>JAWLRI010000879.1:741877-792803 GCA_034781795.1 Crypturellus tataupa
TCTCAAGATTTTGCATGAGTCTTTGAATTTCCCTTTTCTTAAAAAAAAAAAAAAAAAAAAAAAAGCTAATTGACATCAATAGTACATGTGAAATAAAATTTGGAAATTCCTTACTGTGGCTGATTTTGAGTTCATTGAGCAGAAAATATCTGATCAGAACATACAGGGAAATATTTTTTGCATATGTGGCTTTTTTGTTTTCAGTGCTAACATAAATAAACTGTTTAACTGATTTTGTATAAACTTTCCAAAAAAAATCTCAAGCATGGAAAATTTCGGCCCAAAATGGAATTTATTTAAGAAAATTACAAGCAACAGAAAAAGAGGGTTAGAATGGAAATCTGAACTCATCATTAACTAGAGTTAAACGCCAACTTAAATGCCATTTTTTTTCTGGTAATATTTGGTTTAAAGTTACATACAGGTTTGGAAGAACTTAGTTCTTTTTAACCCCTTTTTTATTATTGTGAGTGGCTTAGTTTTGTTTAAAAGTGGTGGCATGATTTCAAGACTCAATATCTATCTTCACCACAGTAGAGACACACTTTTAACTTTTTCTTTCAGATCATTGCTGGAGACCATACACACACAGCCTTAAATTCCACCTAAATCCCTTTGCCCTGTATCTGCTATTGATTGGCTCTAAACATTTAGTGACACAAGCCAATAGGGATCATTAGGCTGAGGCAGGCCTTAAACTGTCAGATTATGGCTTCTGGTTTCCATTACATACCTCTAGTGGTGCAAGAAGACAGGAGGTGTATCTAACAGCACAAAAATTTGCGAGACGGTATGCATAAAACTCAGTAAAACATATTGTAGCAGAAACAATGAAGTACTGTGCTTTTAATCCTAAGTCGGGGTAGAAACCTGCACAGTTTCATGTCTCAAAACGATGGCAAGTAATGTTTTGAGCATATGTCATACTTTTCATCTGGAAATCTCAGAACATTTCAGAAAGAGAGGAGATGAATGTTATTTGACTGCTTTTACTCTCGATCTAACTAAATATGGAGATTGCTGTGGTCACATGGATAGGACCTGAATCTAACTCCTTAGCAAGCAGGATTCTGTTCCTGGCTCCGCTGCAAATTCCCTATGTAACCTCTGGCAAACTTTCTCTTCCTCTGTTCCTTCCTTTGGAAAATTACTCTGAATTCAGGGGGGGCATTTTGTTGGGGAATGCAGGATGAGGAGTTGCTTTACCAGATTTGGAGTCTTTTTTACTTCTTGAAGATTAGCCAATTCAGTTCTGTGACCGATAATGAATTTCTCAATTGCTATTCTTAAGAGAATTGTCTCATTTTCCAGTGATGTACATTTCCTTTACATTTTATGCTCTCTGTTTTTAAAAATAAGCCTGATCTTTGTTCCCAATTTTTAGTTTAAAAGTTCTTTATTAGATATGCTAAAGAAGACATCCAGTATTAAAATAAGTATAAGTAAGTCACTCTTAATTTTAAAAATATCTATTTCAGATATTGAGAAAACATTCAAGTGATCAGCTAGATTTCATTCAGGGTGAAACTCAGGATTTCACGATTTTTGAATCATGAAAATGATTAAATTACAGAAATAGGAAGAAACGGCTGAGGCACCTGAGAGAGAAGACCTGCAACTCCGGCACCACAGCTCCAAAGCAGGTGCCCCTGTCACTTGAGTTGAAAGAAGACATTTGTCAAACACTGTATGAAAGAGTCTCCAAGTTCATTCCAGTCTACGGAAATATCAAAACATGCCTACCTACTAAGGGCATATACAGCCAGTCTAAATCCTATGAGCACTTAATCTTCCGTCTCAGATGGTTTTCAACAACTCTCTCCTTAGCATACTTCAGCTCTCTGGACCATATTTCAGATGCCTCCAGATGCATTTTATTCTCTCCACTGAGTAAAACATAGGGAGGCAATGGAATAGGGACTGTCAAATGTGGTCCTTCAGGGCTGGTTGTGTTCTCACTTAAAGAAATTATAAAAAATTACTCCCTGAATTACATTGCTGAAAACTGAATTGGCCTCTAATCTGCCCATAGTAACAGTTATTACTAGGGAAAATTTACCCTATCCTAATCTATTGGTTGACATTTCTGATAAATTCAGATTCTTTAGATAGGTGACACCACAGAAATTGGTTAAATATGTTTCTAGATTTATGAGAATAGTCTGAAAATGTTAACTATTTCTTTAATAATATACTTTTTTTCAAGGAAATTTAATTACAGAAAAAGCTTGAAAGTATGATAACAAGATTTATTTTGCCTTTTTTTTCAGTAACAGGAACAAAAATGCAACCTAATGGGCAAAACATTTATTTTGGTCTGAAATTATTCTTGCTTCTTAAAGCTCTTTACTTATGCTTTTCTAAAGTAGAGGATTTTATACATCAGCGGAATCTATGTGTGGACATGTGCTGATTTTCATCTAAAAATCAGTATCAAGCATAAGAATTTTGAACAGCTATGCCTTTATTAAGACATAATTATGCCAGCTCATGAGGGAGTTTTGTTAAGATAATTCATGACTTTCTTCAATAGACTGAAACTAGTTTTCAAATAAAAAATATTAAGTCAAGCAGCAATGTAAAGCAGCTGCAAAATAATTGAATTTTTTTTTTTTTGATTTTTGAACTGATTAAGGTGAATAACTGTTGGTTGTGTTGGTCTACAGCATCCCTTATTATTTGATCTTCCAATCTTCATATCATTGGTATAAAATGCCTATGAAGTGGACCCGGATAGTAATAAAGACATATGTTCAGTTTATCTATTTAGTGTTCAGAGATGGGAAACAGCAGCTTCCTTCCTGACTCCAATACCTGTGCTTCTTTCTTTCCTGCAGAGAATTCCTACATAAGCTTCCTTTAGCAGTGATCTATTGACTACTAAGAGATACACATAAACTTAAACTTGCACAGTATCATTCTGTGATTGGTGCCATTTACACATCTACGTTTCAGATATTCCTGTGGTCTGATCAAAAACATCCCGTCTATATCTCCTCTTCACAGAGGGGCTTCCACAAAAGTTCTCCATCCACATGGAGGTCCACTTGGATGCACAGCTTCTTTGGTGCTGATTCACATAAAATAGTATGTTAATTCCAATTCAGGTATTTCCTGCTTGGGGCACTGTCCTCCCATCAGTCACTAACCAGCCCTGCTACCACATCAGCCTCATGGTGAGTTGGGGTATCACAGTGAGTGAAAGAAAGAAACAATGAAGGCAAGCTTGCAGGAGCACAATAGGATGTGACAGTGAATCTCTACTGATAGTTTCAAGCTTGGGAATGAGTCTGGGCTCCGTGCTGTAGGATGAGACTCCCTGACATTCCTAGCTCACTACTCCAAAATGCCTCTCTGAGAAGCTAAAATTGATTCAACTGCTTTTGCAAATAGCTTTCCCCACACACATCCCTTACAAATACGGGTAAATTTTGACTTGGAAGGGAGCAAAGCCTATGATGCAAACCATCATAGGCTGTTAGCAGCATAGTATTTATTCATTTCTTCATTGATCTCGATCATTTCCCAGATAAATGGACATGCCGCAAGGCACACTTGCAGATGATCTGCAACTGGAACAGCTGAAGGAACACAGCCAAGCAGAATGTAAACTGCCATGAGTTTTTAAAAGAATATTCATAAAATGTGGCCCAGCTCTCAGGCTTATGTAGTCATATCTTCCATTAGTTAAAAGAGACTAAGTTCTTAAAGACATTTAAATGATTAAAAATCCAATCAATTGAAAATCCTAGCAGGTGTCTGCCTGGTCTGCTTATTCTAACACTTTATTACCTTTAAAAATCTGGCCAGCGGTACTTTCCTTCCATATAGATACTGAGGCATTTTTTCCTGTATGGGAACTATGTCACAACCGTTGTTATGTTCTTGTAAGACAAGAACAGGTCAACTGCTCTTAATTGCCAGATAACCTGTCAGAAAGAAAAAAAAATAATGACATATGTTTATAACATGGCCAAAATATTGCAATTAATGGGAGGGTGACCAAATGCTTGAAACCAAAATGTAAGATGCCTTGTTTTGCCTAATGAGCATCTAAAGCTGATACCGCATCAATGCAGGAATGAAGCCAAGTAATATGAAAAGTGAAATGTTGTGGTTCTGGGAATTTCTAGCAGGTTTATGGCTCACATGTGCATTTCTTGTGAAAGCATGTCATGTGTCTGTCCTGACTGCTCTTGTGTACAGCTGTTGAACAAAAGTATATAGAAGAAAGCTTGCATGCAAATCTCTCTTCTGTATGTGCCAAATAGGGGTGTTTTCTATTCAGGGCAGGAGTATTAATTACTAGGGCTGGGCAAGGAAGCCCTTTCATCAAAAAGCTTTTGCTCTGAGGAATGACAGGTTTTCCCACCTAAAAAAAATTGCTTTTAAATATATCTTTTGGTTCTAGCATTTGCACAGCAATTTGTTGTGCGTATTGTTATGAACTAGTTCTGAGTTGCTAACAGAAAGGTAGATGATAACAAAGACAACAGCATTCTTTTTTAAGATACAGGAAGGCCAAAGTTTTGCAATGGCTATTGGGGTTTTACTTTCATATATCCCTTAGGTAGGATAGAGAGAAGTAACAGGAAGATGATCACCATAAGAAAAGCAATTGTTCTATTTAATTGTCATACTCTATTTTTAAATTTAAAACTTTAAAATGTTTAAATTATTGTTTAAATCCTCTTTCATTTTAAAATGTATTTTCTGTTTTAAAATCTATTTAGGATGCCATTCATGATAACTGATATTCTACTGTCTATCCGAAACTTGTTCTTTTCTCCATCTTCAACGTTTCTTAGAAGCAGATCTCTGAAAACTTCAAGGACACATTCAGTCAATTCAATTTATTGCTTATTTTGCTTATAAGCAATCTCTGATCCTTGATAAAATCTATGGAATTGCAAATGCGCTCTTCCAGAGATTGCCAGAGCTTCTGTGTCTGAATATCTTCAGACTAGCAATGTGGCCTGACTCCTTGAACTTCTAATAGTGACAATGTAAATCCTGTCAGCTTGAACTAAAAGGCTACATTTGTAATGAGGTCATTTCTGGTTCAAGTATTTTTGCTGACCATGCCAAAATAGTCAAAGAAAGATAGGACAGGGCACCCTCATTATGGGGACTCCACTTTTTCTTTGAGTTTCTGCCAAAGTCATCAGGTACATGGAAACTGGAACTATTTCAGATCTGTGAGTGGCTGGTTTTAGAGAGAGGAGGTGATGTCCTGAAACCCCTTGGATGTAAGCACATATGTGCTTACACTGACTCTAAGTGAAGTGTTGGCAGAAGTGTTGGGGTGTTGGGAAGTTTGAGTAGGGAAGTCAGAAGTAATGGACGGAGAACACTAGTGGATTTTATATTTTGGCAAATTTTGTTAAGCAATAATAATAAAAAACTCTAATAACTTGGATCTATTTTCTTAGTCAAAGCAAACAAACAAACAATGATATTCTTCAGCTGAACATTGAAGAGACTTGATTTCTTATGTTAAGTACTTATATGACTTCCCACCTGTAAGAATCTCCAGGCTTTGAAGTAATGAGCTAAAAATCAGCCAAAAATGGCTCAGCTATGCTGATCAGGCAGATGGACTAAATGAGATTTCTCTCAACCCTGCAGTTTGGTTTTGCGTAGCTTCGATGTTAACAAAAGTTCCTTAAGGATTCAGAGAGAAAACAGAAGAAAGGCTTCCTCTCTTCTCCCGCTGATTTTTTACTATATAAATACTCTCTAAAACTCTTGCTTGGAGTGACCTTGAACAGGTCACTCCATGACCTGACAGGTCACTCCATGACTTGACACACAAGTTCACTCCATGAACTGCTTTCATGTTTTATTTCTGAGGAGTTTGCATAATTAAAGAAAAAAGATATTCCTTGGGGATTCTCTAGGAAGATCTGTCTGTCTTGAAATGGGATACCATTCTTGTACAAGATAAAATGAGGGGTTCCATTGACAAACATAAAAGTTATGTGACAACCCATCTATTTTTAGATGATTTAAATCAGTGAAGAGGGAAAAACATTTGTTTCCAAGACTGTAATTTTCCAGATGACACCATTTTATTGCATGGTGCCATACCATGAGAAAGAGCATTCTTGTGGCTTCTGAACTGGAAATCCTGTAGGAATGCTATTTCTGGCATTTATTTGCTGTGAAGCCAGGCACACATGGAGAGCAGACAGACTGACCAGATACTGTTTGTGGTATTGAGGCATTCAGAAAAGTCCCTGTTGCACAGCCATTTTCCAGTATACGAGGTGCTGAGTGAAGTTGAAAAATTATCAATGAATATCAAATATGAAGGCCATGATCTGATCAGACAGTCAGACTTTCATGCTATTACTGTATTCCTTCCTCTTGCAAAAACACTGCAAATTCAGCTTTTCTGTCTTGGTGCATCAATGCTTATGAAGTAAGTTTTGGTAAGGAACAAGATTTTGATACAAAGTGAGAGTGAAAGTTGAGTGTACGCTTTAATGAAAGCAAAATGTTTCCACTGTAGTTTTAACTGGCAAGATTATTTTTTTATTTACTTGAGTAAACAAAAGTGTGAGTGTATGAAAAAAAATAATGATTTGAAAACTCACACAAAGGTAGTCAGCCTGGATACATTCTTCCCAAGTGAACACTCACACTGCAATCAGCAGGAGCTACCCACACAATAATTTATTAGTGTGTGGGTTAGGTCCTTATGGCAGCAGGTCTCTATAGCTCAGAAAACTATATCTTTGTATATAATTTGTGTTTAATTAAGCTTTGTAAAGTAGGCTGCTTTTTTAAAAAAAAATATTTGCTTTTTAAGAAAAAGAGGAATAGTCTGAACTTTCTCTTGAATACAGTTGTGTCTCTTCACAACCTCTCTCTCAGGAACTGCTCTAAAATGATAGTCTGCCTGAGCGAAGAAAAAAACGTTAATAAATATCGTGCATTTCTCTTTAAAACGTGTATTTATTTAGTAAGTTTAGAAACCACTCTGAGGTTTGGTTACAGCTATTGGGATTAGAGGGCGTCTCGTGGGCAGTTCAGACATCAAGCTATAGATCCATGGAGTGAAGTTGAGCTGTTTCTAGCCTGATGTTTGAATTATGAATTAGGTTCATTCTAATTCCAATGGGGTAAACCTCAGAGCAGTTTATATACTTATTGCTAAGTGTTCCTAAAATACAGGCTATTTATTTAAAACATACACGTAAAATCTAATATATAAAAAGATGTCCAGCCTAGCAATGCTGGCGCACAGCAACCCCGCCAAACAGAGTTTGAATTCCAGCTCTGGAGCCCTATGGGAGGGGATGGCACAGCTGGCTTTGTGCCACTCACTGATACTGGCCTAGCTAGGCCAGATCTCCTCTTGGCCCAGAATGAGCTGGAACAGCTGCAAGGCTGAAATTTTTTACCTCAGCCTGAGTCACTTGCCTCTTCCTCAACCATGCCAAGGTTAGGAGATGCTTAGGTCATGATGCCCTTCCTTGGCTGCTCAGAAAAAATACCCCTTAGGACAAGCGCGCTCTGCAGAGATGACTCCTCTCAGTTTCTGTCATGAGTTTGAACCTAGTTCAGTCTAGTTCCATGTTCGGGGAGTAGAACGGAGCCAGAGCGTTGGGGAGAGAGCTCAGGATTTATTAATAGTATCAGCAGTTACTTAATTTGCAGCCACTCTGGATTCTGAGCTCATTGTAAGCAATGGTGCCAGCTGGTGGATCCCTCACCTTAATCACATGTCTTTGACCACTGCTGCATGTCAGGTAGCTATGCCAAGGTGCAGTTTGCAGCTGGCTTTTTCATAGGACATATCTGTCTGGCTGCCTTGTGGGGTAGAAGAGTCAATGACGGCTTCTGCAGGAGCCCAGTCCATCCCTTCCTCTCCTCATTTTGCCTAGTTCTGCCTGGAGAAGAGACAGCATCTGATGTTATTTTCCAGGGATAGAAAAAAAAAAAAAAAAAAAAAAAAGAGTCAGTTTGCACCCTCCTAACTGTCATCCTTTAATTTCCATTTCAGAATAGAAGGAGAAGAGAATATCTCCCAAGAAGTAATTCTAGCCTCTGGACTGAATGATGTGTAGGAAAATCTTCTAGAAACTGCCTTTCACAGATTTGGTCAGAAAGTTAAGATCTGTTGCAGAGGCAGAATAAATAGATGCATATTAGAGGCAAAGGGGAGAATTTAGTTGTCTTTGGACATTGGAGAACTATCACAGGGCTGAGAGTGTGCATAATTAATTCCTGTGGGGATCCTGGGGCCAAAGTTCCCTTGCTATGAATTTGCAAGAGCTGGCAAACATAAATGTCACAAGTGAGCTAGTGGGAGTTAAAAACAGAACGTGAACAAAGACTGCACAATGTTACTGTATTCAAAGAAGTTCAGCCTCACCACTTTGAAATGGCATCAAGATGCTTACTCATACTTTTTGAATGTCTGAGGGTGACCATGCAACACTATGTGTGAGTGTAACAGGAATTTTGGAATAATTACTCTCCATCAGCAGCCTGACTCCGTTCAGAGATGCTTCTTCATCTGACATAACTGAATTTTGAGTTAGACTCCACTTGGCATAGAAATAAGAAATGCAATGCTTTCAATCAGCTACAAGCATATCAGCAAAGTTCCAGTGTTATTGATAAGTATGTACAAAAGTAACTGTAATGAAGAATTTTGGGGAATGAGAAAAAAGCAATGAAAGATCTGAACTACAGAAATTCATCTGTCCCTGCTTCTGTCTTTTATGCTGTGATTCTAAGTAATATCCACTTTTGAGCTTTGTCAAATGAGTCTTTATTACGAGCAACATTCCTCTGCACCATAGCA
This sequence comes from Crypturellus tataupa, assembly GCA_034781795.1. Lineage (NCBI taxonomy): Eukaryota > Metazoa > Chordata > Aves > Tinamiformes > Tinamidae > Crypturellus > Crypturellus tataupa. The sequence goes on from JAWLRI010000879.1 coordinate 750,696, forward strand.
CTCAACTTGGTAGGTACTGAAAGGTAAGCCCACACCAAAGACTTTTTTCCAGATTCACTCCAAACGTAGGAGAAAGATTGGGTCTAGCATTGCTCTTCACAGCTTGACTTGGCTAGATCTTCATCAAAAGTATATAGACAATATAAATATTTAGTCAGCTGAATATATGGGTTTTTTTTCTTCTTTTTTTAAACGGGCAGCTCATCTTTCCTCAGAGCTATTGGGATTAGAGTGCATCTGCATTGCTTCAGAAGCAGTGAAGGTCCTCAGAGGAGGATGGCATTATGGAGCAGACACCATGACTTGGTAAGGACTCAGATGTTGTGCCTGCAGTGTATTAGGAACACTACATGCCTGGAATGTTATTTTCTCTGCTGCTGACCACTGTATATGGCTGAAGGAAAAATTCTTCAGGAAAGTGTCATAGGAGAATATGCATCAGTCAGTAAAAGCAGAATTGCAGAAAAAAAATGATCCAGTTGTAACAGATTAAGTACCTATCAAGTGACAACAACAGTTTACTTCCCCTAGGCAAAAGTAGTGGATATATTTAGACATAATCTTACCCTCAAGGGTTTTAATTTTGACAGCACTTCTTTTCAAGGATGTTTGCCAAAATATAAAAGCACACACTCTAATGGAAACAATGCCATAAAACCGACAGTATTTTTACAAGGTAAGTTGACACCTAAATTGGGTAAGAAAGTTTGAAACAAAAAAGAAAAATTAAAAATGAAAAGGAATGAAAAAGATTTTCTATGACTCTGTCTTTTCATTAATTGTTGAGTGTTTGCAGTCTATGTTTTAGCAGCCAAATAAGAAACAAAGCATAAGAAAATTGTCAGGCATTACCTGAGAGCTTGTTTATTATCTTGTGCCTTTCTGGCATGTTGATTAATTGATCAAGAAAGCTCTAGGTCCAGGTGAGAGCCGATTTCCATTTGCAATTTCTCATGGCTTTCACATTTTACCTGCAAATGTACTTGTTAAATTCAGACTCACAGTATACTCTTGAAAAAAGAAGACAAATAATGAAATGTATTCAAGCATTCATATCTCTTGGCCTCTTGGTATTAACACTGGAGCCATTGCTTATCTGTACAGGATAGAGAATTTGCCAATATATCTATTTTATTGTTATATAATTCCTTGCTTGTAGCTCTTCTTTATTTCATTTTCAATGAGATTATTCTTTTTCCTAAACTATTTGTGTTACTAAAACCACCCAGCAGGCTGATGTGAGGCCTACATGATATTTTTATGCAACTCCCAATGCATTTTGTTGTCCTAAGCAATTTGAAGTTGTGTTTCCAGGAGTACCTAATGGAAATATGCACTCTTTAAAAAGTAGGTTTCTTTTGTGCTCTGCTTTCTTGTTCTGGGTGAAGAAGTGCTAGTTTGTACTACCAGCATTTTATTTCCAAACCCTCTGTGCAGAATCTCACATACCGTAAAGATTGCCACTTATGTGCAAATACTGAGATTGTAAAATAAAATAGTATTTCTTGAATGGAAACATCTCTCTGTGCTCCCATATTCATGTGCAGCAGGGTTCTCATAGTCCATCATGTCAGGGTTAATTTATAATTGTTTTCATAAGTATACTAATGATGCCAGTAGGAAGAAAAAGCAAAGTGCAGAGTAAAGCCATCTGTCACTTGGGATTGAGTCTTCTTTGTGGACATTATCCCTCTGTAGGTAATTTTAGTTCTGATGAGAAAATATTTACCAATGTTGAAACAAAACAAAACAAAGAATTTGGTTCAATATCTATCATTTAGGCAGTGCTATATGTCAGACTCAAGGATTTAATAAAATAAAAGCCTTCAAGATGCAGGTCATTCTGGAGAAATTTGCTCAAGCTTCCAAAATATAATTTTCATTCTGTGCTCAGACGAATGCACTTCATTGCATCTGCTACCTAGTGCAAGCAGTGGAACTGGATTCTGTAATTTCTTGGAACAGAAATAATGCCAAAAGGGAGAACTAAAGAAACACATTCACAATAGGCACAACTGTCACATCACAGCCAGGTGCACATTGGTCTGAATTAAATTCTTTGTGTTCTGCCTCTTCAGGTTTTCTCCTAGCATTCAGACTTTCAGACTCCATTCAAAAGCTTAACATGACAGATAGACCAACATGTTTTTTGGGGTGCTGCTTCTAAAACTGAACCTTGTATTAAAAAAAAAACTCTCTGAGATCTCTGTCAGCATGTCTAATGTTTTGAGATAGTCAAGAAGACATTTCATAAAACAAGCTTCCATGGCTCATTTCTTTAGGTTGATTGCTCATGTTTTCCCTTTATAGTAATGTTTTTCTAAATGCTTTTCATTCAACATAGTATTTCTCTGGCAACGAATGGCAGTTCATTGTTGAACAGCTAGCATTGCTGTGTTGATTTTGTTATTTTATTGCCTATTTGCATAGCAGAATCCTCTACAGGACTAACAAAGCTATTTCCTTCTGTCAAAATTTTCAGAAGTCTGTACTTTAGAAATGCACAGCTTTCAACATCATAAAGATGAGTGTTTCACCCCATGAAAGTTTTTGAGGTTCAAGAAAGGTTCTTTATTAGCATAATGGCAAGACTAAGGAAAATAATAATAATAAAAAAAATAATTATTTTCACACACTTGAAAAGATACTTTAGGACTGCTAAGAGGTGTCTACTTAGGGCACTTGTGTGGGTTGGCAGGGAATGACATAGCAGAGATTTAAATCTATTTTTACATCCCATCTGACAGCCCAGATCAGTAGGCTGTCATCTACACTCAAGTTATTTGGTCAGGCTCTTGCATGTCCTTAGTCTTGCTTTTCCTCCATGCCAGACATTCTAATCTCTGGCAAATGGCAAGAGAATTTCCCTATTGATTTTTTTTTACCCAACAGAAAAAAAGAAGAAGAAAAAAAAACCTTCCACACAGCTTTAAAACTGAGCAATTTTCATTTGTTTTAGACTCACAGTAGCGAGCTGAGCCTAACACCCTTTGGAGAAGTAAGAGACAAATTAAGTTCTTTGTTCTGCTTTATTGTGACTTAGATAATAGCTTATTTTGGATGATTGTTGACTATTAGTATATTGAAAGTACTGAAATTTAGTCTTACTGCCATTTTGGAATAGTTCCACTCATTTAAATACTTTTTTTTTCAGTGAAACAAGACTTTGACCTGTGCTCGAGGTGAATATCAAATTACTGAGACTCTATACTTATAAGAAAATTCCATTCAAAATTTAGGAATACTTTCCTGACATAAGGTTATTCTAAACTATCATGTTCACATTAAGAATTCTGGTTTTATGGTATGAATGTTTTTGACATTAAAACATATGGTAAAAAGAATCCTGGCAAATGTTTGTGTTTTTCTGCAGGCTAACAAGAGCTGAACATCCTGACCAGAGCAAAGAAGGAGTAGAAGTCATATTGAAGAATTTGTTGTTGTATTGAAGAAGTTGTATTGAAGACATATTGTTTCTAAATTTTAAACACCTTTGCAATGCTCCATCTTACCCAAATAGGTACTGCTATCCTGATTACTGTGTGAGTTTTGTCTCTGAAAAAAAATGCAGTTATGATAGTATCCTGATTTTTTTTTGAGAGAAAGAAAGAAAACTTCTATGCTTCATATGCCTCCAAAATATCACTGCTCATATTAAACTAATTGATAAAGTTTCCCTGGGAACAAGGCTAGGCCACTTCAGAAAACCCATCCACATTCCCTACCCTCGCTCACATCTAGGAAATCTCTAAGGTGGTTGGGAGCTCAAATTCAATCTTCTTAGTATAGGATTTAATGTTGTAATCCAGAGAATATCTTTGCCAGTAGGAATTTCTGGTTACTAACATACTCTCGTTCTACTAGAATGAGGATCGACTGGATTGTAATTAGCTGGACACTTCCATTTATCTTTTCATGATGGATCAACATGGTAAAATGCAGGCTATTTGTTTAAAGCACTTAAAACGCAATATACTTTAAAGTGGAATCTAATCAACCTGTGGAATTTGTTGCTGAGGGATATGAAGCCAAATAGTTTGAAAGTCAGGGTAGGATTAAGCACTTGAATAGTAATAATACCTACAGTTAACTTATGAGCCTAAAATATTGTGAGGTTTATCAGTTCTTTTCCTTCTGGCCATAAACTGCCAGCTGAGCTTATGAAAGAATTTATATCTGCTCCTTCTTATTGCTCTTAGCCGTTTGTGGGATGCTTTCTCAGTGTGTGAGGCACCTGAATAAGTCACTGCTGGAGGGTAGGATAGTAAGTAGGAATGGCCAATAGTCTATTGTGGAGCAGAGCTCCCATGCTGATTTTAATCCCCTAGTTGGCCTCCATGAGGCAGATCGCAGCTGGAGGGCTACCTTATATTAAATTTTGTTTGCAGCAAATTGTCAATGCTGGTAAGCCTCCAGTTTAGCCTCCAGTCACTCCACAGACAGTTTTCCATACAAAAAGACCCTCCTGATAAGGCATGTGTGTGTGTCTTCTGTCATGTGAATATTTTAATATGAATTAAATGTACTTGCCTTTTACTCTGTGGTTGCATTTAAAATCTCTTCTTGCCTTTTTAGTAAAGAAAAATTAGGAATAGCAGAAGGAGGAAAAGGTGGTTTGAACAGTCCTGTTTTTTAACGGAGAGATTATACATATGCATGTTATGGCTAGAAGTAAATGCACAGGCATTAAGTACAGCAGCAGGTGTTTGGCGGATTGTTGACCTCTGGAATATTTGCACAGCACCATTTAAACAATTAGCTGTTTGCCCTTGAGGACTATGGTTTTTAAAATGAAACAATGCAGCAAGGGTGCTTCTGACTGGAAATGGCACCAGTTGCAGGAGGTACTTCTTTTCTTTTTTTTCCCACAACTCGTAAGTTAAAGTCATGACTTTATTTTTAAAGTGTTTGTCTTCTCCTTTTAAACATCTGGTCCCAAAGAGGGACTTTGAATTTAAATGATTTAGTCTGCAAAACTATGTTTAGGCTTGAAGAGAGCAAGGAGACAGTGATATTAGTAAAGATATTACAGCAGAATACAGAATCACAAATGCCTTTCTTCAGGCAGAGATGTGGCATATTAAGATAGGTTTCCAGGAGCATCAAACGACCATTTATCTCATTGCGTAAGAAAAGGAGAACACTCTGGTTGCTTTGAATGATTAATGTATCCATCAACACTACTAAGAGCTCTAGCAGAACCCAAACAAAACAAGCTATGCTTTTCTTCCAACTGGCTTCAAACAGACAGTCAGGGGTTAAGTATATTGATCTCAAAGCCCAGGATGAAGGATTGGGGACATTTTATTCTGGTTATGAAAAAAAAAAGAAAGGTTAGAAGTCTAGAAACATGATGTAACTGTCAGAGTGGTGAAGCTTTGAGGAACTTTTAAATCTAATTCAAATGCCCCTTTATTACCAAATGTTTGCAGATCCCCCTACTCTATTCATAGCTTTATCCTGGAAGAGGTCAAGTTTCTGGAGATACCATGAAATACATTGTCTTTTTTCCTGTTGATCTGGGTATCTATTTAAAGACCCTGTGTTCTGTCATATGCGCTTCTAGGTTCTATGATGCAGGTAGGTGGACAGACACAAACTATCTGAAGAACATCTTGCAACAATGGAGAAAGGCATATTTAATATACGTGTACTGACCTTACCAGTTCCTTAAGTGATGAGCTTAAGAGATGAGCTGAGGAACTGGACAGATCTACTAAAGAACAGTAATTCTCATGTCTTAAAAGTCCATGATAGGCTACCAAAAGGTCTCAGTTGCCCTGCCGGCCCCATACAGTGCATCTGCAACCTCTTTTAATGGTTCAGAAATTCAATCTAAACTCAATCTAGGACTCATGAGTGCCTAAATGATGCTTGTCTCCTGCATGCTGACTAGGTTTCCTGGATGGAAATTGAGTCTATGCTATACCCCTCTTTCTAGTCTTGTCTCCAAGACTGCTCCAGTCTGAATTATCCTGCTGGTAGACTTGCATGTTCTGACTTGCTAGCTTAGCTTCCTGGATGGTCCCCAGACTTACATCATAGGTAGTCCTGTATCCAGTTCTGTCTTCAGAGACAGACTGTATTATGCAGTAAACATGGAATAAGCAAAGTGCATTTGACATTTTCCTGTAACTGCGAGGATATCACCTGGCATAGTCAGACAGGAAGAGAGTGAGAATTGCAGCTGTGGTGATGTGCTGCTTAGCATCCTGTAAACTAATTTACTGGTTGCACACCACCCAATGGCATCTAATTTCATTGCTCTTATTCCTCTAGTTCAGACATGTAACTAAACAATGTCCTGACTCTAGTTCTGTGCCAGAAGGGCAGCTTATAAACCGTTCTTAGACAATCTACAACCTCCTCCTTCCTTCCCGTGAAACCTCCTGGGGATAAGCATGTGTGTGGGTAGTGGAAAAGGGAGGGAGAAGAGGAAGAAGGGTTAGAGGGGTAAATATTCATTGCCATATTTGATGGAGAAGAGAGAGACAGTGATAGTAAATGACACATTTTATGGCAGAGAGGAAGTGCCTTCATCCCATGAGATATAGCTCCTTATGTGCACCTTGACTTCACCAGGTTCTAACTACTTTCTGCATTTGGCCAGATGAGAAGTCCACAAGTTGGGAGGATTTGTCGCCCAGTGGATGTAAAATGCTTACAGGTGCTTCCTGCTGCCTCGCTCCAGCTCCAAATCTAAGTTAGGAGGTGGGAGAGCTATGCATAAATGAAGTAGCTGTGTCTGGAAGTTCTCAGGTGGCAAATGATCCCTTAGAGATTGTCACAGTGAGTGTGGATAAGTGTAGTGAACTGAGTCTGGAGCTGTGTAAGGGAGAAAACTGGGTGGCTCTTGCAGGCTGCACTTTTCTCATCAGGAAGAAGGACATGCATGAGTGCAAGCTGATGTAGAATAAAGAATTGTTGCAGGTTTTTGTTCATGGAATTTACTACTATTTTATTCTTGTGTTATCCGAAATGGACTTCGAGTCTTGACTTGAAATTAAATTTTCTTTGACATTTATTTGGAGACATGCTCACAACATGGTGTAAAATCTCTGCAGGAAAGATTTGTCTCATGGCAGATCTATGAAGTCAAAAAAGAAAAATAAAAGAGAAAAAGAGGCTTACCGCATTTAGCAATGTTTAAAAACAGACCTCTGCCCTCTTTGTAAGAGAGAACATTTTCTCTCAGCCATCAGGGCTTTTTCTCAGTTTTCTTCTTCATTCTATTTATATCCTGCTTTACTTTAATTTTTCTTGGCCGTCAGACAAGTAAGCAACCTTTTTCTCTCCTGATCTTAAGATGGAGTTTGTTTATATGTATACAAGATCTATAATTTCACAGCAGTGTAATTCCCCACAAAATACCCCATCATAGCTTCCACTCCCCAAATTCATATAGCACTTTTTTTTTTTTCCCCTGCAAGGTCAGAAAGATATGTAGATTTTCTAGAACAAAACTATTTTGTGTATGCATGGTTTTCCCTCCTCTCCCTCAAAATAAAGAAAAAAGAGAGAAAAAAAAATGAAGACAAGGCAGCTGGGAAATGTTAAAGAACAGATTACATTTCAAAACATTGCAATCTAAAAATAACAGTTCTTATTTCCCCCTCACTTTTTCTGTTTTTTCTCTCTTTATTTCTCCTCTCTCCTTCTTCCCAATATATTTTTTTTTTTCTCTAAAGAAAACCAGTACCCTGGAAATATATTAACTATGTAGCACTTCAGTAGGATTGGTTTTGCTTGCAAGGAACAGTAATGCTTTTAAAAGTTGTGATTATAAGCAAGCCTGAGACTATTGTGACTTCTGCATAGTTATATAATACTGTATGTACACGCATAAACAAGCATCTGTGGGAACAGGAGTAATAAGACTAGAATGAGTTGTGTACTCTTAGGTCTCTTTCAGATTGTATCAGAACTTAGATAATATTACAGATTTTGCATCAATTATTATATATTTTGGCTTTGTGGACTTTGAGCTTTCAAAGGACAGTTTCAATTAGATTTTGTGGGTTTATCCTTCTTGTATGTAGAACCAAGGCTTTCATTTGTGCAAATTAGATCAGAGGGTTTGGATTTAAAAAAAAAAAAAAAAAAAAAAAAAACTTTCATAGGTGTTTTCAAAACCAGAAAAGAATTTTGCACCTTTTTGAGTGCCACTCTGCTGCAGGTAAAGAATGTAACAGCTTGAGAAAGTACATGTAGAGCCAATAATAATTTGACTGACATGTCTTGGCACTGAAATGGCTATTAAAACTCACTCTGTCCTTCAAAGATGGAGATTTTACTTCTAGGCACTTGTTTGAGTTAAAAATTCTCTCTCTTTATAGATCCAAAAAGTCTGCATCAATACTTACTTCACAGTTTAGGCTGAAGGTAGATTCTATGAAGGATCTAGTATTGCTATTGATGATATAATAAATCCTTCAGTGTCACGAAGTTTCCAAGCTATGGAAGTTTCCAAGCCCAATATGTACCAGGAACATATTTCCATATGAAGCACACCATACTTCCATACAGACATTTTCTCTCAGCCATCAGCCACCATACTTCCATACAGAATCTCAAATGTTCCTTGGAAAACTGCAGAGAATAATAGATGATGATAATCTAGTAACAATTTTAGGAAAAAATATAGTTACTTTAGAAAATATATTGGAAATATAACAATTTTCAATAGGTATTAGATTTAGATTCAGAGTAAAGTTATAGTTCCTCATGGTGACAAATATAAGATATTGACATAATTTCAGTGACAAGTAAAGATCTAATTAAAATATTTGACAATATATACTCTTATTTCACAGAAAGACCAGGCATTATGATGTGGTTCTACAGAAACTCTTTGATTTTACATAAGATGTGTATGCTTTTAGAGGTAGTTCCAGACTAAAATCACTGATATTCTTTCCATGGATTTGAGCAAGTTCCAGTAGGTGGGAGGTTAGATCTTCTACCTACACTGCCAGTAACCAGAAGAGGGTTTTTAAAGAGCTGTTTATTACATGGTATGGTAGAACAAAATTTTTCAATACAACTCCCTGTCTCCTGCAGCTTCAAATACTAGCACCACTGGTTTGTGGTGCCTGCTGGAATTCACATGGATTTCAAGGTAGAATTTTTAATATGGTATTTGCTTGTTTTCTTCTTTACATACAAAGCAATAGGAGCTTTCTGTTAGCATTTAGCATACTGCATTTATGAGACCATGACATCTGTTTGACATGGATTGCCATGTTGATTTTGTGCAGAAATAAGGAGATTCTGTACATATTCAGGTAAATGTACATGCATAAATGTATTTTTATAGAGAATCTTACATAGCAAGTAGTTGTCCTACTGCTTTCATTTTCGGCTCTGTGGCTATAGTTTAATATCTCTATGTCAACAACATCATCTTAATGAATCTTAAAATTTCTACAAGTGTTTCCAATCCACTATAATCATTCACAAATAAATCCATTCAAGCCTATTGTCTGCGCTACACTTATTTTTTTTCAGAAAAGTAGAAATTAGGTGTGAGACCTTGCTTTCATGGATTCTACTACTAACTTCTTGAAACAGAGATGAAATCTTTGAAATCAGATCCTTCTTGATCTTCAGAAAATTGGTGTCTCCCTTACAGCTATGTAACCGCTTTTATTCTTCTCCTTGCTGAGAAATTACATGTAATTATCTAGGCGAGTATGCATACCATCCAAATCAAGCAACTGAATTAACTGGCTAGATTAGCTGTATCCCTGGACTGTATGTGTAGACAATTGGGTAATAGGTTTCTCCAGAGGCCGACACAGAGCAAGTAGTAGTGTGACCATAACTCCTTCCAGCACAACCTGATGGGAACTCGAGAGAAATGTGGTGCCTGGAATTACATAGCGCTATGTCTGCCACTGCTGTCAAAATCTCACGTACATTGGGGCTTGTGTTATGTTCGCTATGGAGCCTGCTGAAGACTTTGCTTCTCATAATGGGAGATGCTTGGGGGATAGCTAGAATCTGGATCATAGACAGTCTAACACGAAAGAGTGCAAATATCACTCCTTGCATAAGAAACCTGGATTTTCTGTAATCTCTCATTCTGTCAAAACGCATGTTTATGGAGCAGGAAAGAGCAATTTTTCCACCACTGCAGCTTAAATGATCGGGAGCAGGAAAATGCAAGCTACCTCACCTCTTTGTGATTTACATTGTTGTAGAGCATATGCATAAAGCACAGTGAAGCAGCCCTTGTGTTTTCCATGAGTTTGATTTGTCTTTCATGTAAGTTCAGTTCTAGCTATATTCTGGAGTTTCTGCATGATTATATCATAATCCAAAACAATTATTTTTCCCAAAGCAAAAAAAAAAAAAAACTTTTGAAATTCATTGCATATAAACAAGCCTCCCTGGAGGAAAATATAATCTTCTCTTTCCTCTCCATCACACAATATAATAAAGATTTGTAAACGAGTGTGCAGATTTACTTGGGTTAGAAATCTTATTTGTTAATGAGACTCCATCTTAGATGTATAGTTCTTTAAAATACTTCTTTGGATGAATAAAAGCTTCATTTATGTAAGGAAAGGTGGAAATATAACAACATTTTGGTTGAATTAGGAAAAGAGAAGTTTTAACATGACACAGATAGATCTGACTATTTGTTTCAAAGGAGGCAGGCCATATTCCTCTCAGAACAATGTGAGCTTCAGCCTATTTCAGCCTTAAAGGTCTGTGGACTCACCATTGGCCCAGTTCAATCATTCCATGCTGCAGAACATTCAAATGTCCTTTGGCAATTTAATGAGGTAGGTGGAAGAGAAAATGTATACTTTTTCAGAAAAGATGTTAAAACCCATTAGCATAATGCTACTGAATTTGTAGTAAGAACTTTTTTTTTTGCCTGAGATTCTGCTGTTCCACTGACGTAATGGGAGCTGTCTCTGAGGTTTGACCAATGTGCATGAGAACCAAACTTGATCTTTGAGATGTGTGAAACTTAAGAAAAACGAACATACTCTATATTCTTATTACCACATTTAACTTCATAGTAAAGAGAATAGTAATCTTGTAATTCCTCATTCACAGTGCTGTGAGAACTACATCTTCCTCACTTCAGACATGAAATTATGGTCGTATCTGTGTGTAGCTAGATACAGTATGGATTACCATTCCTGAACTAGTCACACTGGGCTCCTTTTAGAGACATAAGAAAGCTAATATTATTAGTAGCCTCTAGAGCATGAGCTATCCTATCCTAAGATAGACAACTAAAACAGGTGTCTCAAAGTTCCACTTCAAACTTGGAGGCACTCATCTGGCTACAGAATGAAGCCTACTGTGTAAACATCGAAAGGGGAGATGAACCCACCTTTGATAACCCCAATGAACATCAATTCAATTCATTTTCAACATGAAAATTCAACATTTTCAACAAAATTCAATTTCTATATCTGCCCCTAATAGAGAGGCAAAAATAGAGTTGATGATAGTATTCCTGGGACAGCTGAGGCTGATGATTTAATTTCTTCTATAAAATAGATTATTCATCTACAATTTGTTTTTAGATTGTCTAGATTATGTGTATCTAAAGTCTTTGGGAGATTTTACTCTGCATTTCAACTGTGAACGGGAAAGAGTAGCTATGTAAATTTTATGAAAAATTAAAAAGGAAACCAAAGGTTTCTCTGGCTCTATGGAGCACAGAGACAGATGCGCTGAAAAGCCAGGCAACATCCCAGACAAATACTTGATGGGAATAAGCTCTTTTTCAGTGTGAGGGATCTGTTTTCTAAAGTCAGTGTAGGAATATTCAGGTGGCATGTCTAGCACTACTAGTGAAATTGAAATAGTTGCATAGAGGGCATGCTGGGATTACTCTACCTACCTGAGAAAAGAGGGAAAGAAGGGAAAGAGGGAAAAGAGGGAAATTTTTCTGGTAGAAACTTCCTCAAAAATCCCAATTATAGGATCAGAAAACCATTCTAACACTCAGCAAATGACAGCGTTTGACAGACATCTATTTTTGTATAAACACCTGTTGTTATTCAGACATGAACCATATCCTAGGTGCTGAGCTCTTATTATTATTTCTGTGGTTTCAAAAATTTCTCCTTTTCCTCAGTAGTGTATGTTAGAGACTCGAGCACATCTCTCCACTGTCTCTCCAGAGACATACCTCTCTTCAGGAAAAAAAAAAAGAAGAAAAAAAAGAAAAAACACTGAACCTTCTTTCTTCTACACTAAAAGACCTTTGTCCCAAACCACACATGTAGATTTTAAACAGAAAAAAATAATATGAAAGCACAGTGCTTCCTTTATAGCAGACCTTATGTGCCTTATGCAGCTTTCTCAGTTCCTGTGTCCATGGATTTATGATGTGCTCTACACTTTCCACATTCTCAGTGTTGTTTTCCCACATTTGAAGGAGAAATGATCAAGAGATTTGTGCTGGAGTGAAATTTATTCTGTCTTAAGCTGTGTAAAGGTTCCAAATTCACCACAGCATGGAAAATAGAAATGCTGTAAGCATCTTGGGCCCTTCCCAGGCATGCAGACACCGTGCCTTCTGTAGAAATGAACATTACATTCTTGTAATTGCTGTTCTTGTCAGAACTGTTTTTGATTCTAATACATCAGGTAAATATGAACTGAGTATATGTTAAAGTGCCCAGGGAATCATTTCTGTCTAGTAAAATAACCTACAACCAAATGAAAAGCTACAATCTTCTTCTGGGTTGGGAAGATGGTTGGACTTTCTGAGCACTTAGGGTGAACTGCAGAGATGGACCAGGACTCTAAGGGGATCCTTTATCTTGGGGGAGGAGTATTTTCTTTTAACTACTTAGAAAACATTTGAGGATTTTGGTGAATGGAACTAAGCATGTTCAATTTCAGTAGTTTCATCAGGCACAGAAGAAACCTGAGAGTGACCTTCAAAGTTCAGGTGCTGAACTTGCTCTCCAGATCTGTGGATACTCTGGTAAGGCTCTGTATTGTTAACAATCTGTTCCACAGCAGTTCCTCATAGTAGTGTTGCCAGACTGATCTCTGTACTGCTTAGAAAAGAGTAATCTCACTGCCTCCTGGATAACCTTGAGTATTAATTTGAACTATTGGTCATTGTAGACATGGTCCAGTAATGCATGTTGAGGAATATTTGATTTCCTTCAAAGTGTCTTTGTGGTTTGCCAACGGCCCTTTTCATGAAATGAAACAAAAACAAAAGAAAACAAAAACAAGTACAAGTAAAGAACAATTTTATTCTTACTCCAAGATTAACAAAACAGACAGAGAATAAAAGGAAACCACACATACAATTACTCTTTCTTTTGATCAAGTATTGAGAAGCTAACAAACTCTCAAAACATTTGTGTAGTTGGAATCAATTCTTATTCACGATTCCTCGGCATTACATATACAGAAATGAATCAAGACTTGGTGAGGAGCTTCTTATATATCTGCGTGCTCCTTCACCAAGCAGTTCCAGCTTCAAAGGACTTTTGTAATTCATAATTTAATTAGGATGCTGATTTTTAACAGTGCTATTAAAAGATTATTGACTTTTTGGGGTAATTTTAGAAATATCAATATCTCTTTGGTGTGGATAGATGGATATATTTTCTGATCAGAGAAAGTCATAACTTGCTAATGTCTATAGTAGTACTTAATGAACTACAGATCTATTTATATTTATAAAGAAAACTCCCTCCTAGAGTTTTCAAACATATCCTAAAATTCAGACATTTGTACAGGTATGCACAGAAGCCAATAATTTAAAGAAACAGATATGTTGATTATACGTGGTTATCTTCTCTGTTAATATAATTTGCTCAGTTCATCATTATCTCTGTAATTTGGACTGAATATGGCAGTAATCAATCCAGTAAGAGGTGACAGCTAATCTGGGGAATAAATATGCCTTATTTTAGCTTGAAAGGATATTGAGATTTGCAGCCTATTATTCCTCCCATTCCATTCCTTTTCTATTTTGTTAATCCATAGGAATTTTTAAATGATGCCACTGGCTACTGCAGTAAAAAGCATTCATTCTAATACAGTCTTGCTGGATTTCGGACAATTGCTAGGTAAATGTCTCTTTGGCTACATACTCAGTAGGCAGAGTTGAAGTTGCTTAATCTGTTCTCCCGTCAGGAGAGGAAAGAAGGATATAGTGGTTGTGTGAGTATAATGGAGACTGATTATATTAAATATTCACTTTTATATTATTCTTATTCTAATATCTTAAAACTAATAAACTGTTCTGATAAGGAAAAAAAAATGATTCCAAATACTGTTTTAAGTCTGTCTGTGATCATGCAAACTGATAATGATTTCTTACTGTATGTCACTGAGCTCTAAAGTTTTTCTAAAACAGAAAAGATTCAGGGAGGATTAACCCAAGACCCACAATACCCCACTTACTCACTGGGCTTCTGAATTTTACCTTATGGAACTGCTCATAATGTCAAAGAGAAAAGTCATGGTTCCATTAACCTACGTTGCTTTGATCCTTGATAAATGTATACCTGTGCCAGACCATGCGAGAATTGTCAGTCAATTTAGGTTCTGCTCTGATGCTTTCAAACTGAGCAGAAGTATATTTATCTATCCTGATCTTTTGCTTCCAAGGCTAGCAGAAGCTGCAGAGAGAGTATATTTAGCTCTGTCAGGAAGGATGTTAGTGCTTTGTTTGATCTGAATCGCTCACCTAGCCAATGAATAATCATCATGGCAGACTCTGAAAGGAACTTTTTCAAAGAACTTTCTTTCTTGAAAGAAAGATCATGCCAGTGATCAGGTAAGAGAGGGTAATCATGCCTCAAAAACCAACATGACTTTACCATACCTACCCCTCCCTTAGAAGAAAAATTAATAATATGAATAGTAAAACTGGAGATAGAAATAAGTAATACAATGCTATGAGCATGAATACAGCACAAAAGAAAACCAGAGAAAATAGAATGGTAACAAAATGTGCTGGGATCTCAGCATAAGAAGAAGAGACTTTAGAACAATTCAGAAAGGGAATAAAAACAGGAAAATCAAAATGGTTCATTACAATTGAATTAGCAGTTATTCTGCTATCTTGCAGTAGATGGCACTGTGGAATTCGCACAGGCCACCATGGTTGGTGAGGCAAAGAGCAATTTTAAAATCTTTTACTCTTCAAGAGAAGTGATCAAGCACATTAAGAGTGAAAAACTAACCTAATTCAATAAAAGCTCCCCAAATGGTTAAAAAAACAGGTAGTTAAAAAAAAAAAAATGGGTGGAGAGGATTAGCAGAAACTTATAGAAACCAGGATTTCTCATCTATTATAGGTCTCAGGGATTTTTATGTAGTGTTGAAGATGAGTGCATGGTAATTCAGGCCAAAACTTGAGGCACCAACAGAAAATTGTCTGTCTTTTGTGTCATAAGAAAAGAGAAGCGGTAGAAAATCCTGAAGAATCTTCCAGTCACAGGGAACTTATTCCCTGTACAAATTGTACGGACTAAAATGATGGTCTTTCCTTGGAGCATGCATTGGAATGGTCTTTTGATACTGCTGTATAATGTTGGTGGTTCTCTCAATATGTGATGATTTGTTCAAAGAATAAAATTCCTCTGACCAGAAACAGGAAACACATAAACTTCCATGACTTGCACTTAAAGAGAGTAGAATGAAGTTGTGATATAAAAATGTGATATAAAATCTCTGATCATAAGGTAAGTAAGTAATGTATTTAGAATACAACATTTAAAAAAAAAAAAAAAACTTTCTTTGCTTCAACTAACAATTTTTGCATGACTCAGGTGGGCCAAGCCAGACAAATCCACTCTATGACAAGTTTTCACAAAAAGTTTAATTCTTGAACCAATGTGGGCTTTAGAGTCCATGGAAAACTTGTCCTCTAAAAGACAGTAGGTCTTTCCAAAGCATATATACACTTTATGTATCTAAAGCAGAGCTAGCAACACTACTTGTTGGTATTTATTTTGAATTTATTGAATGGTATTAATATGATGTGACATCTTCCACATTAAATGTCTGCCTCAATGCATCTGATTATTTCCATGCATTATTGTGTCCACAATGACTAGAAGATACACAGAAAAGGAAGCTGTGTTCGGTTGGAATTATCACAATACCCAATGCCTTATTGATTGCCTTATTTTGTATGTCATTACAATAATCTCCCTGGCATTACAATAATCTCCCTTAATCTCCTCCTTTCTCTTCCTTCCTTCCTTCCTTCCTTCCTTCCTTCCTTCCTTCCTTCCTTCCTTCCTTCCTTCCTTCCTTCCTTCCTTCCTTACTTCCTTCCTTCCTTCCTTCCTTCCTTCCTTCCTTCCTTCCTTCTTTCCTTCCTTCTTTTTCCAGAATTCAGGAAATTTCATCACAGGACTAAGGGCAACTGCTCTGGCAACTACCTGTGCTTTCTGAATATTTATTTAGTATCATTGTTTAGTATAGAATTCTTTGACTAATTTTTAGTGACAGTAACTTTAAAAAACAAATTGCACAGCTTCAAAAATTGTGTGGGCAGATTGATGGCAGAAGAATTTGTAAGTCTATTAAATATAAAACCAGAAAGTCCCTAAGCTACAAATTTGTGGAAGCTGAAATTGTGTTTCAAGGAAGTATTTTTTTCTTATAAATTTCCTTTGACATCTCTTTTTCAGCCAGTGTTGAAGACAGGGTACAGAGTCAGACAGATCAACTATACTGACACAATACAGTTACAATAGTTTTATGGAAGTGTTGTGAGAAAGACATGACATATACAGTGATGCAGGTGAAGAGGTGCTTGTTCAATTATAAATAATGTACTTGTTACCCCTTTTCCATTTTCCTTTTCCTTTCTTTTCACCTTTTCCCTTCTCTTTCTCTCTTTTTTTCTCTTTTCCTCTTCTTTCTCTTCTTCTCTTTTTTATCTTCTTCTATTTCTTTTCTTCTATTTTTTCCTTTTTTTTTGTTTTTCTTTTTGTGTTTTGTTGTGAGAAACCATTTAGCCTCAAACCTTGTTTTGCCTGAGCTAGTTTTTGCAAACTCAACCTAACTTCAAGGGAAAGAGAAATGTCTCTCTCCTTGGAGGAATTAAAGCTCTCAGTGAGAAGTCTGCTCTGATGCTCTATGTAACCACGGTGTTGTTGCTGAGCTCCTGCTCTCCATTAGCCTCCCATACAGGCTCGAGTTTAACTTGGCAGAATTCAAGGTTTTCAGAGAAATGGGTTCAGCTCTTTAACTATCATGTTTACCAGCCCACATGCAAAATCTCCAAATATCAAAAGTTATGGATACTTTGAAAGCACATGACAGAAATCCATTACTCACATGACAGCTGTGACAAAAATGCAGTCTTTTTTATTGCCTTTTTGCTTATAGTCTTTCAGTCAATTTCCAGTCTGACAGTATAGAAGCTCAAGTAAATTTTGAAATAACTGAATAAGGTTTTATAACAATATGTTGTATTCTTTACTAAAATGTAGATAGACTGTATTTCTTAATCTGTAGTTTTTCCTAAAAAGCAAACAAACAAAATTCTGCTTACCTGAAAAGATTTTGTATATTTAAATACATTCTTTTTGCATGGGTCTGTTGGTATTCAGGCATTTTATATACTTCTTCACTTTCTTTTAAATCCATTAATAAAAAATGTCAGCTAGTGCCATAAAGAGAGAAATATTTGATGAATTGTATGACAGTGAATTAAAAGAATATTGAAAAGGCTGTCAGCATTGTTTAAAAGCATGATACACAAATGAACTGTTCAGTTCATGAACATATTCAATAGTCATCCATTTTGAGATCCCACTCAGTCATTAAATGGTCACTTTAGCTTTGTGTGAATCTATGCAATAACCAAAAGGGTATTTCTGACTTTCTCCCCTGCATCCCGAGCATAAGCAAGACAGTTCCTCTAATGTGATCAGATAACCAGGCCAGAGTCCCTGGGTCTTCCATCCAACTTCAAATGCAGCAGTTTATCTAGATGGTTGGAACTTCAGCAGAAGGTGGTTGAGCAGGGTTGGAGGCAATTTTGAAAATATGAATGGCACACATCCTTGTAGGACATGTGTCAAACCTAGGTTGAAGTTGAAGTCTCCAATATCTCCCATAGACAGAAAATAACTATGGAGTATATGCAGCACAAGCATGTTGTGCTTCTGCAATACCGCCATGACCAAAACAAGCAATTTATTGATACCTGCATTTAATCAAACAAACACTTCAATGACTGAAGAAAGGTGATCCAAAGCATTGTTTAGACAATGGTCCAAGTCAAACAAGGCCAGTATCAACTGCAGTCTTGAAAGGGAATTATGACAGAAAGGGAAGGCCTCTCATCTGCAGATTGTAACTGTGGGTTACAGCTTTCTCTCTGTTGTTCTTCACGACTTTGTTAACTGCTCTGAATACTGTACATCCTGCAAGGCAAAGGGTGGAGACCTCTCCTCAGGTTTACCAGCCCAAAGAAAGCAAAGCATCTCCCAGTCAGCAGTCTGTGAATAAAATAAAGATGTCTGGCCATTGGTGCTGCTCTGGGACTCAGTAGAAAAGCAGAAGCAAACAAAAGTGACTCAGAGTCTTTCCACTTACATGATCTCCAGTTTGGTATAACACCTTTCATTTTGGACTCATCATCTGAAAGTACTGATGTAGCTAGATTTCACCTGTGAATAAAACAAAAAACAAAAAGAATTGGATGAACTGGACATACAGATGACACTGCAGCCCAAAGTGTTTTAGAAGCTTCCCTTAGCTCCCTCCCTCTCATGCTAATATACATATTAAAAAAATACAGGATGAGTAGTCAAACGAAAGCCTACAGGCTCTTGTAAGATAAGCCACCTAAGAAGAAATCATCCAAGCCTACAGAGGATTAAATTATTATGTTAGAAATCAGTCTTAATAAAAATAGCAATCGTTAATTCCCCATGATGGGACACAGCTGGTTAATAATGTCTCACAAACAGGGACATAAAAGACAATCATGCCTGTGTAGCAGTAAACACAGTCTATGACCAGAAAGACTATGCCTTTCAGGAAGACAAGCAACAGAATCCATCAAGGATGGACTGATTGATTAAAATTTGAAGACTGCAGAAACTGCAAAATCTGGTTTCCATTTAAAAAGAAAGACTTCAGACCAAGAAGTATTCAGCAGGAAATTTATTCCTGAAATATAAAACCTCTAGATGCTAGGGATGCTTTTCTGAACATTTTTAGTTTTGTTCTAATTATGTTTAAATTATGTTGAAATTATATTTCCTAAGTTTCCTGCTGTTTCCCGCAAGGTTCTTCCTTCCTTTCTCTCTCTTTTTTTTCCCTAGTCCTTTTCCCTAGTCCTAGTCCTCTTTTCCCTAGTCCTAATTACTTCAACATATAGATATTACCAATTCAGTATGTTCACTAGCTAATTTGTTTTACAGACTATAATAACTTCTGTGTGGTGCCTTTGAGGAACAGGTAATCGATATGCTTTCTAAGTATTTCTGTATTTACATCTGCTTTTTGCTATGACTTGCAAATCTACTATTTTCTTGTCCTTCTGTTCCTTAATAGAGAGTAATGTGTCATTTGTAGTTGCAGTACCTCAGCTTCACCTCCAGTAGTAATACTTTTTAACTTCTGGCTTTAATTTGCTCATTTCATTTTTGGGGTCTAAATTGTTTTCTTTTTCCTATGACATTTTCTTCTCATTTTGCATCTTGACTGAATATTGTTATCTGCAAGTATAGTGAAGACAGTATGCTGCTTTTCTGTTTCCCATTGTGATGTATTTTAGAATCCCATTTTGAGCAATCCCCCCTGAAGCTCTATTGGCTGGTTTCTGGTTCTGTCTTCTTTTTTCAGAGGAATTGTAACCTGTTGGGTCTTAATTATGGTGACTCCAAGATTCTCCAGCTGTCCTGGATTTTATTATTTCCTCTTGCTATATTTCTTCCCTTACTGTACCTCTTCTTCGACTCCAAATCTTCTGCTTTTCTTCTGATGAACTGAATTAAAACTTTCACTTGCAGAAATTATGGTGTGCAGCTGTGCACACCACTTGCTGATTCCAGATTCTTCCCCTCTGTTTATGCTTTCCACACAGATTGTTGCTGCCACTGAAAAGAAACAAATTAAATAAAACTGGAACTCAACTTGCTGGTGAGATGTACAGTAAACAAGCTGGGGAATGTTAGAGTTGTGCGATAGCATTAAGAAACTGAAATTAAATAAAAAGTCCAGCTGCACTGAGCCACTTAAATGCCTAGGAAGTATCAGGAAGGTGAGGCATCCCAAAGGGGGAGGACTGTGAATTGATTTTTATTAAGTCTAATAAACTTTACTGTCTTTCTCCAGGTTAGAAAGCTAACAGGTTGACTTGGAGGCCCTGGGAACTTTTTTTTTCTTAAAGCTTTTATTATTATTATTATTATTATTATATATATTTTTTTTTTTTCTATTGAGAGATTTATTTCTCCTCTCCTATTCTCAGCAAACCTTTAAGCCTTTTAGCTTAGTTATTATTTAATGAGTATGGAAAATAGAGGGAAACATTCCCTATTTGGTGTTAAGATAAATATGTGGGTCTACTGAGATATGTCAAGACTGAAACCTAACTGGCAAAATGTTGAGTATCTTCCAAGGTGTGTCGCCAGCTGCATGTGGATATGCATCCCTGAAATGCTAGCTTTTGGCAGCTCTTGAGATCTGCAAATATTAAAGTATTCATTCTTGGATCTACCTATATGTTTACAACTTGCCTCCCCCAACTATGTGTGAGAGTCCAAAACCAAAGAATCCCCAAATACCCTTTATATGCTCTCTGACTCTCACTCCCACACACACTTGTACGTGCATGTGCATGTGTGCATAGTTATTAGTGAAAATACAGACACGCACACACAAAAAAAAGGTAGAAAGGCAGAATTGCTGCTGAAGGAACATCTTTTGCAAGATGCAGTGCTTACAGCTTCATGTTTGTGCTTTCATTTGATAGGAGATATTTTGCTTTTAACCTGTTTTTGTATGGTTTTATGCTCTGAATATGAAGTTACCAGAGACTCATGGAGCATAGTTGGATGGATTAAGTGCCCTGCAAAAGTTAGTTGGAGAGAGAGAGAGAGACTATGGGGTGGAAAGGAAAATGCAGGCTACAGAGCAGGCCCCTAAAGGGCAGAAAAGTTTGTGTAGCTGTTTGGATTCTTATTCCAAATGAATTTGCAAACCTTTTCTTTTGCAGATCCAGTCAAGCAATTTCAGCCATTGCAAGTGATGATTGCTGTGCAAACCTCTATTGTGAAGGCAGCAGGCCTTGCTGAAGAAAAACACAGGATTTAGCAGCTGTTGCAGGGAGGAATAGAAAGAGCAGAAAATGATACCCTCTGCATTTGAAAGGCACAGTGTTTCTTGCCACCTCCACTACACTTCCTTCCCTCCCTCCTACACATGCAGTAATAGAGTGAATAGGGATTTCAAGATATGCATTTCTTGGTAATTGTCTGGACAGAAAGTCTGTGGTGCTGTAATCAATTTGTGAGTCTCCTTTTGCAAAAGAATTCCTTTCATTGAGTACAGCACTGTGGCATCAAACCCTTGCTGCCAGACAAGGCAGAGATGAGACTTCTGCAGCCTGGGAAAAAGCACCAGCTTTTCCTTGGTGCTGTAAAAAAATCAATATTTCAAAAAGCTAAATAATATTAGATATGTAAGATATAAAATAACTTTAAAAAAAAAGAAAGAAAAAAAGCTTCTCTTCACTGTGGTGTGGAGTTGTGAGTTTCTGAACAGAAACTCCTAACTCTTCAGTTAGACTGAAGCCTGTAAACACCTAAGTATATACAGTAGATAAAAGTCTGAGATTCTTTGGAGGGAACCCTGGTCAGACTTCAAGTTTTTGATGTGGATACAGCCTCATCTCATGTATTGGTTCTGCAGTCAGTGCCTCCAAGTTTCAGTGAACTCTGAATGTAGATGTAGTTTCTTCTCTTTCTCTTTTGGTCCTCACCACCTCAAACAGGAGACTGGTGCGCTGGAGGTCTTGCTTGCCTCTGAGTCATTCTCTTTTTCTGTCACAGTGACCTCCAGTGGTTCTCTTCGTTTATGTCCTGTATGCTGTCCTTATATAGACACCTGGTTAGTCCCCTCTGCCACCCCTCAGTTTTTTCCTAACAGAAATCAGTTGAAGGAAAAAAAAATGAAAACCCCACAGTTTTCTAATGAAAATATTGCCTTCTAATGAAATTTTTGACACCAGTGCTCATGTGGGCACTGGATTCCTTCTCTCTGAGCATGCAGGAAAGGCATGCATCTGTGAGGCTGGGGAAATAATTAGCTGGTAAAATAGAACCATCATTTGTGACTATTAAATGAATGAGTAAAACTGTTCTGAGACCTGCCAAAATGTTCACATACATAGAAAAATCAGACTGCTCAAGGGGAGGGAGGGAGGGAGGGAGGTAAAAGTCTTGGAAAAACTGATTTGCTAAAGTTTGAAGCAGGTCAAGGAGGAGTAGGGGGAGGGGAAGGGACTAACTTCATCTCTGAGGTGGTCCCACTTTCAAGAACTTTGTGAGCCCTCTTTCTGGAAGTGGTTCTCTTTATACATTCAGACTTGGCTGGCAGCGGTCACCTTGCTTGGCCTACCCTTATTTAAAGAAACAGCTGCATATGTCAGTGTTTTTGTTGCTATTTCTTTGTACCTTGTGCCAGAAGCTCTGAAGCTATAAGTCTGCTCACCTTATATGTACAGCATATAAATCTATAGGCTAAAGAGCTGGAAGATAGGAATGAAAGGGAAGGGCTAGAACTGAGACACCTCTGTATGCACAGAGGAGGCAGATTGGTATAGATTGCAAGTGGGATTGTGTTGGAAATGAACCACAAACCCTCTGCAAATGACCCTCTGCAAATATTTTTTGCACTGGCAAAACTACAGTGAATTCCAATGGAAGGTTTGCCTGATGAAGGGCAGTTGAATATAGCCTTAGAGCATCCCTCTGCCTTTCCCTTCAAACCTACCAAAGACACCAAGACTGGAAATGAACTGCAACATCTCTAATTCTTCTAATTAAGGTATATAGTCTGAGAACAGCTTTGTTCCTTGTGGTGCATAATTTCACCAAATTCAACAAAAGCAGAAGCTGTATGTTAAAAAGAAACCTCCATGAATTAATTCCTATCCTCTGATTTAGGATAGATGTTGTTATTTGAAAATATCAGTAGTCTGTCCCAGTATCAGTAGTTTGTTCTACAGTCACCGTGCATCTGAACAGCTGAGGGATCTTCCTGGTTTTGATAGCACTGCTCAGCTGCAGAAGGGAAAACAGGGGTGAAATTCAGGACTGCTCCCTAGCAGCTGGTGTGAAATTAACCTCTAGTTTGCGTGTCAACTATTAGTACTTTTTTTCCAATAACACAAAGAGGCAGCCCTCAGACAAACTGAGTACATCTGCATGTGCGAGTATGCATGATAAACGGGTACATGCACTCCGCATCAGGACATCTCACACGTGTGCAGCGATCTCAGGGATCACTCCTGTTAACATCAACAAGAGCTCAGCCTGTTGTTTATAGCTCACCCAGACAAGCATTCCTTTCACAATACCTAACAGACATTGTATATAGCACTGTAAATTGTTTCATATAATCCTACCTAGACTCTGATGAATAGTCACATGATACACTACTCTCTTTTTCCAGCTTCAGGCAACTTGCCAAACTACTCCCCTCTTAATGTATTAAAATCACCTACGATGAGCAGCATATTTTCCTGAGGTCTTTTTCAAATACTTTTTTTTAGATCCTTGTAGTTGTTTTTTCATTATGTGTGCATATGTTATTACTATAATACTGTCTAAATAATGAAATGCACAGCAAATTGTTCATGTAAGTGTGTTCTAAATTTACTAGTCATTTTGGACTGTGAGACTAACTCTTGTTTTGTCTGTCTCTGCTGGTGTGTGGCTGCTTGCTTTTTCTGTAAGTGTAACTATTAATGATCCCACTGGGTTGATCTTTGTCTGATAAAAACATCTATTAAATGGATTAAATATAAATGACAGTTGATATGTTGTTAGAGTTGCTCATAACTTGAACAATTTATCCAATGTCATCTTATCATTATTTGAGTAACTTCAATGCAGTCACAGTGACTGTGTTATACTTATTTTAAGTTTTTGTTCCCTTCTTCTGCCAATAGTAAACCTCTGATTCTGAGTAGAGCTCAGGGCTCTGGATCTGTTTAACCCTACCATTGTACAGAGTCCTGATGTGAAATTAAGTGCAATGTAAAAAAACTTTAATTGATATCAGCTGAATTGCACTGACATAGATAGCATTTTCTGTATCTTGTTTCATGACTTGGTGTTTCAAACATAAACAAAACTACTCTGGTCTGTAAGGTCCTCCCTTCAGTCATTGCACAACAGCTAGGCTTCTTTAGAAAAAGCCATTTATAGAACACCGTTGGTGTATCATTCATATATTAAGAAAAATACACAAAAGAAAGACATACACCAATAGCAAAGTTTTTATACTGGTGACAGTTTCTCATGGTATCTCCATTGGAACTGACAGTCATCCAATTTATTGACAGTAATGTCCTCTGCTGCTTGGTTATACTGAAAGACACCTTCAAATTTCCCAGCTACTGCTGGTGACTCTGCCCCTAATTCTCCCAGTGGTACCGCAGTACCTGCCTTTGCTGAATGAATTACTCAACGGCTTTCCATCAACACTCCCATGGACCAAGCCTGGATCTGAGGAGCCCTGAGGCAGTTCATAAATGACACTGAGGGCTAATCAGTTTGCAGGACTGAACCATTGGCAAAGTTGTGTACAGACACTTTTTCTTATTGTTATTAGGAAAAGAATCAATCTTATTGAAAACATAGTTCAGATGCAGTTAATGGTTTCCTGTGATATATTTGTGTGTTTCCAGGTCCTTTCAACTGCCAGAGGATGAAAGAAGGAAAGATGAAACAGAGTAAGGTTCTTAACACAGCCGTAGTGACTAACAGTCTGAAAACTTAAAATATATCAAAGTAGCTCTTCTTCACTCCTCCAGTGTAGTGACAAAGCGGAAACTGTGGATATATACTGGAAAATTCCGCTTACAAGGCGGGATATTTTTTCCTTATGTCTCGCCCTAGTTTTCTGTTTAAGAGATGTAGATCTTTTAAAATATAATGCTAGCCGCAGTAATCCACATAAACACCCCCCACTTCAGCATGCTTGTACGTGTATATTCATAGTAGTAAGGGTTCATTCCAATATTTTGCTGTTAAAGAGGGATTTTCATTTCTGCATATACAGAACTTAACCTCAGCTGTCACCAGGCAAAAATGTCAATTTCTCTTAAGTTTTACGTGATGAAATTCTGCCCACAAAAATAACCATGCCCTCTATAATCTGAACTTGTACTCTGTGTGTTCTGTAAGCAGTGTGTTCTGTAAGGTGCAGAAGTACTCACCTGCATTGTCAGTGCAGGACCCAGCTGTTGGAAAAGAACATCCCATGGCATATGTATTGGAAATCATTCTGTTGGATTACTAACACATTTGGAAGGAGGAGCATGGAGAAGGTTAGATCATAGATATTTTCCACACTAAATTAGTTAACATTAACTATAGGAAAAAATATTTTAGTTGTGAGAAGAAGAGTCCAGGAAACTGATTAAAAAGAGGGCTCTAGGGGGTGTATTTTCGAAGAATTGTGTGGGAAGCTCTGTGCATAACTTCCACTGGAGTCAATGTTTAGAGAGTCATCTTGATGGATGGGTAATGAGAGTCTCTCTACCAGCATGGTCATCTTTGTCTGGGTGAAGACTAGTACTAATACCTGATGAAACATGAAACTATGAAAAAAAAGGAACACAAGGACATTACAATAATAATTACATGGCAAACTTTCAGTGGTAGAGCTCAAAACATTCTAGAAATGTGGATAGATTTGACTTTGTTCACTGGATTGAAGAAATAAACTCATTTACCCAAGACGTTGTTGTGTTGCTAGTGTCAAAATTGGGGGAAAACATGAGTGCCTCTTCCTGTGTTTGTTCATGAAGCCTTTAATCAGCATAGGCAATGGTATCAGTACCTTGATGATCTCTGTGCACTCTGTAATGAGTGCATTGTTCACATGACTTGATTTCTCATGCTGGGTATTTCCATTTTATAGTGGGGTGATGGCATGATGCTTGAAAGGCAGTTTGTGCTGTTTCTACTTGTGTTGTATCTATTCTATGATAAAGGCCCTCAGTCTCCAGAGGTAATTTTCCAGAACCTTTCCTCAGCATGACATTATGACCAAACAAGAAAAAGTTTTAAACTTTCAAATAACATAATTAAGTACAAATAACTTTCCCCTACTCTACGAATTACTGCAAGACAATCAGATTCTCTTTGGTGGCTCAGGAGACCACAGGCTCTTACTCATAGAGGAACATGCATGCATACCACACTGCAGGTGCATATATTTGGAACAGTACTGTCTACATGGTGAGAAGGTGAATGCCTAAAACTAAGTCAAATAGTTCCTATGCCTGAAATCTCTTCTTTGAGAGCATGGAGCTTCAAACATTTCTTGCTGTAGGTATAAACTATGTTGGCCTTTTGTGTGTGTGTCTTGACCGCCAAAGGAATGTCTTTATTTACAAAGGATCAGGAAACAAACTCTGCAAGTGGAACTCTACTGCTGCTGTACTGCTACTATCTGTGGGATGCCAAGTATCCCCAAGTGATTAGAGATATGCCCTTTGAGGTGTTGTCCAACCTTGAAATGTCCTGTTACAATGTTTCTGAATGTGTCAGCTGGAGCTGAGAGGCCAAATGACCGCATAGTCCTTTTCTACAATAGTTCCCTATATCCTAGCATGAAAATATGAGGTCGTGTCTTTGAAAATTTGCCTTAATTTGAGCCACCTGAGATGAAAATTTGCAAACTACCTTCTGGAAAATTTCAACCAAAATAGTCCTTTAATTTTTAAAAACAATACCAAAAAATAAGATATGGTTTAGACTATATTGTTTAAATATTCTGGAAACTCTACTGAGAAGCTTTTGCATCCCTGCTACTTGAGAAATAAAATGAAAATTCAGTAGGATATGCCCTCTGCCTTCAGAAAGCTTTTTTTGAAGAAAATCTGGCCAACTTGCAATTCTCTGAAATACCACATCCCTTCAATGGAGGCTGTTTTATCAGTAAAAATATCAATCACTGAGCAAGACTCAGACTCTTTGCATGACTATACTATGAGTGCACCAAATATACCACATCACCTTTTAGCTCCCACATGCTGCTAGACTATGTATCTGTCCTGCTATCTACAAGGCTACAAGGGTTGCGCCTGACTTTCCTGATAATGCCTGCCTCAATGGAAAAGGAAGTAGGATTGTGTAAAGCATACGTAAGCAAGAAGACTCCTTGCTGTGTGCTGGTTTGTTCTCTTGTTGGCAAATAGGTAGAATGCAGAAGGAATATGTTGTGAATGCTGAGGGAATGGGATAACCAAGTAGGAGAAAAGCTGGGATGAAGAATTTTAGGAAAGATAAAAGCAGTGCACATGAGTCAGTTTCTGGAGAAGAGATTTGTTGAGCCAAGAGATTGGCAAAAGACATGGCTAAAGCAGAGCTTGGGATCAGCTGGACAAAGAGAAGGAAAGATGGAGTGTGAACAGGAATGGTGAGAGCAGGAGAAACAGAGCTCAAAGGTCTTTGGGTATGGAGAAAAGGAAGAGAAAAAATGGCAGGAATGGTGAGACCAGACAGTAAACCAAAGAGAAGACAGGGAGGTTCACACTGGATGAAATGCCAAGAGCTAGATTTGCTTTTGACAGAGAATGGCTGAGGCAGAGATAAGGAATTGTAGGTGGAGAGAAACTGTGGGGAGGGAGAGGGAAGAGAAGTGGGAGAGATAGGAATGGTTACGTGATCCGGTAATCTTAGCCCTGACAGTGTAAGCAGAGAGGTCAAATGAAAATCGGACAAGCAACCTTCCTTCTGGTTCTTCCAAAGTCTTGCATTTCCTTAGTAAGCCTAAGGCTGTCTATTTTAAGTGTTCTTAGGAGTACACATGAGCAACATACAACATTAAGTGTATCGACAGACACTAGTAATGCAGACCTTACATCTTTCAAGAAGTCATAAAATGCAAAAGTTAAAGCTTTAGCACCATTTTTTTTTCTCCAGTGGAACGAACATAGCTCACTTTTGATGTATGTAAGAAAATATCAGGACAACTCCAGAGTAGTAAAGGGTCTCTGACACATCTTATAGACCAAGTTAAAAAGTTGGGTTTGAGTTGTATGGGAAATTGAAGTCTCTGTTTTTTTGTCTCCCGCAGTTAGAAAGGCAAATCTGACGTAGTTTGTCTCATAACTACTCTTCAGTAATTATTTTCTTGAAAACTGGGAGCTCAGAAATCTTGCATTCAGTTTTGTAGAGAAAAATCCAATGGTTTGCAGCAGTGTCTTTCAAACCATAGTCTGTTAACTACAGGATCCACAGATAGCTTTTTTGAGGTCTGTAATGTTCTATAAGAAAAATGTAGACTGTTGCTTAAAATTGCTATAATAGTAAATTTTATAAAGCCTGTAAATGGGAAAATAATTGTAAGCCCTTAATGGACAGTATACAGCAGGGGAAACTGGAGACACTGCAGAATTGGGTCTTGTTTTATGAAGTGGCTGGTTTTATAGGGCCAAGCATTAGCACTTGGGTATGTGCTTTTGGTTTATGCCTTCTGTGTTTCTTTCTGACAAGAATCATTCTTTCTGATTAATACAAACTGCCTCTGCCTATCACAACTTTAGTTTTACATTCCAGTTGGGATATACTGGTAATCCTGAGATACAAATTCATCTGAATATATTGCAGTTAAGTTCAGTTGTATAAATCCAAGAAATAGCTGGATACTATAAATAGGCAGGATGTGCAAAGAGGCCAAGTTGAAAATGTGCAGCAACTATGACTTTTTTCTTTAATGCAAGCCTGAAGTTGTTCTACATTTTGTCATGTATAGTATTTTTAATTTGAAAAAGAAAGTATGCATGTGCCTGGTGTTTGTAATAATTAGCTGGACATAAACAAGCACTGAATTTCATGCTTTAGAGATATGGATGAGGGAGAACGGATAGGTTTTTCTCAAATTTTCAGATATTTTCTTGGAGGTAGTTTTCTGCAAGATTGGGTAGAGAGAACAGAAAGACATCTGTTTCATATTATATGATGGCTGTACTTTGGCAATGGAAAAAGATGGCACTTAAGAAATGCATAAAAAGAGAAGCTTGGCAACTACAGAATGGAGCAGCAATTACAAGAACTATCTTAAAATTCCCAGGATTCATAATGTATTTTTCCACACATGCATTTTTCTAATGTTGCTGATGTCAACAGGAGTGGGGGCTGAGGGAATACTGTAGGACTTCACCAGGTACAAATATATTTGTGAAAAAATCTCCTTTCCTCAGATCACCCCCCCACAGCAGCCATTGTGATTAATATCTGGGCAGCAGTCAAGAACAATATGTGTCCGTATAGTGGGTAGGAAGGAGGGCTTGTGTTCCTTTAAAAAAAAATAATAAAATAAAATAAAAAAGCTAGGTGATTATCATTTTCTTTTCTTGTTTTCTTCAGCCAGTGGCCATTAAAAATTAAGAGTCTCCTCCTTAACTGCCATTAACTATTTGTGTAAAAGCAAATAAAATTAATGAAGACATTTTTCAGAAACAGAGCAATAGGATGCCTCATGGAGGAAAGGCAATTCACACAGTGTAACAGCATCTATCAGTACTTTTTGCAGTTTCTGATTTTCTTCCTCTTTATTTATTCACTTTTATATATTCAACATTAACATAAGGTATTCCCAAAGTACAAAGAGTTGAGATTCTCTGCTCATATGGTAAAAATTTTTATCTCCTAATGAAGTCGGTGGGAGCTGAGGATACAGTGCATCTGTCTGTTTCTGCACAAGACTATGGGGTGTGACATGTGAGAACCTTCCAAGAGTACAGTAACTGATGTGGCCCCTGGGATTGGTTTTCACATCGTCTCATTTGGAGAGTGGAATGCTTCAGCCTTTGAATGGCTGGGGACTGGAAAGACTGGGAGTCATGTTTTCCCTAAAATGGGGTCTAAGCTACATGGCAGTACCCCCAGGTTGTTCAACTCAACTCAGAGAGAGTTCTGAAATAGAACACTGAAACAAAATATGTTTATATAATGATTTTTAAATAAAAGTTAATGTGAAAATGTGGGAGTTTGAACCAATGTAAATATATTAAATTTAAAACCATTTTCAAATGTAGTGAAGAAAAAAATGGTGTTCCTGCTCTTGATATTCCTAAAGGACACATTTCTCCTTCTGAGTCATGATTTAATTAGATTACATTTTATTAGACATTCTTTACAAATTTTAAAATACTGCTATTTTACATGCACAAAGGAAAATCCACTTGAACAATTGTATGTAGGCATTCATTGAAGTCAACCACAAAACAGGAACATTTTATGTCAGTTATCAATGTATTTGGTATGTATATCTAAAGTGCATTATGTTACAAAAAATATAGAAAGACAGCAGCACCAAGATACTTTCACAAAATAAATACACCAGTCAACAAAATAAATTATGGTAAGTGTGACAATAATAATTGTCTTAACCTTAGCCAAAAAAAGGAAAATTCACAATAACCAAATGTGCAGTTTCAGAGAGCAATGGGGGAAAAAGGTTTTATTCTTAGCATTTACAATATTTACAGGTAATAAATATTTTAATACTTCCCATATGTTCACTATTACAGAATACTGCAATATGTCTTCCAAAAACCTCTTGCTGAAAGTGTCAGCGTCTCCTACAAAGAAAAGAAAAAGATAAAAAAGCAAAAACAAATTATTTTTCATTTCAAATATATGGACATAACATAAGGGTAAGACTTCCACAGATAAGGAGTGTGCTTTGCTATTAAACTTTTGCACTAACAAGTCTAGTTTAACAGCAATAAGGTATTAAACATCTATTAAACTGTCTCTACTATATTGCTTTCAATTAAATACAACTAGCAGTAGAAGATCTGCAGTCTGTCACGAAAATGAGGCCCTATATTCCACTACATTTTCCTCTCAGGGAAATAGGAAGAAGCTTTGGCTTTCCTTAAGACTTTATGCAAGAATATTCCTGAATGTAATGGGTAGAAAGGTTATATCAATCTGTATCAAATAGAACAAGCTCCAAAATGAATATATAGTGGAAGAAATGGGAAAATAGTTTTTAAGGTAGAAAAATAAAAATCATTGTTTTCTCTTTGTGGCACTCATGTCTGTTGTGTGAGTTGCTTGGACATGAAGTCTTCATGAAGGAAAAATGAATAGGTTTCCTATTATACCTGTTGCCCGGTAGTCCTTCGGACTATCTTCCCCAGTAATGACCACCCATTATAAAAAGGACTGTTTATTTTAGAGATATACTACCCTGACTTGTACACGTATTTTTCTTCAATAAATTCCGTTCAGGTCCTCAACTAATGCTTGATCAAAATTTTCTCTTACTGCTTGAAATGAAAAAAAAAAAAAGATAGAGTTATGTAACTTTGTTAGCCAAAGAGTTTGATCCTGAAAGAAAATGAATGTCTCCTGTTAAGTTCTGAGTACTCACATCTCCTGAACAACTAAACAAAGTCTGAAATACTCAGCATCTTCCTGTATACTTTCCTAAAATTTGGAAGTTTTCTAGGGATTGCTGACAGAGAAGTATAAATTCAATAATCCTCCCTTTATGAATTCATGAGAACAAAAGCAGGATCTGCTCTTATCCTGTCAGTACAATTTCTAGATTTGCTTTAGGAAATAATGAAGGGTTTAGCTTTTCCCCTCTATCACTATATACAGTGCATTTCTGTAATGTATGTTTATTTACTTGGAAATGGCTATCGGGTGGAATGTGAAGCTATAGGGTAGAGTATGATTTGCTATGCTGCTGGACTGGTCAGCGAAGCTGTAGGTGGAGGTCCAGATTGCAGACATGTGTGGGTGTGAGGCACAAAAAAAAGCCAAATTCTTGCGAATTTAAGGATTTCTCAATGTGCATATTGCAAGCAGGACTATATTTAACAGTAGGCAGTCTACTCATTTGAAAGATTTTTCAGGAAATTAGGTAATAACAGTTAAATTCAATTGGAATGGGAATATATTTGGAACGTCCATGAGAAAGAATTTTTCTCCTAGAATAGAAATGTCAGCATGAGACTCGCTATTAATTAACTAGCAATACTGAGATTCAAGGTATATTATCATATATATAAAGACGGTCACATAATTTATGTAGCAAAACTGTATATGCGAGTCTGCACCTTATGGGTCTGTTTTCAAGACACTGACATTTTGACTCCAGTTTGGATTAAGGCTTAATAGATCTGAACTGCAACATGGTCACCAACAGTGACTGTTCCATAGCACCAATTTGAAAGCCTCTCTCTGCGATTTTGGTTCCAGATATTGCCAGATCAGCTAGTTTTATGAGATTCTTCCTGTAGTAAATCAAAAGATCTAGAGAGTAGGTCATTTTCAGGCTTTGTTCTGACCTGAGCCTAAGATTTTGGGATGACGGAGGGAATTGGCACGAGGATTATAGTTCAGCCTGTTGAACAGGAAGGAAACAGAGAGATGCTGTGAAAAGCAGACTGAAAGTTTATCTTTGCACTTCCTCAACATCTGCCTTGCTACATTACACATATCCATTTCTCCTCCATAATGTAGTGGTGCTTCTTCTGAGCTGTAGCTAGTTTTAGAGGTGCTACAAAAGCTGCTTCTGTTGATATAACATATGGATATCCTGACTAGATATGCCTTCCTCATCCCCGGCCAGCAGATAGAGCAGAAGTTCCTGTTTCAACTCCATACAGCTGTGGAATGAACTTCGCTCACATGTGGTCATCCAAGCTGAAATGTGCTTGTCCACCTTGTCCTAGCAGCAGTATGAAAAACTGCATTGAGCCTGACTCCTGTCTAAAATACACAGGGACCTGGCACTTGCCTTCATTTAAAATTTCATAAACAATACCTTTTTGCTATCTTACTCAGATAAATATAGTCTGATATAGTAGCCATTTCTAAGAGCTGAATTTGCACATTATATTCCGCATTTGGGAAGGGTGTTTTGTATTCCTGTTTTATAGCTTCTCTTTGTTTAATCATCTTTAATTAAGTATCTGAAATACATACATGGCCCACTAGGAAACTGTTTTTCCCTCTGGAATAAATATGAAGCTCAGACAGGAATGCCAGGAAGTTAAAGTTAAGTCTAAGGGCTGACTGCCTTTAGTCATCCAAATGTGTTTGAAACCAAGTCTAAATAAGGAAAATCTACAGGATTGTATCTGTAGCTCATTTACAGATCCCACTGGATATACCAGAAAAGAAATAGTCATAAAAACAAATAATACTCAAAATGCCTTTGGATATTTTCTTCCCCCTTACATATAAGATTTCTGCATGCTGAAGACAGGAGCTATTTATTCACCATGATACTTTCTTAACATCTGTTGAAACTTCAGTCATCTCCTGATAAAAGTCCCAGAACGTGCCTTTCCTAAGGCATTGAATGAAAACCAGCCTCCGTTACCTCACCACACATTGCTAACCTTATGCTAACTGCTTTATGGTTAGGAATGCTGAATGCCTTCCAATGAGGCCAAGAGGTCAATGCCAGTAACTCCTACGGATACCAGCAAATGTTGAGGCAGTGGAGCACATTGCAAACTGCAGGCTCATAAAGCTTAACCTAAAGAAGAATTTAAGTAAATCCCACAGCTGGCACATCTTCCTAAGAGTCTTATTGTGAGCAAGTGGCCCTTTTGTTAACTCTCTTTATAGCTAAAGTGGAAGGGAGGTGTGAAAAGGGAGCGGGGGAATGTTGCTGGAAGTGAAAACTTTTGAGGAGAATTGAGGAATAGACTGCTTGGTTTTGTCTGCAAGTGTTCAGACTTCTATTCAAATTGAGATGACTGCAAGTGTACAAGTCATTGGGGGAACCTAGACTTCAGATCTTCAGAAGGCTCACCACTGCCCTGAGAACCCATCATTGTCATACAGGAGGAAAGCTCATCTTTCCCCCAAAGCAATGCTCAGCATTTTTCAGCCACAGCGTAATTGTTTCACAAGCTGGCAAAAACATGGAGCTGAATTAAAAAGTCCTAATCACAGGGAAAATTTTGTGGCAAAAGGCTGATCAGCGTTGTTCACAGATATTACTAAGAGAGAAATTTTCCGTGTTCTCCCCTAAGGTTAAACAGTAAAATGAAAAACTGTAAAGTAAGGGTAGGAAAGATGCCAGAAAGGGGAGTGTTGAGAGAGAGGAAAGAAGACTTTGTCATTTTATAGATGCAGGGCTTTAAAGAGCTTTAAACAGAACTCCAAGCTTTCAGTCTGCTGAGGCCCAAATGTGGGACCAAGTTCTGACGTGAGAGATACTACATAAAAACAGTACAGTAGATTTTATGGCTGTCATGTGCATTCTTTCAGCAGAGATATCTTTATTTTGCCTAAGGAATCAGTTTCAAGGAGTTCATTTTGACCATAAGTAGTTCACTCTGATTGTTGACTACAGGAAAACAAGACAAGATTGTGTTGAAGGAGCAGGAGGGCCGTGAGGTTGACCTTGCTGTGGCACTGAGTGACTCCGTGAAGCTAATGTTTGCTTCCTGGCATCAAAATTCTCAGTATACAAGGGAAAGAATACTTACCTTCAGAAAGTGCTATGAGACTGTACACTGCTTAGAAAGCTATATGCCCATTCATTAGCATAAAGATGTGCTAAAACTCCAGGAGCAAGTGAGGCCTTGACCTCATGCACAGGAGTATAACAATTTCTGTAAACCTATGGTAGTGTCATGGAAAAGATACAGCAGAATTACCTTAAAGTGTGATCAAGTGTAGTAGCAGAGATGTCCAAGAGTGGGTTCTCTGTCGTGCCACTTTCATACATGCCAGGATTTATCCAAGCCGAACGGGCCCGCCTCTTTTTCTTCTCTTGTTCCTTACGTTTTCCAGGCTTTGCTTTCTTTTTCTTTCCTGATACCTTCAGGGGCTGCTCTTTGTAGGTCTGCAATTTGTTTGTCTCCTGAGTTAGGTATCTGCCCTCATCATCACTGCCAAATCGGACAGGGTAGTTCTTTGTGTTGGTAGCAGGCTTAGGATTAGGTGAAACCTCTGAAGTCGCACGGATTTCTGCCGTGTTGACACCTTCAATTAAATTTTGAAGGAAGATTCTTCTTCTTAAGTCTTGGATTGACTTTCCTTTGTCGTGCAGTAGCTGATGCTCAGATACAGCCCTTTTGCTAAAGAAAGAGGAGAGCAAAAGGAGAAAAAGGAAATTTAGAATTTGCTTATTGTTGAAGGCAGGAACAGCTCCTGTCTCCTTGGGCAGCAGTGGCCTCAGTAATTGCTTACCAGCTCTCCGGTTTGGAGACATCAAGCTAAGTCAGACAAGTTCTTCTTGGAGTAGCTGCTCCCCACAGAGAAGGGAAAGACCTAAGCCACTGACAATTCACAGCTGACTGATCAAACACCACCAGATCTGTAGCTGGATTAGTCACTGCTCTGTTCTAGGAAAGCATTAAAACTCTTAATATATCACACTTCAGGCAGTAAAACCAAGAAGGCAGTTGCCAGAGACTGCAGAACTAGGGGATCAAACAACTGAGTGCATAATAATGCAATCCAACAAGAGAGGGAATAAATATTGAAGCCGGAAGTGATGTTTATCATTCTAAATTTTCTTCTGCTCGGTCACACACTTAAAAAATGTAAATACATAAAAGTGCATTTTAGTTCTAAATTTAAATAAATGTAATTGCTGAAGTGTAATGGAAAAATGTTCAGATTTGGGGGCGTTAAGACATAGCCACTTCAGCCCATAATGAGATAACCAGACAGGCAGACTGAGCATCAGCAGTGATGATCTTCAGCCATTCCTGTTGATTCTACTGCTTGGCCACCGGTGTCTAATTATGATTTCAGATAGCTTCCAGATAACTCCCTTAAGGGTGAACTTTTGGGGCTGAATTCCTTATCGTCTGTGCTCTCAGGGTCTTACGTTACCCCTCTTCACTGGATCTTCCTTCAGAGCACCTTTGCTTGCTTGAAAATATTTCTAGTACTCTTCCATCACCACTGCTGCTATGATGTTTAGGTTCACTAACATCTGCCTTGTTCTTGAGGAAACTGGGTGCTGGCTTAGTAATCTGTTTTTCAGGGAAGCCTAATGGCTAATAAGGTATGAAACTTTTAAAGAAGGAAGACAAAAGTGGCACCTGGATAATAAATAGACATGAGAAAATGCACACTTTTCCTAGCTGTGGGATAAATGTACAGCTGCACTGTGAAACACAGCAAGAGTGCAAGCTGGGATTTTAGTTATGTTCCCATGAATGCTATAATATAATTTATGCTTCCAATTGCCCTACTTCATTTTGCTGAGACGAACTATGTATCCTCTTATCCTGCATGATGGTACTGTATGTGATTGGATCCTTACTAGCCAAAGAAAATTAATTCTGTGCCTTGTCTGTCATATAATAATTTGGTCAGTTAGCTGGATACACAGTTACTTCTGAAGGTGGATGAAATGGGTGACTACACATAACAATGTGTGTGAATATTTCTTCCTTCCATCCCATCTCTAATTTTCCCCATTTCTATTTTTTTTCTTTACAAACACACTTTTTGTCTTTGTAAATCAGCACTTTTTGAGTATTAGGTTAAAGGGATCATGACTTATTGCAAAAATCAAATGGGAACACCAGCTCTCTCTCCCTCTAAGGTAAGACTGAAAGATGGCTGCAGCTTTCACATGAGATGACAAAGTGAGTATGCTTACTCAAAATCAAGCCTGGATATGCTAAAAGGTTTGTGAGTGCACATCTGCCTAAACATTGTCCTTCTTTTATGTCTGCCCTTCAGACTTTAGGGCAGGCATATACCCTTCAACTCAATGACTCTCAGCAAAAATACAGTATGATAATACTGAGATCAACCCATATTGTTTCGTTCTCTTTAGTGCAGCTGTGACCATTAACACAAGCTCAAGGTCTCCCCCAGGAGAATTGTTTTGACCAGTACACTCACTGAAGCTCTCCAACAATCATCTCTAACCACCTTCTTGTTAAGGACAGACTGATTTGCAAGTATGTTCATAAAACTAGCACCTTGGACTCTTCTGCATGGCATAATTTTGTGCTGTTCCTCAATTTATCCTTAGTGACTCAAATTACACTCCTAGCTTAAGAACTCTATTTTCCCAGGCTATTTCCATGGGAAATGGGAAAGGCTTCTCCTTTCACTCTTCTACTTTATAAAAAGCACACAAAATCTTAGTGCTTTACTGAGTTTAAAATAGTATGCCTCATGTGATGAGCAAAGCTTTCCTACCATCTCTTGTAAAGTATCAAGGATAATTCCTTTTATCACAGACAACCTAAAGCTGTCTTAATCCTGTAATGTGTATTCGGTCAATTTACTCACTGTTACAAAATCCCGACTCTCCAAAGCCTGTTATTAAAGGACTCTTATTTGAAAAGTTATTCCATTTTTAGAGTTGAAACCTAAAGATTTGGTTCCAATACACACAAGACAGTCAAACAGCATTACACGACATACATCTTATGTGAGTATACATTTCCAAAATAATGCAAGGATTGACGTGTGAAAGTTAGGGTGCCAAAGAGGGTAGGTTTCTGTTTAAATGCCTGTATGATATTTAGCATCAAGTCTGGCCCCACATAACGTTCTGCTATTCCAGAAGATTGCATAACATTACGTAGTGTTACATTTCACATGACTTCTATTACTCAACCAGACTTGAGGATTGCATTTTGCCTACCAATTTCCTTTGTATACCGTAGATCAAAAACCTCCCTAAAATGAAGATGCGGTAGATACATATCTCTTTGACCTTCTCCGTCCCTCAGCTCCATCATTCAAACAACTCCTATGTTTGTAAACCAGAGTAAAAGAACTTGCCCAATGAGGTTGATGTAAGAAGTGCTTCATAATCAAGATATCAACAACATCTCACCCACACATGCGGTAGGGAGGAAACGGAAACTGAAACAGTATTCACATTTTGCGTATGATATGTAAGAAATATCAGGCTGTTAGGGTTAAGGTGACCCACTAGAGGTCCCTTCCATCCTTCTATTAAAATACACTTCTCATCCAAGGAAGACGAGTCTCACCCCAAACCAAGTGCAATAAATGCCAAGCCTATATGCTGTAGGCATTTTAAGAGAAGGTTGGTGATAAATGGTTTGTATTTGACCAAAGTGCCCAAACTAATTATTATAACCAAGTATACTGCACACATACAAGATTTAATGTTAATAAATAAAATGAAAATAAAATAAAATAAAATAAAAACCACTTAGTAGAAAACCAGGACTTGTGGCCCTTCTGATTTCTAAACACTTACTTCTGATAACTTGTTCTTTCAGACACATTCTTTGTTCATTTTTCTTTTACACTAGCTACCTAGTGTCACAGAAAAGCAACATCCTTTAAGCACCAACTTTCTATCTCAGAACTGTTCTTATTTTACTGTTATTATCCTTGAATATTCCTGTTGAGTCTGATTATGAGTTCAGCAAAATAAGTCGAAAGGCTTCAGTGAGCTTTCTATCTGGACTTTGTAAGACTCTGTGTGCCTTTGCCTTGCACTGGCTCCAAAGGGAATCAAAGCTGCTCAGCCTATCTCAGGATTAGGAAAAATATTTTCAGCAGATTCGGGGCCATAATGCTGCAGTATCTGGGCATGCTGATAAAAATATCTAATTTCACTTTATGGCATAACTGGGTTTCTCAAAAGTTCTTTAGCAGCATTTGTATAACAAATAGTAAAATCTGGCAACCGTTTCTGGGGTCACTTTGCAGCAGTAGTTAGATTTCCATAGCAGATTTGCCTTAGTAAGGTCTGCAAAATCGGGCCTGCATCATTTTGCCCTTATTTTTTTCTTTATCCTTTTAACATGACTATAATAATGTGCTTCAATATTTTTATCTATTACCGGTTTAAGCCTTCTTTTGGCTGAAAAAAAAATCTCTAGGCTTAAGTGACTTATTAACCATTAACTCAAGGAATGGCTTGTGGTGATATTAAAACAGGACACATGTTTGATTGTGGTGTCTGTGTTTGTGCTGTACCCACAAACAAAACTACGTGAATGCCACTAACTGACATCAAACTGGTTTCTTGTGTGTATTTTACATGCCCTGGTAAAGCAGGAGTTGAAAAAAAAATTCTATTTAGTTTCCACTTTTTTCCCCCCTCTGTCAAGAAAAAATAGGGCTAGTGGGAAGATCTCTACTCTTGACTTTTAAAAGCAAGGGCTGGAACCCTAAGTTAAAAAGGAGAAAGAGTATTTCTTTGCATTTCTAAACTTTTTAACAAATTTGGCTTAAATCCAGTTCAGAGTTTCTTGGCCAAGGAAATACAGAATTTGACTGTACTCCAATTATTTTCTCTTATATATTTATTTTTATTTGTGAAACTGAAGTTTGGGCTCTCTGTAGAGCCAAAGAGAGGAAAACAGGCCTAGGGAAAAAAAAAAAAAAAAAAAGAAAAGAAAAAAGAAATAGTCCAAGAGTCGTTTGCAGGAGTACAGACTGGCTGGAAAGAATACACAGGAGCATTATCATCAATACAATGTTCTACAGAATTGCTCTAGGAGATTTGTAATAGTTTTCTTTCTATTTGGTGCCAAAGTTCAGGCATGTCTGAAGTAACTTCACCTGGAGGAATATTTTGTTGCTTAAATGAAAGAGGATGAGCTAGCTGGAGCTCTTGTCTTTATACGCATAACGAAGCACTTGCTAGAGGACCTCTCTGGAGTTATGTTTCCTCTGTCATGCTACCCTGTATGGTGTGACTGGATTTTCTAATCCTCTTTCTTCTGACTCCCATTGAACTTAAGAGGTCTCCACAGTAGAGACTGAAGGGTTCCTTCCTTAGAAAATCTGGTGCAATTCCACCACTGAAATATCCACAGAGAGGTGAAGAGCCACAAGGGTGAGACAACTGCTCCGACATCAGCCCAGTGTTTTCTCTGCTGCACTTTGCCTAGGGGGTGTTTGTATGGCCCATGTTGATTATTTTGGAAGAAGCAAAGAAGCAATTTCCTGACCAGAATCTTTTAAGTTACATTATCTTTTATCAAAAACACACTTCTGCCTCCAAGTCAGATACTAGGCTCTGGGTAAAAAAAAGCATTGGTAACAGGACAGAAATCCAAATTAAATGCTTCAGTTTCATGATGGCCCTAACTATCGTGTATCCTAAATATCGCCTTATCAATATTGGCTCTATGCCAGGGTGTAAAAGGGCATATAGTGCCGTATCTAACATACAGAAGTTTGATAAAATGAGATACTCCCTCCTAAGACCCCCAGAAAGGTATGTACAGAAAGGTGTGTAGGCAACAGGACACACTGCACAAACACACAGCTGCTCCCCATACAAGTAAAACATGTCCTTGTCCA
Source organism: Crypturellus tataupa (assembly GCA_034781795.1). Lineage (NCBI taxonomy): Eukaryota > Metazoa > Chordata > Aves > Tinamiformes > Tinamidae > Crypturellus > Crypturellus tataupa. Next base: position 791,177 of record JAWLRI010000879.1, read on the forward strand.
AAAGTTGTATAAGGTCAGAGAACTGAAAAGCGCGCTTTGCCTGGCACAAGTGGCTGCTCGCAAGAGCCCCTTCACCTACTGATTATTGGCAAAACCGGTGACAAGGGCACCTAGGGCAGGTAAATCTGGAGTCCCTCCCTTGCCTGGGGACCTGCCGGGCTGCTCCGGCTGCAGGCGGGACCGCGGCTGCGTTTCCCTACCGGCTTTCCTCCCCATTAGTATAAGGATCAAAGCGAGAAAAGGGGAACTCACAGTCTGCGGCTGATCCCCTCCACTGATCTCCCGTAAGAGGGCACGGAATAGCTCAGCAGAAACAATGCGAAACTCCACTGCTGGAAGAATTTGGTGAACATTGTATCCTCCGGGCCTTAAAACCTGCAAGGAAAGGAAGTTCAGTCCCGAGTGACACATGTACCAGCGCCGTCCCCAACCGGTCCCTGCTTTTGGCTGCACCAGCTCCGAGATTGTAAAGGAAAAACAAACTTTCTCAATTCTCGGCAGCGGCTCCCCGCTTCCAAACTTTGTTCCGTCCTCTCGCTTCCTCGCTGCACGCCCCCGCCCCCTCCTCCCCCCCACACACACCTCTCTCTCTCCAGCTACTCGGAGGCAAACTCTCTCTTAATATTGTTTAAAAAAATTAAAAAAAAAAAAAAAAAAGACGAGCTCACATTTGCATGGGGTTAAAGCGCGCGTCCGCTTTTCTGCCTGAGCCTGTTCAACTGTCTGGAAGGTGGCAGGGCTTAATGTTATAAGACAACCCCCCTTTTCAGATAAGGAAAGCCTCCCAAAAGTCAGCTCAGCTATCCTCTTCCCTAAACAAGGGCGCACACGGCAGGGCGAAACGCATCTACACATCTGTCTATACCTCGGAAAAGAAAACCAGGTTCACGTTCCGCGAAACTGGGTCCACACTGTCAGAGGAAAGTAAACTCAAGCGAAAGTGTGTTGCGAAGCTGGGGAGCCAGAAAGGTCTAAGAAGAGCAGTAGCCGGGAAGCTCAGCGGCTGGGAAGCATGCTTGGCTCCGCAGGTTGCATCGGGCTGGAGCCTGCAACGTTCACACGCCCCGGAGCAGCCTCTGGGAGACCTGCAGGAGGACGGAGGGTTTTGCAAAGAGATGGCGCCCTAAGAACATGTGCAGAGCCAGCGAAACCCAGCGCGGGACACCCGCAGCCAAGAGGGAGCCTAGAAATCAGCGCTTCCCAGGACCGGGATCAAAACGAAGCGGGGAAACACACGCGGCAGCACATGCACCCAGCAGACCTCAGGGACTCCCGCAAACTCCTCGGATCCTGCAGCCGGGCTCTTCTCCCTCTGCCCCAGCAGGGTGTTCACCCCTCGGTCGGCGCCTCCCCTGCCGCGGCGCAATGAAAGGGGCGATGTCCCCATCAGCGGGGCACTTTGCAGATCCAGCCCCAAAGCCTCGCCTGGGATTATTGCCGCCTTTCCTTTTCACACACCTACCGTTGATCGTCGCGAGTGCACCTATTAGCTGTAGGGCTGATTCCTGATGATGTTAATTGTATGCTAGTAAAGGGGAGGCGGGGGTGGCGGGAGTACAGGGTATATATTGGGAACACATTAATATCCATACAGTTCAAATCATATGAAGAAATTATGCAAACAGCT
>JAWLRI010000879.1:792903-810261 GCA_034781795.1 Crypturellus tataupa
AAAAAAAAAAAAAAAAAAAAAAAACGAAACAAAACAGACAAAAGCCACAAGCTTAGGCCATCCCGACCGCAGACCCCGAAAAGGGAAAACGGCTCTGAATGTGCTCGCCCAGGTGGCCTTTCAGGACAGACATCCAGGACAGAGGCGCGGGGGACAACCGCGGCCCGCGAGCAGGGCCAGCGGCCGGGGCCGGTTCGGGAATTTCCCCGTTTTCCCCTCGTTCCGCCCGCGGGGAGGCCCCGGCCCCCCGCTGCCCCGCGCCCGCAGCCCCGCGCCCGTTCCCCGCCGAGCCAGTGGCCGAGTTTTCCATCACGGGAAAACACTTATGTAAAAAAACCAAAGGTAACACAATCCGCCTCTTTATACAGCCTCCTTGCGCAAGAAACTGCCCCGGGCAACTATGAAGTAACGTATGGGGCGAAAAGCCTGTGATTTTTTTTTTTTTTTTTTTTTTTTTTTTGATGCCCTCTCTCCCTCGCGCCCGCGGCCAGATTTTTTTTTTTTTTTTTTTTTTTTTTTTTCCCAAGAAAAATAGCTTGTAAGCCAATCTTCTGAGGAGCTATGTAGTGACAGAGGATGGGGTTTCCTGCACTCCTTGGCACTGCCCAGGTGTTTTCCGGCAGGAATAACCCCCTGGGGACATGCGCTCCCCCTCGGCCGTGGCGGAGGGACTCGTCCACGGCCACCGCCGTCCCTGTCGCCTCCAGCTACGAGAGGTCATCGGTTTCTGCCCCCCACAGCCTGGCTTGCAACAACCCTCTCCCAGCGCCCTCCCAAGCGGGGACAAGGCGCTGAGATGCGGTGGGTGGCGGCTCCTCCTTTCCCCCTTTTACCGAGCGCTTTCCGAGGAAAGTTTAGCTGCGAGAGAACTCTTTTCATACCTGCAGGTTAGTTAGCGTTAAACGATACTTGCTGCCACAACCAAGAGAAAAGAAAAAAAAAAAAAAAAAAGACCCAGCTAGTTAACCAAATTTCATATCACATAGGCAAATAAAAACAAAAGCATTAGAACCGAAGTAGAAACCATGTTGAAAAGGTTAAAACGTTTGTGCTGTAAATAAATCCCCTGTGCACCTATAAATTAACATGTATAGTTAATAGGCTTCTTTGATTTCCATTGCCCTTTTGATTAATTAAAAATACTTGTGACACCATATTAAAAAACCCCCCCCCCCCCCCATAGTTCTGTTGCTGGTTTTAATAGTAAAATGTCCATCAAATATTTTTAGAATTTCCTTTCCCCCAGAAATTAAAAAAAAAAAAAAAAGCCTTACAGACTCAAGAAAAATAAATACCCTTTATAAACCTGGAATAGTGAAATTTCTTCACAATTTATTACTTCACCTTTTCCTTGAGTTACAGCCCTCTGTGTCTCTTAGGGATCACCCTGGCTGATCTTCTCAGCAACTGCTTCCAAAACTATTCTCTATCCTTAAGAAAAAGAAAAAAAAAATGAAATCAAAATAAGATAAAGAAAAGTTTGAAAAGAATAACAGCCCTAAAGAGTCTTCATTCGCATGCAACAGATTAGTGTTAAATAAAGGGCTTTAAAAGCAGGTGCTTTTCTCCCTTGCTGCTCTTTTTATTATGAGGAACAGAAGCTTCTCCTAATATATATAGTGAGGGAGACCCTTCTCTATTGCTTTTATTGAAAAGACCAAACTTGTGACATCACTAACCACCTTCCTATGGCTGAGTGCCTCATCTCTGCCTCAGTGGGCTTGGAAAAAAAAATCCACGCCTTTGCTAATATGGCAGGAACTAAGCAGTGCCAAACCCGTTGCGAAGACTTACTATCATGCCATGATACAATGCCCCCCCTTTTCCTTCCCTACCCCCACCCATCCCAAATACTGCCTGTCATCCCCACGACTGGTGCAGCGCCTTTCTCCCACCACCTACACACATGCCTAACCCGTGAGCAAACTCCTCCTGGTACCTAGCCTCACCGCAAGCCTAAACCCTCTCCCCGTGGCAAGACGGGGCGAAGCTCCTCCGGATTTGGGTCCTACCCCCGCTTCGCATCCTTCCCCGCCGGCTGGTGCCCGGCAGGAGACGCCGCTGGGGAAGCGGCGCCGCCACCTGCCCCACTCTGCCCTGGCCTCTCCCCCATGTCGAGTCTGGGTCACGTTTCGCGTCTCCCCTGGCTGCGGGCCATTAGACAGGGCAAGGGAGAGAGGCAGCGGAGCCAGCCCACGGCACAGGTGTGGGCACAGGAATGGCCCTGTCTCCGCACCTGTGCCAAAGCATCGCTCCACGTATGGGGCACCGCCAGCACGGGGGCCTCCAGGAACAAGCAGAGGACACTTCTATTTAAGTTTCACCTGCCGGAGCCTCTGTTACAGCTGGGCTTTTCGCCAGGAGAAGCGCTTGCGGTGTCTGGTTCATATCCCAACTGGGGCGCACGGAGGAACAGGTCGTTTGGTCGGATCTGAAAAAGGCTTCAGCCATGGGGAGGTGAGGAAAACCCTTGGGCTTGTCCTTCTGGTCAAGCCCTCCCTAGCATAATTCCTTTTCTCGCAGACACACCTTATCCTGCTAAGTTTTCTAAATTTTTCTCCCGACCCCCTTGATCCTTTTCTCATCACAAAGACAATGAGGATTTGGAGGGATGCCGTGCTTGGCTTCTGCCTCTTTTTATTTTTATTTTTTTTTTTTCCCATATGTATAAACAGGCATAAATCAGCTTTCCTATGAGGAAGCTGACCGAGGAGATTGGCTAGAAAGACAAGTCCCTGTTCCAGGTCTGGCACGTTAATTCCTGAGTGGGGAGCTGGGCCGGGGTGGCGGACACATGAGGGACGGATTCTCCCAAACACTACTCAGGAGCAAAACCTTCCCCTGAAACAAAAGCAGACAAGTGGGACAGGTTCAGCTAATCGGGGAGGAGCTGCAAGTGTATCCGTCAGAGGGAGAGAAAGAAGGAAATAATGACTAACTCCCCAGCCAGTGCTCAGGGGCAGGCAAAATCCCGAGCTCCACAAGTTTCCCATCCTTCAGCTTTGTGAAGTTCTACCTCTCCCTCCTCCCACTTCTTTTATTCACAATAAGGCATTTTCGTCATTTCCCCTCCAAGATTTCTATAGCCTCAGTTGCAGTAGTCCAGGGCTTTAGCTCAGATGGGGAGTTTAACTTTCCCTTACTTCTCAGGGTACAAAGAAAAGGGTGTTCAGCAAAACAAAACAAACAGAAAAAAAAACCCACATCCATGCTGGTTGCTTGAGAGTTTGGACGGGAAGGGAAGAGAGCAATTGCTGGCCTCGTCCTACAAGGACCAGAAATCCTCTGACAGTTATACAACCCCAGATCTGATGTGCTTCAGGGAGTGCAGCTTTCTGGAGGCAAGGTTCCAGCAAAGTTCCAGCATTTTTAAAGCTTGTAGGGTGGTCTTGAGGGCAAGCCTGCTGTGCAGCTAGTAGCAAACTGAATTGATTGCAGATTTAGGCGGATTTTCTTCCATAGATTCACTCTCGCCTGCAACCTCCCCCTTGTAGTACCCTCTGGGACCCTGGCTCTTTTAACAGTTGCTTCCTCGACTCTGGTTCTCCTATGGCTGTCAGGTAAGTGAAACTCCTATGTGGTGTTCTGGATTCTTGTCACTAGGTGAAGAGATTGCTTTGGGAGAATTTTTTTTTTTTTCTTTTCCTCACCCCCATCAGCAAGACCCAGACGTTTCATGGCACTGAGTTTGTGCACACTGAGTTTGTGCACACTGATCTCCTTTATTAAACAGTGATAGACTAACTAAGCAGAGCTGCCTCTCCCACCCAAGAGGCATCTGGAGCTCTGCAGTGCAGCTATTGACACAATGCATGGTTTATTTAGACAATGTGCATTTAATTTAATGCATTCAAGAGAGAGAGGAAAAAAAAAGAAAAAAAAGAAGAAAAAAAAAGTGCTATGGAACTGTATACAGTTTTGCCAGATCTTCTGTCTGGTTCCTAGAATCTAGTAGACACCAAAAGGAATAATTTTCAAATTTGAGGGCAAAGAGTCAGTTATTAATTCATAAAGCCTGTTCTTACTATATATAGTTCCATGGTGAATGTAGCTGGTATCCTGTGGTGGTGTAGACTGTGGAATATGGAAAAGCTCCAGAGAATAAAGAAGAAAATCAGATTACGAGTCAGATGAAGTTTGTGAGTGCCTGGGACTGGTTAGCCCCAGTGAGCTGTCCATGGTGGTTAAGGACTTTTGATTTAGTTTTCCTCCTGTCACAGCAAGTCACAGACCACCTTCCCTGAGGTGCCCTTCTGTTAATACCATCAGAGGGGTGCCTCTCTGGTGGTTTTGGAGTACAAAAGGCATTTCTGCTCACTGAAGAATGTACCCACAGGCCATTTTAAAGATATTACCACATCCTGCATTAATGGCTCTCTAATCCTGACTTTTTATAAGGATATGGTGATTACAGAGATCTAATAGATCTTTTCCATTTCTATTTCTAATGTTTCTAGTCATATCATAAACTGCAGGTAAGTAATCAGAAAATAAGAAGGTATTTTAGACGTTATTCAAGGAAGGCTTACAAACATCCCCACACCAAATATTCATGACACTTCAGTTGCTAACTGCAGCCATACTTAAAGTGATGCATACATTTTCATTTAGTGCCCTGAAACCTTAAGATGTACCTCTCTTGATCTGGTCTTGACTTTAGAGCTTTAAATGTATCTTAACAGAGATTGGGCTGTTTTATTTGTTCCATTTTCTGTCTGAATATCTATTAAATGACAACAGGAACAAATGGGTCTGGTCTGTTTAACTTACACAAATCTATTACCAAGATGGGCTGGCTGGAAAACAAGAATTCAATTTAAAGGAAAGGAGGAGGACGAAGAGAAGCTTTGAGTGTGGATTTCTCTCTCTCTGTTGAATCAAAATCCAGCCTTTCAGTCTTTTTTTTTTTTTTTTTTTTTTTTTTTTTTTTTTTTTTAGAGAGAGAGAGAGAGAGAGAAAGAGACAGACTCACCTCTTGCCCTGGAATAGCTTAGTGGTTATTCTACTCATCTGGGATGTGGGACAACAAAATTCAAGTCTTCTCTGATTCAGACCCCCTAATCCCTGGACTGTTGACTTCTCTCTGTTCCACCCTGGCCTGGAAAAATCTTCCTGATGACATTAGTGATGAATTGATATTTTCCAAAAGGAGAAAAACAAGCATTTAACCAAGGAAAATTTCCCATCTAACAGTTAGTTATGAAGAGCTGTTTAGGATTTTTGGTTAAATGTAGTGCTGCCATCAGACAACAATGGAAAGGAATTGCAAGACATGAAAAAGTCAGGACTTTGTCCTTCCCCTGCAGTACTAGTGTGGCTAAATCATGCTTTTTTAAGGTTTATTTATTTATTTATTTGTGGAACAGAAGATTGTGCCTCATTTGGCTTCCTAGCTGAGTAGACCATGCCAATGGAACTGAGTTGTTTATGTAAAGTTCTGCTTATAGATCTGGACAGCAATGTAGCACATGGCTCTACCACAAGCATAGTCCTTACTGGTTAAAATTTCTTAAGCATATATCTTTGTTACAAATGCTTTATTGTTGTTGTTGTTGTTCTCCAATCTGCCTTACAGGAACTGTTTTTTCCTCCTGCAGTTCTTTTAAAAACATACGATGACTAGAAGTGTTAGGTACTTCCTCTGTTTTGATTTGAATGTGTTTTCTTCCTCCCTAGGCATGTAAGATGATGCCACATCCACTCCTTTCATATTGCATTAATTATCCATTTTTGTATCCTTAATTGCCATTGGAACAAACTGAATCCTTAAACTTTTCCCAGAAGTCATGGGATCTGGTCCAGCCCTCAGAAAAGCCAAACTGATTCTCTTCATCCACTTTATTTGGACAAAGGTCAGCTTCTTACATGGCTAATATTCAAATTTTGAGTGTTCTTTAATCTTGCAGTGTGTTTGGTTTGACATGATATTCCATAGGCTGTGAAACCTAAGGTGTACTAAACAAAGCTGAATGACCACCTCACTAGCTTTAAACAGGCTGTGCCTAGTGTAATATAGCCTGTAGAGCTGCCAATGACACTCTGTATAATCAGTTTGGACAGTAGGAGATGTAAGCAGGCACATTTTTAAAGGAGTTTCAATGATCTCTTGCAAGTTAAGGTTCTAAATTTAATATCTTATCAAACATGAAATTCAATTAACCCAAAGAAATAAATAAAGGTCAACTACTAAATTTATATATTAGCTCTAACTTGTTTACTCCAAGATGATTAAACTGTTTCTTACATCATTTTAACACTTTGTCTGACATTGAGATTAAGTTAATTGCTCCATTGATCTCCAGTTTTCATCTCTTTAAACATACACAGAACTCTGTCTGTTTGGAATGACCTATTCCTTGTACTCTCCTAATCAGTCTAAAAGCTGTTTTTTGTTACTTAGGAGTTATTTCTGCCAAATACTTGAAGCAGTTATTTCAGTGACGGTGGGAAATGGAAGTTGAAGCAGGCCAAAAAAAATGGTAAAGCCACAACTGGCTTTAGCCAAGCCAAGTTTGGATGGTGCCTAATTTTCTGCTAAAAATAGAGAAGTAGTAAGGATTTTGATTCTAATCAGGACTGGACTTTGATGGTCAGACCTCCTAGTCTCTGCTACCCTCACTGAAATCATTGATTTCAAAGCCCTTGAGATTACTTCAGCCTTATCCAGGTTCTTGAGCTGGCAAATAAAGGAATGACACATAAGAGAGTTTTCTGAGAGCAGTCCATATGATTCAGGAGTGGCCTCTGTAGTCATAGCACACGCAACAACAAAGCAAGTTCTACTTAGTGCAGGCTGAAGGCAGTCCTCAGAAAAACCTGCAGGTTGTTGTGCTGGTAAGGCTAAGGTTCAAGGCTATAATACACATCTCTGATAAAAGGAGATTGTAGTCATTATTCCAGTCTGTAGATCATAGTAGCAGCCAAGGCTGGTTTCTGTTTTCTAAGAAAACATTTTTATTTTTTTTCTTTCCAGGATTACAAGCTTGGTAACAAAATTCTTCAGTGAAGTGGATCTCTCTTCCACCTTGATACTCTCAGAGTTTTGTGCTCAATGAACCTTCTTGACTTGCCCCTGAAATACAACAGGCACATTTACAAGTCTCCAACTTGCTTGTGGTTCCTTTCTGGAAAGGACCAGGAGCTGAGCCTTTAGATGTGATGAGTTTCTCACTTCCAACCTTGAGTGATGCTTCTGTTTTGAAGTCACGTTTACACACTTACAAAAAGGCCTCTTGGACTTACCATGTTTAAGTCACTCAGGGAGTGTGGGCACTCCAGTCTTTTTCCTACCAGGACTCTCCCAGACTCCACTCATTGCAAATACTCTTCATATATGCCCAAACCTGACAGAACTCTTCTTCATTCCATTTCTTTCAGCAGTGAAACTCTTAGAGAAAACTTGCACCAGGACTGATACAATAGAAAATCTGACTTTAAAATTCTAGGAATCCTAATTGTATGAAAAGAAAGCTTGTAGGGCTTGGGGGAGAGGGAATATCAGATCTGATTAAATCTATATTGCTTTCATTAACAATCCATGGAGTCCACATCGGCATGAAGAGGGAAAAAGAAATGGTGTAATATGTGATGAGACGGATGGTGCTTATCACTAATTACTTCATGAGATGCCTTTATCCCGTTTTCACCAGCTATCACTATTTTTGCAATGTTAGGCCAAAAGGTAATCAGCAATAACAACGGCCTGTCCTGTCACAAAGGCAGGGTTTGTTAGACCTCATTTTTATATGGCTGTGGTCATTGTCAGATCATGTCAGGCTCTCTCTTTGATGATATATCCATAAAGTTCTTTTATGAAACCAACTACTATGCAGATGGCATAAAGGGTTGGGTCACTGTTGGGGAGGAAAGGAAATATTTTACTTCAATAGCTACATATATACAAAGACCATCAAGCCATGCTGCAAAGGCCATCTGCATACTGTGCAATCCGTTCTCCAAGCAGATTTCAGAGCAGGTGTTTTTAATCAAGGTCTCCAGGTGCTTGTTTATGAAATACCTTATTTCAAGGGATACATGTGCAGTGTAAGGCGGCATGTAATATCTGTGTAGTGCTCTGGAATTCTGTACTTATTAGTAAGTAGTGATGACGGGCTTGTCAACACCTATAGGGAAGCCAATTTGTACTAAATTATTTAAACTTTGCTCAAACAATGATGATCTTTTTTGAGCTGCAGGTGCTCAGCTTCAGGTCTGGACTTGTGTAGGTTGTTTACTTGTTATGTGTGAAGATGCATTTACCAAAAAAAAGTAACAATGCACGTACAATAATTCAGGCAACAGCATCTTTGTTAAATATAAGGGCTTTTCTTTCATAAATATAAAAAAGCTGACATACAAAAGTCTTGCCATTGTCATTCTGCCAAGCATTCCTGCATCAGGAGTCCCACATATATGCTGTAGTTTCTGCACAAAGGGCAATTTCTATAGTCTGGAAATAAGCACAGTGTTCTGCTCTGTGGTCCTATGCTGTCCTGTGGTAGAGAGACAGCTTTTGCCTCACCATCCAGTTTACTTACAAGCAGCAACAGAGCAATGAGGCAAGAAAGTAGAGAGATGACAAAGGGGTAACAAATATGCTTCAGTTGGCCTTGTATCGCTTCAGTTCACTGTCTACCAGACAGTAACTAGAAGGGCCAGTAGGTCTCAAATCAAATCATACTAATAGATGTTATGGTAGTGAAAACACACAAAAATCAACCACCAAGGCAGGGTTTGGCGACAGAGCACAGGATAAAGCCCAATGAAGGAAAAAGAGGGAAAACAAGAAAGATCATCTGGATAATGCTCTAAATATCTAAGTAATGTGATGAAACAAAAAGCTCTGTATAATATGATACTTAGGGTGGTGCTGAACAGAAGGACTTCAGGAACAGTTTAATGAGGCTGCGCATGGAGGAGGAGCCATGAAATTTAGTCATGAGAAAGAGGCTGGAAATTTATGAGAATTGTTTTAGTCGAAAGAAGAGCCTGAAAGTTAAACTAGAGACACCTGTGGACAGAATCAGTGAGAAGCAGTTTGGTTTCTTTGTTATAAAAGACTTGCCCCCTCTTTGGGATAAGAAGGATAAAGGGATGTCAAGTATGGATTGTTTGAAGAGAGGAAGAACTACAGCATGCCTAAGACAGTGCTGTGGGTCTTTGTATCGTTTTCCCCCCTTTTTAGTCTGGGACAGAAATATTTTGCTGAGTGCAAAGATCACTCTGCAGTTCTGCAGTTCTTCTTTTGTAGTTCTGTCTGTATAATATAGTTCTTGTAAGGAACTTAGATCAGTTTTGCTGGTATTAAAACCATGCAACCACGAGCAGAACTTTGTGTATTCCAGCTTCCCTATTCCTCAGATTTTTACAGGTAGTATGAAAAGCATGTTTCTTCTCTTCTTCTCCTTTTTTTTTTTTTTTTTAATCCTCAGGCCCATCAATGTTCTTTGCGGATGTCTCACTTCCATAATGCATTTGTCGCCTATACTACATATACACCTGTATACTCAAGCTGTTTAATATTTTTCTTGGTCTATTTATTTTTTGCGTACAGTTTGAATATACACCTTTGCTTTCCCATCTATTTCAGAGACATCTTGAGTTTTATATTCATTCCTTAGTAACTGGTATGGAAGTTACTTTAAAATTGCTCCAAAAACCAAACAGAGCCAACTGGTTCATTGACCCTTCTCTCAAATATCAGTTGAAACTGCTTGTTTAATGTATACTCTATCCTGGATGGTTCTCTCAGAATATCATGGGGGATGATATCTGAAGTTTTCCTATGTTTCCAGAGTTCTGTTGAAAGCATTTTATGACTTATGTAATCACACCTTTAGGTCCAAAAAGTCCATGTACAGAATTCCACAAAAGCACTTCTGTGATAAGAAATGATGATTAGTTTTTTTCCAGTCTCTTTTACAGAAGTTTCATTATGCTGTGATAAGACATGTGAATACACCACTCAGGCATAAATGGAATGATGGACTTTGTAATAAAGTGTCTTAATTTTGATCTGTGTAAATCAAGTCTTATTTATTTTGCTTTATTCCGTCATACTGCTATTAGTTTTTGTTCCTTTATTCCATCATAGAACAGACAAACTTGTCTTTCAGTGATATGGAAAAGAAAATGAATGGCTATTAACTGAAACAAAGATGGAATAAGCCTTCTTGGAATAATTAATTAGATGAAACACGTTATGCAGAAGATAATCACCATCAGTCCTATGGTGAACTCTTGCTTCACTTTACAAGTTCTTTGTCTTCCTAAGTGTAGAGCACAGTGTAAAGCACAGACAGTAATATTCTAGCTCTGTGAATAGAATCAGTTTTCCACAATGATACCTTTTGCTCTTAAAGGTAGAAATCTGTTTTTATTTATTATATATAAAAGTTCATTTCTGTTTTAGTGGATGAAGCTGAACATGCTTAAATCAATATTAAATTATTATTTGTGTCACTATCTACAGATTCATTATTTAATCAAAGAATACTATGTAGCAATTACATGAAATAAAGTAAGAATCACAAATACTGTAAATGTTTAGGTATAAAGAAAGTAGCCCATTGAGACAGATTCCTTGCTAATCAAAACCATGGTAAATATTCAGATTCAGGAAGGTGATCTAGATTGTAGAAGGTAACAGTCTATAGATATATGATTCAATTTACTTTTTTTCCCCACAGGCAGTAACAGAATTTTCTGTCACGGTATGACAGAATAAGATGAGAGGAAATGGACAAACCCCTGCAACCAGAAGTCTGTTTATGATTAGAATTTATGAATTTAGAATTTGAGAATACTTTTTCTGACTTCTATGTGACTACTCATTTACACAGCAATGTAAAGTGTTTGGAGATCTATTGCTGGAGCTGCTGATGTAATTAATGATTTCATTAAAAGCATGAAAGGACACACTTGTATTTCTCTGGCATTCACAAGCCAAGTTCATGTCCAAACTCTAATAACCAAAGTTGTCTTTGCTAATCTAGACTGTTGGTCCTCTTGTTGCAAAACAAAAATTTGAAAGCTAAATATTATACTGGGCTGATACTTCCCAACATGCCAGAGGTGTGACATGTTTTAAATTTAAGCAGCTACTATGGATTAGAGGCTGGCAGAAAACTCACCAAACATTTCAAAACAACAATACAAATGGGAAGAATGTAAACAGAAGAATGTGCTTTCAGAAGTTCAAAGGAAGCCAAGTTACTATTTATTCCTCCTGGTTTTCATATAAGACCCTTGCTTAGGTAGTCTGCACTCCAAAAGTAATGTTGATCTTCAAAAATTTATGGCAATCCTAAGAAACTGCAGTAGAATTTGTTAGGAATAAATTATGAATTTGGGACAGTGCCCTTTTAGTTATGCCCTAGTGGACTTTTCATCTCGTGAGACTTGGGCTAACATCCTGAATAAGTTGACATGAGTTTGATTTCTTCATCTTGATACCTAATGAATAATAAAGATATAGCTGCTACAAAATCCACACTTTGAAGTCGTCCAGAGAAGTGGATCAGAAGGTGTGCTGAAAGCCAGGCTGGTGCATTAGAGCCATGTCAAAACAAAGAGTGTAGGAAGTACAAATAGCTAAACTGACTTCACAGAGACTATTCCAGTGCTTAAAGTTAAGCACAGGCTGCTGTGTTTTTTTGGTTCAGAATCAAGGACAACAGGGACTAAAATACCAAGGGTGCTGGAAATATGTCAGGATTAAAAGGCTTTGCAAAGCTACATGGAAAGTTTGCTGTTGCATGTCTGGCTTTAGGCAGTATTGGCCTCTTCAATGAATACTAAGATCACATAGCGCCTCATTTCAATTTATTTCTATATATCCACTAAGTGATATTTGTTAATTTCTATATTTATATAGAATCTATGACCTTTCCCCCTATCATAACAATGATATAGTTAGGAAATCAATGATATGGAGTAGCCTAAGCATGCTTACACCATAACTTTAGTCCTGCAAGCAGTATTTTTGAAAACAAAAGTCATCAACTAAAATATGCTCATGTATCAAAAGTAAGGAAACTATAAAATTATATGGAACTTAAAGGGAAAAATGACCCCAAATCATAGGCTGGGAACCTTGTCAGCATAGGTACTAATAACTAATTTCTTGACTTATATACACCTTTATCAACTTAATAATATAATAGCAATGAAAGGAAAAGCATCCTAGTACTCTGTTCACATATATTGTTTCATAGGATCTACCTATGAGACAAGATCTGCCTATGATCTACAGGTATTGATATCTACAGGTTTTCGAGAGTACAAAAATAACCATATTAGGTCAGAAACTAGATGCAGCTAGTCCATTGGACTAACATGTTTCTGGCAGTGGCCAGTAGCAGATACACAGACCAATACAAAATGAATCATCTCCAGTCAAATTCCGTCATCGCTCAGCAATCACAGATGTAGATGATGACTAGAGGTTGCATTTGTGTCATCATTTTTAATAGCTACTAATTGATTTATTCTTCATGAATTTTAGCTAAGTCTTTTCTGACCCCAGTTATGAGGCTGGCCTCCACATCATCCTGTGGCAAATTTCCATTACTTCGTGTGAAAAAGTGTTTCCTTTCAATTGCTTTTAATGTGAACAGAATTCTCTCTTCTTTATCTGTGTTAGGAGAACTAGTGAATAGTAATTTTCTGCTCATCCTCTCTTTGCCATTCATAACTGTGTAGACTCCTCTCTCATCCTTTTTTTTCCCAGTAAGGCAGTTACAGTCAGTTTCATTTTTCATTACAGACATACTTTTTTTTTACAGCTTTTCATTACAGACATGCTCTGTATCTTTTCTATTTTTTTTTCTACTTGTTTTTGACATAGGACAACCAGAATTGCACAATTATTCAAAAGGGTGCAAACACACCATACTTGAACCATTATTTCAAGAATGTGTAGAATTCAGGTTTCTTTTCACTCGCACATTTCCTTTTTTTTTTTTTTCTGTGCTAATGTCCAGTTACTTACTGTTGTTCTGCAGTTTCTGTACACAGCTTGTTCTGAATGATTGCTATCTATTCTGTTCTACTGGGGTATTTGCAAAGAAAATATCAAATTATCGTTTCCTTTTAAGCAACCTAAAGAGATGGCAAAGATGAATATTTTTTCTTTATTTGTCTGTAAGTTTCACTTGAATTTAAGAAAAAATCTAAATTAAGCTTTAAAATTCTTTATGTAATTAACAGTCTGATTTTGAAAGATTTTGAAGAACCATCAGCAGTCATGGTCCTTAGAAAAGAATTTAGATTTCAGAATCCATATTTAGGTGCCTTTATTTCAAAGTCCTGTTCCAAAAAGTCTGTGTCTTAGCTCTTGCTTGACTATTCGGTTGTGAGTCTATGTGTGCTACTGCGTGCGTGTGTGTGTGTGTGAGCTCATTCACTTTGTGCTTTGGTTAATAAGATATGAGGTCATTCTTTCTCAAGAAGGGTTTTGTGGTCTGGCTAGGGGAAAAAAAGCCATTTTCAGCATTTTTAAGCTGTCTCTTGCTGGGCAAAAATTCAACTTTTCTAAGGAGTCCACTTTTCACAGGGATTTCTGGACATGGAAACCTGCAGGTTGCTCAGTCCCAATCCTCTGAATTTTGGGACCAATGTGTAATAAAAGACTACACATTTATCCATCTATGCATGCACACATGTCTAGATAGGTCACATTTATATACAATAATAATTTTGGTGTATTTCTCATATATACATACAGAAAATATATGTGCATATGTATACATTTACTTTACTTTCTATTTGTACATAGACATATCTATTTGCATACACCAGTTAGGTTGAGAAGTAACAGGAAATTCTGCATAAAAAGACTCTGTGAGACAAACAACTGAGTTGCAACATAAATATTCATTCAAAAACCCGTGCCTGATAATAAAAATGTGTATATTTCTCTACAGAATTGTGGTTTGGAGTTGGGTCTATTACAGTCCTGAACTACCTTCATTCTTTCTGCTGCCTATTTTTAGCTTTTTGTTTTGTTTCCTAATTTAGAATATTTTTTCATTTGCTACTTCTGGGTTGTTGGTTATTTTATTTACTTGGGTTGCCCTGTGAAATTTGGTAACATTATTTGATAGCATTAGTGATGTTAGCAGAATAAGAAGGAAAGTTTACATGTGCCTACATATAAAAGTTATAACTTTGGTTTTGATTTTTTTAGGTTATAATCAGTGCAAAACCTGCAATATATGGGAAGCATGTAAATGGGGAATTCAAAAGCATGTAAATGAAATTTGTTCAGACTAAAACTAAGTTAAAAAGTAAATCACCTTCTGGTTGAATGCAAGCATAGGGTGTCCAAACAATGAAATGGTTTGGGAAAACCGTAAGCAACTAAAAGTTTAAGATTAAAAGATGTGTATACAAGGACAGATTTGGGACAGTTCTGATTGGGAAGAAAGGGTTGGCAAGGGGTTATGAAATCTCATGTCTGGGACTGCATCTTGTGGTGGAGAAGCATTTACCACACCGACCAATGTGTACTGAAATGGAGCTGAAAGCCTTTTCCCCTTCTCTCCTTCTCTCCATCCTCTCAGCAAATCCATGTGTGAATAAACTTTAGCTTTCACTGTCTAAAGATACGTCTATATCTAGAAAGCATGCATTCTTAGGATTTTTGGTTTGTCCCAGTGTGCCACATACGTAGCAGTATATCCTACTGGTGAGTTAGAAGATTAAAAGGTATGACTATAATGTATGATTAAAAAAGAAGATATCAAAACTAAAACTGACAAACAATGGGTAGGTAGACTCACACTGAAAAAAATAGTATTTTTGTCATCATCATCTAGTTCTGACTGTGTGAAAGGAACACCCCCTATTACTACACGCTGAGTCAGTTCTAATGTTTAATGGGAAAATAGTAGTTGTTGCCATTTAGGTATTAAAACAATAGCTGGAGGATTAATCATTCTAAGTTTAGTGTAGACATGACCAAGCCTTTTCCCTAAAATTAAAGATATTTTTATTGACCATTATTTCCATGTCATAAATGATTCAGTTCCCCCACACATTTTCTGACTGCTAAATGGAAAGAATGCATTTCCAATTTTGAAAATGAGGTTTTGTTATGTTCCACTATGGAAATACAGTTAATGTATATTTTAACAAATTGTTTCTTTCAATTTGGGCTTTTGTCGTTCTTGATTTTGATTTTTTTTCTAACAATTCCTGTAAGAATTACTTTGTATACTTCATACTGTTATACAGTTCTTTAAATACAGCTCCACCTTACAATGATATTTCTTCTTCCCAGAACACACCTTTTTTCACATAAAAAATCAAAATACTGTGCAAATTTAAATATAAATTGCAAATCTTAGTGTGACCTTGATTCAAAGCCCAAGGAATGACTTCCATTGGCTTTTTCTCAGTTACTATATCTTCATTTATTTATATAATGGGATGAAACAGAAAAATATTTTAACACTGCACAGCAGTACCAGGCAATATTTCCAGAAAATACACACACAGAGAAAAGAACTTTGTATCTACCAAGAACTGCAGAAATGCAGTAACTCAAGTGAAGGTTGAGGGACATGAGCATTGTCTTCTCCCTGTAATGTCATGGATTTTGTATGGCAAAAAGCTTACCTCCACTTCCAAATCTTTGTGCAGCTTTTGTTCAGTGCATACTTTCCCAAAGAGTAGTTCAGCAAGGTTATATTAACTTGGCTCCTTGGGAAAAAAAATTGGAACACTGCCTTGAAATAATTAATATATAAGCACTACTTGGAAATGAGTAACTGTAATCCTAGGGGTAATCCTAACAGTCTCAGCTGGAACTGAAATTCCTAGTTACCACACTCCATTTGCAATATTATTCCATTTGGAATCTTTTTTCCTTTTCTTTTTGTAGACAGACTGAGACAGTTCAGAAGGCCTAATAAATTATGTTTGAACCTGTACCTAAGCAGATGATGAGTTTGAACTTTTTATAAAAATGAACCTAGAGGTGCCTTGAAAATCTGCACAAAACCATAGGAGTGGGATATTTTTTTCCCCTTGAATAATTAGTCTGCAGTCACTTGTAAGTTGTTGGAATCCTCTATGTTCAACCTCTACTGAACAACTGCAAAATCTTTCTGCAGGCTATCATTGTATCTAGAAATCTCAGCTAAGCCAGATGTAGCACTCAATTACTATAACTTCTGTTATAATAACTCCATAACTGATTCCACAGTTGGAGACACATGATGAAATCTTGGAGCTCCCAAATGTTGAAGACAGTAGCAGACAAACAGTGTGTGCCAGATTGCTGCGCCTGGGAGAAACCTAAATAAAACAGTGGTGTTGTCTGGATGTTAGAAAGAGTAAGGCTGGAAAATTGCATGAAGGCTGACAGTGGGTGTGAGTCCTCAGGGCTGTGCTGCAATGCTCAACTACATGGCTAATTGCACTTAAAAGTTACGGTTGTGCACAGGTCAGCACGGACCATATTTTGATCTTACTTTCCTTCTTCCTAAGCATCAGCATTGTGCCTAGTTCGTGATGACTGGAGGGCTTGTGTCTGCTTCCACCTTCCCAAAGTGATATGACTACCCCACAGTTCACAATGTTTGAGAAACCTTGTGCTGTTCTCTTCCTTCCCAGCACTTTCTCTTCCTGATGTGGGGCTTTATTTTAAACACAAAATTTTAGATCAATGAGAGAAATATTACCATATGTGCAACGTAAGGAGATGATATTGTATTTCCTTAACCAATTTGCTTTTTTCCTGTCATCATTTGGTGTATCAAGTCCAACTTAAGTTGTCACCTTCTCACGGTGACTAGGAGCTGGATAACTTGTTTTCCAGATTGATACAAGATTTCTGTGAAAAACATTAAATATGATGATGCCATTGAGTTTGTGCTATATGCACAGAACACCAAGGCAAGGTTAGATAAGGAAATTTAAAGTTATTTCTTTACCTTTAGAAGCCTTCAGATGGCTAGTGAAATAATTATCTTCTAATATGGTGCATGCAATTTCCTATAAGCAGAGAATTTTTAAATAAAATAAAAAGTTTTACCCCAACAGCCATTTATCTTTCCTCACTAAAAGCATTTAATTTCTCAGTACAACAACACAAGCAATTTCTAGTTGAGCTACACCAAATAGAAGTAGGCTGTTTCATTTCTTTGTCTCTTTTTCTTTTTCTTTTTCTTTTTTAAAAGATCACTCTCAGTGTGAACTGGACATTTGAAGCAGATATATTTGAAGCCCTGGCGAGGCCTCATCTGGAGCACTGTGTCCAGTTCTGGGCCCCCCTGTACAAGAAGGATGTGGAGCTGCTGGAGAGAGTCCAGCGCAGGGCCACGAGGATGATCAGGGGCCTGGAACATCTGC
>JAWLRI010000879.1:817705-854071 GCA_034781795.1 Crypturellus tataupa
TTATACACACTAATTAGATCCCCTCTCAGCCTTCTCTTCTCCAAACTGAACAGGCCCAGCTCCCTCAGCCTCTCAAGTTACTAATGTAGAACGCTACATTAGTAACTAACCCATCAGATCAGGTTTGCATCCATTCTGGTAACTGTAGTCTTTTAATGATAAAGAGTAAGGGAGAATATGTGTGTGTATGTATCTTTTGAGATACAAAGGAAAAAAACCCAAGCATTTGCAATTAATTTCACTTTTTACAATTTAGGAGGCCCTTGAAATTTCAATATGGTTGTTATTGCTAATTGCAATTAACTCTTAATGGATTTTTCCCATTGTTAAAACGTGTTACTATGTACCAGCTGACCAGTTTTACTGGTTTAATTCTCAAAGCTTTGAAATTATTTTTCCTTCATACGCCATATATCTGCTATTAAGATACTGTAGACATATGTGACATTACTGATTTAATTTGGAGAAAAAAAGGGAGAAATTAGTCTTTTCTCATTACCTACTATAACAAAGACAACAGGAAAAGAAACGTTTCATTTATGCATATGTCTGTATGTGTGTTCATATACAAACATGTTTATGCAAGGATTTCCCCCTATGCTCTGAGAGATGTCTGTAAGGGTGGAAACAGGTATAAACTTACAGCTGTGACTCTAGGGCTATTTGGATCACCTGGTGAAATATTATCAAATATTTATTTTCTGAAGTTATAATAAACAGCAAGACCCACCAAGTTACAGAAAATAGTAATAAAGTTAATGGCATCTAGTCTTTCCTCATTTTCCTTAAAATGTTTTGGAAAAAAGAAGGGAAAGGAAACAGATAAGTAAAAGGTGTGGGTGATTGTCCAAGTCAAGTTTATTTTCCTTACGTGGTTTGCCACAGTAATTTGTGTTTAAATTACTAACAAGGAATGCATAGGCATGAATTTCACCCAAGTTTTGTTGTGTGATTTTTGCTGAAGAGGAATATAACTTGAAAGACTTTTTCCAGATTTCTAGACTGGTGGGGATTATTTTGGCTCTGTGAGACAGTCTAGAACTAGACATTACAGATATACTGTTAGATTTTGCTCTCGGACACAAATAGGTAACTTCAAAATAACTTTTAAAACTTTGTTCTTGTCAAGCATTACAGTGCTCAAAAGTCATGGCATAGCTGCCATTGTTATAATTTTAAACTCCAGAAATTCTCACAAAAACAAAGCCTTATTTAATAGGTAACTGATCAGAGTCCCTCCTCACATTGCAGAGAGGGATATGGATCAGTACTGCTTGCATCTGAATGCCCAGTCATGTTTCCATTGCAAATTTACTAGCTGAAATGTACTGTTATAGACACTCTCTCAGGGATTAAAAGTGTTTACATTTGTGGTTACTTTGAAAACACTAGGAAACCTTTCTATTTAATTAAATTAACATTTATTCTCTTTAGTGAGTGCATTCTATTCCTATATTCTTTCCTTTGCCGTAGGCAATTTGGATAACATTGTTAGGTTGTTAGAAAAGATTAGGTTTACTTAGGATTGTGCTTGCTTTGCGAAATGTATTCTTTCATATCTTTTCAGCTCTTCAGTTTGTTTGGTAGGGAATGAATAAAACATGTCATCCTGTAGGCTAGAATACATCTAATTGCTGTCTATCGTATTTCAAGGTAACTCAATCGAATAAGTTATTTCCTCATGCATTAAGTACATTGCTTAACCTTTTAATTACTTAAAACAAACAAAAAAAAACCTAATTGCACTATATAGTAGAAATAAACAAAGAAGCAAACTTAACTGTTTTTTCCTGCCCACTATCTTTTTGTTTTGCTCCTGTGAGAATGTGCGGGTAAAATGTGCAGGCTTCATTAATTTGGTATATGGTGAACTAAAAAGACTGAAAGAAACAAAAGACATAATGAATGCTGCTATTAGGGAGGATTCAGAGCTGTTATAATTTGTTACAGGCTTGTAATCCTTTGTGCATTTTGTTTTCCATTTCCCACTGAATATAAATATATATATATAGTGTGTATATATATGTATATTTATGTGTGTGTGAGTGTGTATATACATATACATATGTATATATATGCATGTATATATGTAAAGACTAGCAGTCTGGGTTTGCAATTATTAATCATTTCTATCACTTGACCTTCTTCAGAACAGATGGAATTGTCAAATTCTTTGACTGGATAAAATCTCACTAGTTCACAAAACATACCCTTCACAGTATCAAGCAAGAAACCACTTGTAGGAACTGAAACTTAGAGCACATTTTCCCATAGCAAAGGTTTTAGCAAGCTAAGTAACTGAGATAGAGACAAGTACTAAGTAGCAATGTGTATGGGCATTTCCTAGAACTTGATAGCTGAAGGAATGTAGGAACTGGAGGAATATGGCCAGCCATTAAAATAAAGGTTGAACACTTCTTGTTCTACAGTTTCCTCAGTGTTCACCTGGCTGTACTTTAATCTCTCTTGAAAGGTGGGAAAGTTCAAAAATAATCTAGTTTCACTTTAAATTTGCATCTTCAGAAAGTTCTTGTTGGTTTTTAAGCACCATGATGGCTCTTTCTGAAGACATGGGTGAAGTCACCCCTATTCTGAATGAGTAAAGGATAGTATGGGGAAATTTAATAACTGATGCATTTACACTTTGTTATGTGCAATAAGAGGGATTTCCTGTACTATTAGGCAAGTCATGCCTAGAATAAGATGAATACACTCCCTAGGATTTGGTGTTCTTCCCAGACATCCTACCCTTCTTCCTCCTCAGACATTGCCAGTCCCAGGGTATATTAACCTCTCCTAAAAAAAAAAAAAAAAAAAAAAAAAAACATATATCTATATCTACCTCTCCTTTCATTACTGGTATCGTTACCATTTGTTAACTACTTCAGTTTTTTCCACATCAGGTTACAGGCAGAACCAAATAGGAGGGGTTTGGACTAGTGTTCCAGTCTGAGGACTACAAAGAAATATTTGGGGTTCACCTGTTGTTTAATGAATACACTCCTAATTCTGAGTAAGGGCTGTATTATTCCAGACAAGTAGGTACTTTGCTACAGACTTCATTCCCACTCATCTGCAAGGGTCAAATTCTGTTATCATACTCCAGCTAAATATATGAGCTGTACATAAAGCCTCTCTCTGTGGAGTCACAAGGAGAACATCTTGCACTCAAGACGAGATTTCAGGAAAAACAGATACATAACTAATGGAGAATGATATGATACTACTTTGGTTTTTTTTTGTTTGTTTTTTTTTGTTGTTGTTTTTCTTAGTTTTGTTTTAAATTGTGGCCTGCTGAAGTTAATCTTCTCAAGAAAATATGTCCGCTGTGAGGGAATTTATATCAGAAAAGATTTCTCAGAAACTGACAGAGGAAAGGAAAAAGAGTGTGGTGGGAGGTGGGAAGTGATTCCAAGGACAATGTCCTTAACAGAGTTCTTACGAGCAATTTGGCTAATCAGGCTAAAGAGTTTGGTCTGGACAAGGCAGGGCATGGGCCTGTTGCTGGATCTGTGATCACTGTGCAGAGGAGGTTTTCATTGTTTTTTATTGTTGTTTGTTTCTAAATGTTTTGTGCTTCCTCCTAATAAAAACTGGAACAGAGGAAGGCAAGGAGTAGGAGGAAGGGAGGAAGGGAGGCAAAAAGGAAGACTGATTGATCTGCAGGACTGCAAAAGTAAGGTAGTACATTTCTGTTGTGCACTTCTTTTCTCACTGGAAGTTCTGGAGACATCGTTTTTGCAACTTTCTGCTGAACTTTATCTAAATGTCCTTTCTTTGTACCAAAAGGAGCAAATCATGTTAGAACCCACAGCTAATTTGAATCATTAGTATTTTCCAGGGTTCAAAAAAAATGTTCTAATGAGTTTTTTTTTTTTTTTTTTTTTTTCTATTTTTACCTTCTGGTGCATTTTATCTTCTCAAATAATAAACTCCTCAAACAGAGAACATGGCTTAAAGAATATTTGCTAATTTCCCTCGTTTTGTGCTTTTTCTTTATTTTGTCACTAACAGTTGCAAGTGATTCAGTACATTCCTCTCATGTATAAGCTCTGATTTCACTCTCATTGGTCCTGCTTTCTCCTCATATCCTTTCTTTATTATGTCTAAGCCCACCCCCAAAAAAAAAAAAAAAAAAAAAAAAAAAAGGAGGGTGAGAGAGAGAGAAGCAAATAGAATAACCTGTTGTCTAAAATGAATTACAGTTCATGAATATTTCTTTTAGGATTGTGAAATATATTCACTTCAATATTGAATTTTGTGACTCCTAATACTTCGATACAGTCTGTGTTTCCTAAAGGTGGAGATGCATTATTCAACCCTTTGGGGTTTAAGATAAACATTCTCTAGTGTAATTTAAATAACTCATTCTAATATGATGCAGTTGGAAAACCTTAATTGTACTATCTAAGTTGTAAAAAATATCCTGGAAGGAAATCAAAATAGAAAACAAAGACATAGAATGTCTCAGAAGACAAGATATGATCAGTGCTAAGCTGAAATGAAACTATTATAAGAAGTGCTTATGCAAAAATGATCAGGCCATACTAAACTGCAACTTTGCAAATGACCATCATGAAGGTGACATACCAAAGAAATGGGATGCATTTTATACCTAGTCTGGCAAGAGGCAGATTAAAACTTTCGTACACTTCCCAGAAGAATCAGTTCTCAGAGATGTTACTTGGGTTTGCACATTTAAAAATTTACTGGATTATGTTTTCAAAATATATTCAAAGTTTCATGTTTCAGCATTTTGGAAGAATCTCACTCATGGCATATTAGTTTCCTGTAAATCAGCAGTATTATGAATATGTAGGCATTGTATTTGTTCATATGGTATGACTAAGTACATGTATCTATGGGTAGGTCAAATTTAATATCAGCATGATGAACAACAGTATGATTATAAAGAACCACAACTGTGTACTTACAGTAATGTATGAATATGTTCATAAACTATGCAAATGTATTTAAAAGCTTTGAAAAACTTCTTCCTTCTATTTTGAGTATATAAGACCCTAGCGACAGAAAATACATGTAAAATTCAGAAGCAGAATAAAATAACACAACTCTTTAAGTGTAGGCTATTTTTGGCTATTTTGAAGGAATTTTACATATATTAATTTTAGTCTTTAATTAGTTTTATTTTGGGCCCTTACATAGCTAGAAGCAACAGTTGTGTGTTTTACTGGGATGCTGGGAATTTCCCTTTTCCAAAAGATATAGAGTTTCCTTATCTAACCCTGCAGGGATTACATTTATCAAACTCAAAGATAATGAAATGTTTATACATATACGTATACACACATATATATATGTAAAAGCTGTGGCCTGGACCAGGACTTTGCCCATACTGGGACTCCTGCAAGAATATCAGAACTTGTTTGAATTTCTATGTGCTATGTTGGGAGTAAATTGTGTGCTTGAAATTAAATATATAGCTGTTTATTAGATATAATGTTCACATTCACAGAATGTATATGTCTTTGTATGTGTTCAGGTGCATGAGTTATTAAGACAACTTCAGACAGCAACACCATTCAGCATATTGGAGAATGTTCTCTTTTCTGAAGAATGAAATAAAACTGTCCTTTGAATGGGCCATAGAAGGATCATAGGTTACAGACTGAAAAGGAGCCAATAATAATATAGTCACAACACAAGCAGAAGTCCTATCAGGCTGTACAAACAGGTATGTTACATCTGCTCTCTGGCCCTGCATAGTCAGGGAAAGTCAATAGAGAGTGGCAACAATCTTCAGAGGTTTAGAAAACATGTCAAATAAGGAAAAAAATGAATTAATTGAGTCTGATTAATCTGCAGAAAAGACTGAGGCAGTTCATGTAAATACATAAAGGGCTTCTGCAAAGACAAAGGGAATAATATGTTATTTTATATGTATGGGTGATAAACTAAAAGTGATAAGAGAGTGAGAAGAGAGGAAGATTTAGTTTGGACAAGAGTAAGAATCTTTCCATGCTATGAAGAGATTGCTTGTGGAGGTTACAGACTGGACAAATCTTAGTCAACAACATGTAAAGTTAGTTGATCTTTTCTTGGGCAGCAAGAATGACTATAATCCCTTTAAACATTTTCCAGGATTATTTTGTATGAATTGTTTTGATGTGTAATTTCCTGTAAATCTTTATAGAGAGATTTGAAATGAATAGTCCCATGTAGGGAATGGAGCCTATGGGAAGAGAGTCACTCATCATTTAATTTTAATAAATTATTTAGGTTTTCGTGCATAGACCTATTGTTACCTCATAGTATTTTCTTTACAGAAGATTCTTTGGGTTTTAGGATGATCTAGAGTGGGTTTAATAAATATCCATAATCACTTTTACATACACAAAAGGAGGAGGGAAAGTCATCTGCAGATGCAGTCTTAGAGGCAAATTTTTAGCTAAATTTTAGTCACATCCTTTATAGTTTGAACACAACAATCTTCTTTGTGCATCTACCATAAGTTGTTCCATGGATTTCATAGGTGCCTCCCCTAAATTTCAGTTGAGCAAATCTTCACAATATGACTGTCTCTAAACGAGGCTGCATGTATGTTTGGTTTTGTTCACAATCTGTAATTTGATGTAATATGCTATTTTTCCTTGCCTATGGGACATATATACTGTACTTTACCAATTTGAGACATTGTCATACCTGTACTTTAGCCTCAATGAGTCTCAAGATTATGTGTATAAATGACAAACATTGGCTTCTCATTTTATTTAATGGAAAATATCCAAATATGTTCCATTTGGAGATGCATTGAAATAGTTAATGATGACTAAGTTTCTAGGTTTATGTGTTCCACTCCTGTAGCAACAAGAGGACATTCTCTTAGATCTCTTTCTTTCCTAATTTCTTTCCTGTTTTTCCATGGGGAAATGTCCTTCTGGTATCATGCCTCAACATGGTATCATATCTTAACAATGATGTCCCACATTAATTTTTCAGAGTAGAAGCTGTGAGCATAGACAGCCTATACTCAGATTGCCAAAAAGTCACTGTTTCACTGAGAGAGACTCAGTTACAATATTTTAAGCCCAATGAATATAGGAAATACATGGATGCTGTTCAGATAGTCAGAACTACTTTGTTTGCTTCACATTAGCTAAATTATTCAGTGGTATAGGCAGCATGCAAAGGCACAGTTCTTCCACCTATAAGCATATTAATTTCTTGCCTTCTTTGAAAGCTATACTGGGTTTATCTACGTGGTATTTTCCAGGCTGACGAGTGCCTGCTTGAGCCATTTGTGAGCCACCATGAAGCTTCCATTAGCTCAGCTGGGAGACAAGCTGTATTAGCTTTGGCACAGCAACACTAACTCCAGCTCAGGGCTGACCGCATTCTGGTCACTGACTGCTTCTGGTCTGGGCAGCTCAGAGTGCCAGCAGTCTGAGCTGGCAGTTGGTCAAGGCACATGCAATCCTGGCTCTTGTCTGCTTACTAAATGTTATGTCGGCATTCCCACCATGCCAGGCTAGGGCACCAGGAAAGAATGATTGCTCAAAATCTTAAAGCTGTTGTTAACTATATCTAATACTTTCTGTGAAAAGGTAGAGGAAGTGGAGTCTGAATATTAGCGTACAGAGTTGTACCTAAAAGATAGGGGGAATTTGTGTAACTACAAGCAATCTCATCCTTTTGATCATGTCCTCCTTCACTTGAGAAGATTTCCTCAAAGCAGAAAAGGTCTGAGTTCGATATGAAAGTAATTGTTCATTGTGTGGTTTCTTTATTGTCTGCTGGCATGAATCATAGTCAAGCTTCCTCAGGTTTGCTGGGCAACAAAAGGCTATACTATTGTGCTTTCACCAGTCAAGGAAGATCTTCATAACCTTTGGTGTGCAGGATATCTATGTATGAAATCTGATTTCAGTCTGTCTCTATAATCATACTAATATATCTTTTGTTAACCTTTAGGGAATTAATGCCTGAGGTAATGTCTGGATTTGGTGGTCCTCCCCTCTAGTGCTCCCTGCTTCCTCCTTCATACAAACGCTCTTTGGCTCAGCAATGAATCTAGTCCCCATTCTTCATGAGATCTTTCTTTCTTGAGTTAGCTTCCATTTTTCTTCATTTGTTTGCCATGAACACCAGTAGAAGGAGCAGATGACAAGTTTACTGAATTGACCTTGTGGTACAATGGCATCTCCACCTGAGAAGAACCTTTGAAGTATTTTAGGCTAAATACTAATGCTCTGCTTATGCTATCTGATGTCTGCAGCAGCTTCTGAAGCATGTTTCACAGCCATAAATAGGCTGCTCAGCTCCTTTGCATTGAGGAGTAAGACATTTAGCACCACTCATAACAGTGACAAAACAGTGTCATAGACCTAACCTGTCTCCAAAGTGACACCTGTTAGTAAATGCTGGTTTTTGAAAAGCCAGTTCTCAGTTGTTCTACCGAGGACACTATTACAGTTGTACAGACACTACTGTCTGTTTAATCTTCACTTGTGTGAAGAAGAGGGAAGAAAAAAGTTCTCTAGTCTGTCCACATACCTTAGTCCATCTGAAGAGCATTTTAGTTCACTTTTCATCTCCTGCTGATCTCAAAGGCATGGGCCATTGGGTACACAGACTTCACTTCCAGTTCCAATGAACAAAGTGGATCTCTAAGTAATTCTCATAATTTTGTATTAGATATTTCCTTTTTTGGTCAATATGCAGGTGGTATAGCTTTATTACATCACTCAACTAGCAAGCCTGGCTCTTTAATTCCTACTGTACCTGCACAAGCATCAAGCTCTGTAAATCTACAAGGTGGTGACTGATACTTGGGCACACTGTGCTAATTAAGTGTTAGCTCTTCTTGCAAGGAGAGGTTAAATCACTTCTAATGAATCAAGTCAGCCCTCCTGTTGTAACAAACAGTGCCCAGTCTTGTGCACTTATTTTGTAATACCTTATCATCACCCTCTCATTAATGTATGAAAATCATGGAACGTAGAAAGGTTTATCAGGCTTCTGTTGTGTAATTCAACACTGATGAATAGAAGTGTGTTTCATCACTATTTTTTAGGGAAGGTAGTGAAGAGGAGCTGCTGTTGAGATAGTTGAATTTGGGCCATCTCTCCAGACACAAAGTCTCCTCTGTTTTACAACAGGTAAATCATAAAAGTTTATTTTTTTCATTGAATAATAGAATGTTAGAAACATAATCAGTGAAGTGTAGCATATAAGACGTAATTGTTAGATACTGCTGCCTTTCACTGACCCATAGTAAAAGGCTCTAAAGCTGCATTATGTGCCAGAAAGGGGTTAAAATATACTATAGCAGCAAAAATACAGCCCAATAACTGCTAGATATCTTCTTTAAGTCCTGTAAAGTGGCATCACGCTTGACTAAGCTTGGGAAAACTAAAGTTTGCTTGCATGTACAATTGAAAGGGATGAAAGCTGAAGAGCTATCATACATGAAGAAATAGATGGCTTTTGCAACTCATGAAAGATCTAATCTCTTCCTCTTCCTTGAAATTTGTAGAATTCCCCATTGATTTGAGTGGAAGCAGAATTTGGCCTTAAGTACTAAAGCAAGACCAAGACATTTAAGAACCACAGGATGACTTAGTGTAAGACACTTTTTATTATAATAATTATTGTTTTCCTTAATGGCAGCAGAATAGTGTTTACTCTTATAAAATGTGTTTTTCTTTGGAGATGTTTATATTGTTATCCAGAAAGGGACTTGCAGCAAGAATCTGTCCCACAACTGGGACAGAGGTACAAGGTTTAGGCTTGCTAGAACTTCACTGTGCAGCAGCAACATATAACACAGCGCTTAACAATATGCTTCACAAAAACAACACACACAGTGATTGTAAATATACACATTAATTGTAAACAAAATGCACATTGATAGACAAATTATATATAATATATCATTTTTTATTAATCTCTCTTGAAATATGAAATAGAGGTAAAATAACATTAAACACATGATGTTTGCTCTAAATGAAGCAGATCATCAGAGTGGAAATTGCTGAAACTGAACTCTTTATACTCTACAAAGGCTATGTAAATAAAAGGAATCTTAGTTCCTTCTATTTTGTACCTTGACCTATCATATGAAGAGAGAGAGTAAGACTTCATTTATATTAAACAGAGTATAAGATTGTCCTAACAGCAAAGCACTAATCTGTCTAATTACTCAAGTAGAATTAGCAGAAGTTAGAAAAGTAGTTAGAAAGTAGTTAGAAAAGCAGTTAGAAAGTCTCATAAGAGAAACTTTCATGGAACGCATGACCTTGCCTTAGTGGTGTTTTCATCAGACCATATATAGAAGTTCAGTAGCAACTGCTGAGGGAGACAAAACCGTGAATCCCTGAGGCTGCAGGTGTTATACAGGGAAAGCTGCTAATAGGTATCTTAACTGAATTCAAAGAGCTATCACCGTTTTCCTTACGCACTCCAGTGAGATGTTGCTGCTAAGAAACGGTAATCTGGATTTCTGAGTTCACAGATCAAATCTTTTTCACTTAATCCTATATGTTAGCTCTGTTGTGAAGTAAGATGTTCTAGAAGTCAGAGGGAACATCTTTTTCCATGTCACTGAAGAAGTGGGCAGCCACACCGGTGAGTACAAAGTCTGATGCAGTCTCTCCTTTACCCTGTGATATTAGCACTAAGGTAAGGGAGACTGCCTTTCATATTTGCATGTGAGAGGCAGAGAAATGAGAGACATATACATGACAGATACATAAAATGCTATGCACTTGATATGCTGGACACGGAGCAGAACCTTTGTTCCTCCTTCCTTGATATATGATACGTGATTGCAAGAAAGAATGTTCAAAAGAATCATACCAATGTTGTGTCAATGTAATGGGCTGCCAGGCATGTTTTCTCAGCTGGGAATGGCAGTGAGAAGGAAAACTTTTTTTATTTTTTTTCAGTTTTAGCCAAGTAGTAAAGAGTCTAGAAGAAAGAAATTTTTTTCAGAGCAAAAATTTTGAGGGAGGTAGTTTGGAACCATGACTTGAGCAGCCCTATGTAACAACTAACCTACTTCCCATCATCATGGCAATGAACGAGGGAGTCTGGGGGAGGAGCAAAGGACATAAAGAGAGTATGCGTAGGACTAAGGAAATTTTCTTGGGAGAAGGAAAGGGAAGAGAGAAGAGACTCCAAAGGTGAGGCAGGACCAAAAGTTATGCTGCCATGGCAGGAAGGCAGAGGTGAGACGACTAGTACGTACAGAACACATTGCAAAACTCTTTCTTGAGAGAGAGTTGCATTCACTGAGAATAATATATCCAGGAGCACTGGCGGTTAGCCAATAAGTCTCCAGAGTACTCAGACTTCCACTATTTGCTCAGGTTGGACAGGTTTGATGCTCTGTTTACATGGATTTTGAAGAGAAATAAAACTGTAATCCTATCAGGTCACTGTTATTCTATCAGTCCTCTCCATGCTGATGTCCAGCTGATTGATTAGGAAGCAAAACCATTTTTGAAAACTTCATAGTTATATTTGGTAGTCAATAGAAAGAAGTTGGGGACAAAGGTGAACTGCCTGTTGTTGTCAGGGTTGTCACAGTAAATCCATAATCAAAAGGCAGCAAGGGATTAGTAGAGGTGTAGGTAGTTGCCTCTTACCATAGGGATGAAAACATATGATAGGAAGAGCGGGGGCTTAATTTTGTTGGGAAGTATATACTAGATTTTTTAAAACAGTGTATGTCACATATCAAATAAGTCAACTTGCTGATGTTAGGAATGTACAAATTTTTAAGATATATAGACTGATATTCTGAAGTAAGATGGAGTATGATACTTATGATGGTTAGAATAACTGGGATTCTTTCTGACATGTACCAAATAGGAATTGCTTAAGGTCAATGAATAATGGAGCATACTGAATGACAAGATGCTTCTTTGAGTAGCAGTCAAGAATAGCATGTGCTACCTGTACATGATCAAAGAAGATTCCATAATAACTAGAGTGTCATGGGACTGCCAATGCCCAGATGCTATGGCACCAATCTATATGAATGTGCACTATGGTGTTCTTTCGATGTGTGCTAGATATCTAGCCACAACTCCTGAGATAGATACACTAAACATCAGCCTGGTGGTAGCACCTTGTTTTGGCCTTCTGTGCAGACTATCACTTCTTCAGTGAAGTTTCTTGCCACCTGCAAATATCATCCCGCTGCAATAAATTAAGAAAACAAGAGCATTGCGAATGCTGAAAGGGAACACTAAATGGGACTTCTTAGGAAGAGCTGTGCAGTAGGCGTAGCAGTTGAACACAAAGCAGACTACTAAGCATGAATGTCAGAAGTACTGTGTTCAGCATATTGCAAAGATTTACAGGGCAGTGTGTATTCCCAAAGGCAGCTCAGCTTTGTCGCAACATTGTCATGCCAGAGGCTCACTGATAATCAGACACCACCAGAGGCACACAACACACTCACTAAGGTGATTCTAGCAAAGGAGACTAAACACAGCCACTGTGCCCAAAACAAAAGACAAAAATTCTGAAAAATCAGAAGAGCATTCATAAGAATAATGAATGATTAGAAAGGATCTCATTAGTTGTACAAAAAGAATGACATAGAGAGACTTGTTAAAAGAATATACACATTTACATGGAGGACAGCAATTTGGCAATGGAGAGACTTTGCTTTGGGAGATATAGCATTTAAATTTGACAAAGTTGAATATGAGTTCAGTACAGAAAGAGAATCAATTTTTGAAACAATGTCAAAGACTTTCATGGATAAAATTATGTAATTCAGATAACCACCTAAAAGATCTTAAAAAAAAAAAAGAGAGAGAGAGAGAGAGAGATCTTATTCTTCATTTTCAGGCTATCATCTTTTTAATCTATTTAGAATAAAAAGATGATAGCATTTCTGTCCTTACCAAGGACAACACAAAGTACAATACAAATAAATGGAATCTACTTACTAAAGTTGTCTTATTAACTTCACATAAGTGGTGTCACTTATGAGAATGCCTTTTCCAAATATATTTCCTTCAGTACAAGCCCCATAGGAAATTTACATGTACTCCAAAAATTTATAATTTATAGAAGAAGTTCAGTTTGGCTGATTGCTTTATAGCATGAAACTGAAAGCTACATTTCATTAGAACAAGTTGGTTGTCTTGGGACTGTTACAATTATAAATCATAAAAAAAAAAAAAGTAACATGGTCTGTTTCAACAACTGTTAAGTTTTACAATGTATAGGTAACATTAGCCGGTGATTAAAATGGAGAGATTTTTATGATGCCATCACTTTCACTAATCTGATAGTTAACTTGAAGTTTTTCATTAGTCAGAATTATTTCAAATGGTTTCATCCTATATCATCCTATATTCATCCTGTAAAGGATTATGCCTCTGGATATGATAGATTTTTCCATCAAAGTAATATTTATTAGTGTTAAGATTGGTCCAAATGGAATCAAGATATATTCTATGCAGCATATCTCATCCACAGACTAATGAGATGATACATGAAACATGTATTTTAAAACTATCTTGCTCTGTTCAAGTAGAAGATCTAATCATATAATTACATTCTTTATTAGTGCTTTCTTCATCTGGATAGTCCTGTTGCCTTGAATGGCGAGATTCAGCCATTCAGCCTAGAGAAAGAATATTAGCAGCATATAACTATGTATGTAGATCTGATTATAGGACTGTCATCTTGGTCCAGCTTTTTAAATAAAATAAGAGTTTGGTTTTTTTCACATTTCAAAGTTCTCAAATTCTCCTTGGCTATAAAACTAGTTAATGGATATATGAGCCTCTAATAAGTTCAGATCAGTTAGTTAAAAATTTCCCTGTTACAAAAAGTGAATTAAAATAGTAGAGAGCAAGGAAATATCCTTATCATTTATTTAAAACTTCTTCAAAGTTATCACTTGGGACATAAACACAATTTTTTTTTTCTCTCTAAGAATCTAAACTGGTTATATTGACACATGCAATCAAGTGAAGCGATTGTTATGGCTTGCATTACACCAAATAGAGAGGATTACCTATGATATATTAGATATGATGTATTACATATTATGCAATATCTATTGCATATTATACTGGATTATATTATATATTACCTTGTTGACCCCTGTGTGCTTAAAGTAGAAGAAAAAACACAGCCTTTCCAGACAGTTAAACTGTACAATTCAGTATGTTGATGACTCAGCTTATGTATATCTTATTCCAAAGCAATAAACATATTTACTATGGTGAATTATGGCTGATATAGGTGGCAGCTTTACAAACTTACTTTAATGTAAAGAAAAAACATGCAAATGAGAAGTGACTTCACTTACCTGAACTAAAAAATAAACAAGTACTACACAATCTGTCCCCTCTGACCCAATTCTGGTTCAGATTGCATTCTGATACGAGATTGTACTTGTTCCAAATAAACAAAAACCCTGCCATATGCAATAAATACATGGAAAAAATCCCTTAACTCAACTGAAGGAAACTGGGAGTATTTTGACAGCTATCTCACTGAGTAAATAATGTCTCAATTATGCCTATTAGCATCAAAAGAGAAAGCAAATTACTGCACATTTTAAAAAATAATCCATTTTTACTTTACAAATTGTATTATTTAGGCAAGGAAACCAAGAAACACATCTACAAAGAGGATAAAGCTAAGAGATCTAGTGTACAACTAGACATAAGAAATAATTTATAATGTCTTCTTGAGGCAGTAGATAGCATATTGTAAAATTTTGTGCTGCAATGCAATTTGGGTCAAATTTTATTGTTTTATAAAACACAAATCAAGTAAAGTGGCTCTTAATGCTCTGAGGGTCTTCTTTAGCTTTATCAAAATAATAATAAAAGAGAATATTATAGATGTGGATATATTTTGTGGAAAACATTAACACTATATTTCCACCAATGCTGAGTGAGGGTATTTTGGTATATGTGTCTACTATAACATACAGCAACCTGATAGGCAACACAGCACAATTATGAATTTAGCTACCTTGATCCTTCTCTATCTCTTCCTAATTTCTGTCTGTCCACCTGTCTTTTATCTCTTATTTTATCTCTGAGTTATACTTAAGATCCACTGCAATTTGAATTGGGGGAAAAAATGTTACTTCTTTAGTCAGTTTCAATCAAGATGAATGAATTTTCCTTACCCTAAAGATGTGGAACTTAAAATGGCCATGTGTTCAGGATTCATGTGTCCAGAAGCCAAGAGTTCTGAAATAATATGACAGCAAATATAATATCTAATGCTTGATCTGAATGTTGCATTAAAATACACTGGAGAAGCTATTTCTTACTTTCATTTTGTTTGTCATTAGAAGAGTGGTATTTACTGTTGCTCTTCATGGATGCAAGCACACCTAGGACACAAGCACACACATCATCTTTTTTGTTATCCTAAGATTTCTATCATTCACAATATGATTGAAAATTTCCTGGAAGAATAAATCTGGACTTCAGGAGGTGCCTTTTATGGGTTCCAAAAATGTCAGTTCATATTTGGATGATTTATAATTGTGGAATAGGCATTTTTCAGCCCACAGTTTGCATAGGAGGTTTATTCTCTTTTTGTCCCCTCTCTGTAGGGGAGAGAAACCTACCAAAATCCTTTACATTGAGTATCACTGAGCAAGCCCTATTGTGATGTTTCAGATCACATATTAACAGAGTCCAAAATTTGTGCCTACAGGAAAATAGCCTTTTCATTTTCTTCTGGGTATATGGACTACATACAAAATGCCAAAAAGTACTCAGAGGCAGAGATGGCACTGAGTTTCCATATTTATATATGAATGGAAAAGCAAGAAGAGAAGGAAGTTACATTGACACTTTGTTTGAAAAATCTGCTAAGAATTTAGTGGTGCTGCCTCTCTCACCTCTATGAGCTAAGAGACAAGAAAAAGTATTTGATAGCTGTATCTTTGGAGAATATAATTTATTGTCATGATACATTGCTCGGATAGAAAAGAACAACTGTTTGAAGGTGCTGAGAAATAGAGAATGGGGAATCCTAGAAAAGGATGATAGTAGGGAAAGGCCAAATGAAGTGATCAGAAGCACATAATAAATTGTGGAGACATGTAATAAATATTATTTAGCATATGGTCCTGCAATTCATCCTATGATTCCAAGCTTATCATGAGGATAACACCATTTATATATTTGTGCATATACTGTATATAATATTTATTTGGACATACAGAATATTTCTGCAAATGGGACCATATTTATATGTAAATAGCTTCATGTGTATTGAAATACTCTTGACTTTCTTCATTACTAGTCATATAAATATACAGAAGAATAATAATACTGTAGTAGCTTCATTGTTTTCTGCTTACAGCTTTTACACACTTGTATAAACCAGCTGGTATCAAGTTTAAAAGGAAATTGTATCAATGTCTTGGAAAATCAAAACATATGTTCATTACATGTGTCTAAGATAAAATTAATTGAACCTGTCATATTCTGTGAACAACTATTTTATCATCTGAACAACAAAGAAAATACATTCAATTCACTACAGCCTTTAGTTTACAGGTCAGACACAGCCTGTCTGATTATTGTGCTTGTATTTGAAAAGCTTTGGGTTTGAAAACAAAAAGTTTGAAATGTTTATTTTTGTGCTCTGATATAATCATGCTTCTTGAGCTTCAGTTATTCTAATTTAAGGTTTACACTTGGGTGGAATAACCAGCCTCGGCACAAATAATTCATATGCAGCTGGATGGGGTAAAGTGAACTCCTGCAGAGAGCTAATGAATTTAACTGTTACCTCCTGAGACTGGAGAGGAATCTCTTTTTTAAAGCAAATCTCAGGCTCACAAGAAAGATGTTGCTATCTATGTCTCCAATTCAAATAAATCATCTGTCTTTATTGTTATACAGTTTGGCTTGACTGGAGAAATCCAGGTTTATTTTCTGCCATGCATAAGAAAGGTCTACTGCCAGGCCTGTGACAAAGCCTAGCATTAGTTATGTCAGCACCTTAGTTCCCTAAGTAATAGAATAGCTCAAATGTTTCTTTCTCATTAAACACTGCCAGCAATGCCATCCCCATACCATGACCAAGTTCACACAGGGAACTCAAGAATACTGAGAAGAGACAACAGAAGGTGAGAGCTGGACTTTAACTTGTTCAAGTTTGACATGGTCTGCCATAGCAGTTTTGTTAACAAACTGGGAGGATAGTGGCTGGATATATGGGCTACAAGGCGAATGAAAAAACTGCCTGGACTGTCAGGACTAAAATGAAGTGGTCAAAGACTTGAAGATCAACTGGCAACTAATTTTTTTTGCAGCTAATATTGCTTGACATCAACAACCAAGCCGTCAGGATGGAGTGCACTCTCAGAAAGTTCATAGATGTCACCAAGCTAGGAAGAATGAGTAACATGCTAGAAGGTGCCTTTCAGAATGACTTCAACAAGCTGGAGAAAATAATCTCATGAAGCTCAACAAAGGCAAATGCAAATGCTTGGACATGGGACAGAATAATTCCATGCATCAGTATAGGCTGGGGATCCCCCAGCTAGGAAGCAGCTCTGCAGAAAAGAACTGGGGGTATCCTGGAGGTCACTGTGTGTTGTTGAGTAAGTTGAACCTAAGTCAGCAGTGTGCTTTGTAGCCAGTAGGTCAACAGAAGTGATTACTCTTCTATTTATCATGTGAGGCTCCTCTTAAAGCACTGTGCTGTGTTGAGGTTCCCTTGCAAGAAAAACATTGGCATAATGGAATTTGAGTTCCAAAGGTAACCAAACGTAGTTAGTTCCAAAAGTAAGTGGAAGAAGTTAGGGGCAGGAGTACACAATATATGAAAGGGGACAAAAGTGGTGGAATTGTTCACCTTGGGAAGGAAAAGGCTAGGAGAATCTCATCACTGTCTTTGGGTACACCAAAGAGAGACTTTGCAGAAAATGGAGGTAGATTCTTTTCAGATTTGCATATTGAAAACAAGCAAAAGGCACAAATTCCAGCAAGGTGCATTCAGATTAGACACAAAAGAAATGTCCTCACATGAGAGGGGCACAACACTGGAACAGGTGCCCAAGCAGGCACCTGGATCTCCTTGGATATTTTCAAAATTGGACAAGACCCAGAGCAACGGCATCTGTCCTCCAACAAGGCCCTGCTTTGAGTAGGAGGTTAGACCAGAGTTCCAGAAGTCCCTTCCAACCTTAATTGTTCACTCGTTGAATCATAGAATCATTAAGGTTGGAAGGGACCTTTAGAGATCATCTAGTCCAACCCCCCTGCACATAAAGGGTCACCTAGACCATATGGCATGGGGATTGCATCCAAGCATGTTTTGAAGGTCTCCAGAGTGGGAGATTCCACAACCTTTCTTGCAACCTGTTCCAGTGCTCTATCACTCTCACTGTCAAGAATTTTTTCCTAAATGTTTCTGTAAGTGTCTATGAATAGTTCTTAGAGAACTTTACCTCCTCCACTTCCCTATTTTTGAATCTCCCTCTCTTCACTCTCCTGCGAACATCAGCTGTGATCCAGGTAGAGATTAAAGATCTCATATTTCATGCACTATTTAGACCCTAGAAATAGGAGCTATGACTTGCTCTGTCTTCTTTATTTGAAAGTTTCTAGCTACTCATAAACTCTTACTGTGCAAATATCGCAGCCAGCTTTATAATCTATACTTTCATTTTTTTGATCAATAATTCCTCCAAACCTGTAGGAATTTGGACTAGATTGTGTTTAGCTGTTTGGAGGAAAGGAGGAAGGTTACTGGGAAGAGCATAATCAATGCAGCACTTCTTTGTGAGACATTCATCTCTCTGAGGGAAAGGCAGGGAGCTAACTCTGACGCTGCTCATCTTTTGAATTAGCTTGCAGTACTAGTCCCATTAAAGACTGGCAGTTTGACCCAGGACAGCATTGAACTTATAATTCCAATGCACCTGTAAACTTGAGAAACAATACTATTCCCAAACAGGTAAGATAGTGTCTAAGGGAATAGTTATATTATAGAACAAACAGTTTTTGTTGTTATTGCTATTGACCACATTGCACTGTGCCATCCTTTTAATCTTTTGCATGAATTTCCAGAATTATGTGTTTGCTTATAATGTGGAAGCTAGTGGTTTAACTGTGCTATTGGATCTTGGCTAAACTCTTCGACCTTAGCGAAACTTTGTGGTTGTGTTAGTACCATCCTTGCTTAGAGATTTTCAGGAACAGGACAGGGGAATAAACCGCTATACTACATGATGCTATAGGGACATTTAAATACTTTTATTTTGAAAGAAATATCTGTAATATTTTTAAAATTAGTTTACATAAGGTAGATTCCTAAGATGAAATAAATGTTAATAAAATCATTCCTTAGTTACAACCTATGCCAAGTATCGACTATTCTTCTGTATTTATGGTACTTTTAATTTTAAAACAGAACAGTAAAGGACTGTGAAATACACAAGCCTTCAGGGCTCTTTTTCGGTAATTAGACACATAAGGTAAATCCATACATGTACTTTCTTGAGACTACCACTGCTAAAGGGGTGACACAATTTACTTTTGTGCTTAGCATGAGTCCTTGGAGCAATATATACCATTTTATTTCAGGATATATAAACTACAACTTATTGTCAACAGTAGAAAAAATTATAACCAAACTTGCTTATTTATGTTTATCTATAATAAAATTATAGATTAACATAAAGGTTAAAGTTAAAAATACTAAAAAATATATATCTATTTTATGTAGAGACCATAATAAATACTGCCATAAAACTCGTTGCAGAAAATCAATAGAAAGTTTTAATATGAAGGGCAAATTAATGTGTGAAATAGAAATAACAGGGGAGTATTCTCTGTATTGCTATACAAACACAGTTTCACAGGGAATGGAAGAATATTAGTTATTTATGAGAGAGGAAAGAACACATTCTGTTTACAAAATTTTAGTTAGCCCTATTAGTCATAAGTTTTACCATAGTTTCTGGAGGTAATATATTTCACCTCTAGCTCCTGCCTTTTATAATGAACATAAGAAAAAAATTCAGTAATGTGTGTGCCTCAGTTTTTTCTAAGTCCATGTGATTAGGAGGTCACATTTCAAGATAGAGCAAGTAGGATTTTCCAGCTTCCAACTTTCCAAGGCAGACCTCTGATTCAAATTCTTTTTCTAAAAGTGGACCCATTTAAAAGATAGTAAGTAATGCACACTTAAAGAAGATAACTGAAGAGTTTTAAATTTGGACATCTAATTTAGAAACCAGCATGGATATAAGGAGGAAATGAACCTAAAATAAGCATATAAACAAACCTATTTTAAAATGACAGATTATTACAGTTGTCAAAGACCAGAGAGCCTTCACCTCTGTTCATTTCTCATATCAAACATTGCTTTACAGGTATCGGGAAGTCTGCAAGAAGATAGTCAAGTTCTTGTACAACGTTGTCTGTACTAGAAATAAAAAGATGTCTGTTGAAATAATTTCATTTCTTCACTGATAGCCTCACAGGAAAAAAGGATTTAATGAGCTTTGGAAATAAATGATTCTTCCTTTCTTTGGATGTGGTCTTTCATAGCAAGTTTCAGGTGCATAACAGTGATGCAATAGGTAGCATAACAGTGATGGAGTGTATGCTTTTGCTTGGGAACAAATAGATGTATGGAATGATGGCATTTCTCAGATTGTCTCCTTTCACTAGGACTCAGCTTCATTTTCTTTAGAGAAAACCACAGAAATATCAGTGCTTATTTTGCTGATCTTTGCTCCCTAAAGAGG
The DNA here is from genome assembly GCA_034781795.1 of Crypturellus tataupa. Classification (NCBI taxonomy): domain Eukaryota; kingdom Metazoa; phylum Chordata; class Aves; order Tinamiformes; family Tinamidae; genus Crypturellus; species Crypturellus tataupa. The sequence continues at coordinate 838,440 of JAWLRI010000879.1, forward strand.
ATAGTAGAGTTGAAACTGTGCCTAAGTAACTCTGAGGCACAGTTCTGCAGTTGCCCACTCAAGGGACTTGTGACAATCTATGAAAATGTATCCTGAACCTTGAGCCACTACTGCGCCAGAGAGCTTCAGCCCATTCATAATGGAACTACTTCTGCCAGTGGAAAAGGAATGCTTTTCTGAAAATTGTGGCAAACACTGAAGGACTGATTTGAAATATTAAAACCTTCACATCAGCTGAAAGAAAAGGTGCACAAACTAAATCAAGAAAGTAGAATAAAATAATTTTTTTAATTCATAAAATCTAGTTTCAGACACAAGACAGGAATAGCAAATAGGGCAAACGAAGAACGAATCATCGTGAACAAAAGTCTGATGCAAAAGGATGGAGTCTGCAGGCTCAAAGCGTCAACTAGCTTGCAAACAATGTGGGCTTCTCCAAGGTTACCTGTGGTTAGGCTGTGGTTACTAGAGCTCAAGCTGAAAAGGGCAGTTCTTTGATCCTGACTAATGAGCCCCAGCTAGTGGGAATTGAGGCCAAGCTCAGATACCTGAAAGAAAGCCACGGTAGAGCAGGCTCTACTTAAGGTCATAGCTTAATTCAGCATTTGAGGTAGGTTGATGAATTTTAAAGGCTAGGGTAAAGAATAGAGAGTTGCACTGCTCTCTGGCACAGAATTGCATTGACATATTTTGCTAGTTTGTTTCCCTAGTTAAAAACAGATACTGATTGGAATCTGAAATACCAAGTCCATGTTCCCCATCTAGCAGTGAAGTCATGGAGAGGATTTTGTTCCTGTTCAGGTGGTTTAGATTAATGTTCATGAGGCCTTTGAGGGCTCAGTATGTTGGGTGGCTGTGAGTACCAGATCATGATGTATGCTAGCTACAGTGTGTTTAGAAAGACAGACATCTGACGGATATGGGAGGAACCAGTTTCTTCTTTACCCGATAGGTACATCTTCTGCTTTGGCTGACTAAAGGCTGCTGTTTTCCAAAGATCTTGAGAAACTGAATGGAAGGAAGTATGCATTAGACAAGTTAATTTGCCTGTGATGAATTAGGGCTGGGCTTTCATTCATTCTTTTGAGAAATCTTTGATCTGGTTTTACATCTTAGCTGTCTTTGATGGGAAACAAACAGAGAAACTGAATTTCTGCCAGGTAGTCACAAGTGGAATAATACCTGTACCTTAAGTTAAGTTGCTTACTTTATACCTAGTAGACTTATTGATTGCTTGGACTAAGGGCAACATCTATAGCATGCTGCAAGAAGGAATGAAAGGAAGAAAGAATAGTATATATCTGCACTTTAGGCCATGTTATAGACTATGTGGTAATTTGGACTGCAACTGTTGGATTTACAGCTAAGTTCTACCAGATGACACATAGTGAATGAATCATAACATGCCTGAGTCTGCACACCCTTTGGATAGAGTGAGCTCAGGGCAAGAAAGGGCAAAGGGATCAAGAACTCTGCTTTCTCATTCCCCATTAGGAAGACAAACTAAAGACATGCTTCCTACTTTTCATATCTCTAGTCTTTGTCACAGCTCCCTGCAGACTGAAAATTCTGTGTCCATAATTGACACACAAATATACAAATATATTTATTGCATTTAACAACTATACCTACATCATGTGTATGTTTATACCTATCCATAGCTATCTCTCTTTATCTCTTTATATATAGGAATATTTATATATATACCCACTAACTAATATTGTTTGCATATGTCAGGTATGTGATTAGTGTTAGGTGAAACACTGCCATATGACTGAAAGGAAATGAGTTCTCATTGCTGCAGGTAAGTAGATGATGAAAGCTGTTCTTTTCCTTCCCCAGAAACTTATATCACAAAATGATAGCAAGGAAGATAAACCCCAGTAGACTTGTGTTGCTGCCCTTTTGCTGACCCCTCTGCTGCACTGGAGTGACTGGCAGCACTAAGCCATTAGGAAACAGGGCGTGGACATTGCACCAAAAAACTTTTCATAAACACCTGTCAGAAGTGTCTATCATGGATCCTCAGCAGGCAAATGTGCTTTTGCCTTAACTCCAGGCATCTTGAAACAATACTATATATATTTGTATTTCTGACCTTATCAGTGTAGTTCAGCTGTACGTACATCTTAGCTGAAAAGAACAAACTTGGTTTTGTCTAGTGCTTTTCCTGTGCTCTTTTACTTTTTTTCTCCTTATGAATTGTTACTGACAATGTTCTTCCATGAGTAAATGTTTTCAGCATTCCTAGAGTCTCATTCAGCTTTTTCCTATAAGTCCTGTCGAGACAGGAGAATAAAGATAAACACACTTCTAGTGGGTGAATGGATGTCTCAGAAATTCACAGTGGGATGTGAGACTTTTTTTTTCCCTCTTCTTCCCTGTTTTCAGCTTTGTGTAAAATGGCCTTGATGTTCTCTAGCACAAAAATATCCACAGTAGGGAATCTCACAATTCATTTTTTCCTTTTTCCAGCAAATATCTGAAGCACCAAAACAGGCTGAGAAAAGTTTTGCTGTCATACCTCTGAAGCTGATGTCTCCCTGCAGCAGAAAATGGAGACAAGGCCCAGAAAAAGCTTAGGTTTTTGCTAAGTATATAGCAGTTGCCTGCTGCCTAAGCACAGAGCTTGGTGTTCAAGATGGAGTCTTCTCCCAAAAACTACAGAACTTCAAATATTCTTCTGAAAATATGAACTTCAGTCTTTGGGCTGCCTTTGGCTGTACTATAGCTAAATGAGAGCCTGGGAACATAGTGACTTATTCTCTTTACCTGATAAAAAGTACTGTGGTGAAAAGCTGAGATCAAGATCTTAGCAAAAGCACATGATTCTCTGAAGGAACTTATTCTGGTTCTGCTTCTTCCCCACACACACCTGCCACCATAGCAGGGTGACCACCAAAGGCAGACACACAGCTTCTTGTGCAGAAAAAAAAAATAAGGTCACTTTAGGGAATCCGGTGAGCTCAGTTTTATACTCTGACCAACTCCTAATCTGACCTGACTGGAGCCATTTTGAAAGGATTTAGCAGGTCTAGACAATGGCAGTTGTTTCTTTCATCATCTGTTTTATGTTGCATTTCTATTTTACACTGTTCTCTGTCAGTGCTAATCACGCTTTTATTTTGAGGAATTTCTTTCTGAAAGGCACTAAGATATTTATTCTCTGGGGCCAAAAACTCTATATTGAAAAAGAGCTAGGTAGAAGGATTTTACCCTGAAAGTATGTTTTGTTTTGACTTTAATGAATTGGGGTTGCAGAAATGGAGGTAAGTTCCATATTGGAATTAATCATTAGCTTTTCCACTTCCTTGCTTACAGGAAGAGAAAGCTTGAGGCAAGTCCCTGGCAGCAGATGCAAAGTTGTGTGGGGTTTCTCTTTCAAGTGCAACTATTAGCTATCATTACTGGATTCTTTTTAATTAACTTTTGGACATTTAGTTTATAACTAAGTCTCTCTCCACTGCCATAAAGTAGTGGTGTGTCATGCGCTGCTTTTCTTGCATTTTTCTCTGAAAGTCCACCTATTCCTACACAGAGAATCCTTTTCTCATAAGGACGGAATATTCCTCGAAAAAATGTTAACCCAGCGATATATGCACTAAATTCGAAGATGAAGATTTTATGCTGAAATTGAAAGCCTGTGCTTGAAAAGTCAGTTTAATAATATAACATAAGTGCTATACCAAAAGAAAAACAGGAAGGTTGAGGATAAAAATAAGAGAACAGGAAAACTTCTGAGGAGAAAAGTCTGTAAGTGCTGAGGTAGCAAGTGAGAAGATAAGAATCTCGGACAAGGTTTTGCTAATGTTTGATATATTGCCTTTATTTGTAAAGGCAGGATAATTTTGTGTCAGTATGACCTAGAGTAGCAGAGATTTTTCCATCTACAGGACTATATTTTATGCTGTTTTTTTTGTGTTAGAATTCTTGTATCTCATTTCACTACCTCCTCCCACATAAAAATAGCTTTATGCAAATAAATGCTTGAGATTTCTGAGCTGGTTTATATTTGCAAAAGTTTGATAATGTTCTGGTTCTACAGTACCATTCAGAAAAAAAAAATCCTGGTGAACTTCACATGTCTAACCTAATTAAAACCAGCATCAAACACATGCCTTTTGAGTTTTGATGTAAAAAGTAAATCAGATTCTGATTTCTGATTACGAGTAAGAAGCTGATTCCATAATCATGGTGCATAAATTTGAGAGGCTCCAGCCGCCAAACGTTTTCAATTTGTATTTAGGACAAGCTAATAAATCAGGCTCTGACCTTGAAGTATAACTGGAAACATAAAATGAAAGTAAATTATGAGGATATTCTGGAACAATGTAAAGAAATAGATAGGTAAACAGAAGAACTTAAAAAATAATCAATATAAAATATTACTGCTAACCATTGAAAAGTTTTCTGCTTCAGGGTATTTTATTCCAAGACTTTTCCAGACCTTTTTGCTTCTTACATAAAAAACAGCTGTACTTACTAAAGTAATCTAGCAGCGCTGTATCAGAAAATGAACTTAGGTTGTTCACAGGGTACACAAGTTTTGAGAGCTTGCTTAAACCAGCACACAAGGACTTGAGTTTCAGCACTAAATGCTGCTAATCACCTTTGTGCCAAGTGGTCACAAGCAGCAACTAGAGACCTTTCCCAACACTCTCCATATAAATGAAGAGTAATACTTTAAGGATAGTGTCTTTTATGATTGTTCTACACTCTATGCCAAAAAATATTTTTCATTTATCATTTAAGAACACGTTTTCATTTTTGGTTAGGTCAAGCAGAGTATCTGCATCTAGAACTCGTGTAGTCTTTGTAGTAGAATTCAGTCTTGTTTTTTCATCACTCATCAACAAAGATTTGCTTTATAACTTACTGCATTTTCCCTTTACAGTTGTCAAAGGAGAAGGAAAAGTTGCTTGCTGAAAATTGCTGTCAGTCTGGCATAACTGTGGGCTTGATCACATGAAAATTGAAAGTGTTTCTCTTTTCAATTGATTAAATGATTGAGTACAGACTTCTTTAATAGGGCAGTCAGCAGAACTCATCCATAAACTCAGCATGAGGCATTGTGTTCACCATGCTCTAAATTGCTGACATACAGTTTACAGTTTGTCACATTTGGCAATCTATGTACAGAAAAAGGCCAGCCCTAAGCCAGACTAAAAATAGGATCTTTAACCAGAACTTGGAAAAAATGGTGGGAACAAACACTGTGCAAATATATATCAAAAACTTTCAGCAATTCACTTGCACACTTCATTAACTCTAATTTGCATGCCATCATAACTGTCTTTTCTAGTCAAATTATGTAAATGATGGCAGTTATTAGGTTTGTATGTTGTTTAAATAGATCAATGTATAACATGTTCAGTTGATGTTGAGCATTAGTGATAAGGATGGTATCCATATGGATGGCAGTTAAAGAAATGAGGAAGGAGGTGAACCAGGAAGAGTTTCACTATTATCTCAGTATCATAAAATCTGAATATGAAGAGATCAGGATATTTAAATATTTTTTTCTTCTCTCCATCTTCTGGAGACTTTTAAAAAGTTGTCAATTTTAAGTATTTTGAGAAAAAATAAATGAGGTCAAACATCTGGCATGCAAAAAAAAAAAATTTCTGCCTAATCAATCTGAAATATTCACATAGAAGTGTGGTACCATTTCCATAATTCTTGGATTTTGTATTGCTGCAGTTTCCAGAGAGGCCCCGTAAGATCAGTTTGTTAACTTCAAAACTATATGTTTTGAAAACTTCTTGGAAAAGACAGGTCTTGTTCTTATATATTTTCAGCCCCATTTAGAGATGATCTAAATGTGCGGGTCTTCATGGAAACACAAAGATCTGCTGAGATTAGTTAAACCACATTTTGCCACTTGGAACCAATGTAGTTCACAGAATCAGGAATAAAGTGAGAGCAAGCAGCAAAATGAAATGTAGAAAAAAAACGAACACCAAATTACTAGTAATAGTTATACTAGTATCTTCTGCATACAGTTTATGCATGGTTTTGCTTTATAACGTAAGAGTGAGCCATCTGTGAAGTCAAGGGGGTAACTAACTCAACTAATGTAACTGCCAGTTAAAATTATAATGCTCTAGCAAAGTCATTCGACAATTAAAGATTAAAATAGCAGAGGTGTCACAGGTCAGAATTCATCAGCTTCCTTATATACTAAACATACTTTGAAAAGACAAAATATTCCCAATTCATTTAATTCCTGTCTGTAAAAAGCACAACCATAAAACCTCTCCAAAAGTAGTATTTCTGGAAAGTCTTGTCTCTATCATACCAGAATTTGAGTCACTAATGCTGATTATATTTTTAATTTACTATATAGTTAATTTACTACTCTTCTCAACTCTTTTTAAGAATTTTATAGAAGCAGTAGTGCTACACACTACAAATGGCAGTAATTGAAAGTATGAACCCATCATTTCCTATTTTCTCAAAGACTTTGTATTTCACAGGCAGAGGTCAGATGCTTGTATATCTTTTTCTATAGAAATATGGATATACAGATATGCATATAAATGAATACATCAAAATAGTTAAATAATTAACCTGGAAAACATTGGAGCTGTTAATTATTAAAACAGTCTATCAGTAGCCAACAGTAAGGTGGAACTCAAACCCTGGTAACTCCCTGAGGTTCTCTTCTATACCCAGAGAAATGCAGTCACACTGACGGTAAACAAAGCAAGTTTCTGACAGAACATTAAATCAAACTCTAATTGTTCCCATGACATTTTTTGATTTTTACATATTGGCAAGTTTTGAGTAGCAAAATGTGTGATTTGTTTTTAGCTCTACTCATATAGATAAATATTTACCTAAGGGCCTGAATTTTGAAGCACACCATTAAGCCCAGACCTATTCAACACCGTATGTAGGTATATGATCACTTATTCATGTTCCCTTAAATTTGCTCAGCTTCTCTTTCTCTGCTGTATCATAGGTGAAAGAGATTCAAAAAAGAGTAGGAGCACAAGAGAGGAAAAGGAACCACACTCATTTTGGAGTTGACTGATTCTATACAGTTGGAATGGTTCTTTGCAAAACTATTTTCAAAATATTTTAATTTTCAAATTTATTCTAACTAACATAATATCTCTTTTGAAGATCCTTCTAGCTTGTCAAGTGGCCTAATAAAAACTCTCTAATAACAAAGTCAACTGGCATAAAAATATTATTTAGAATGTGTCTACATTAGATCAGCTTCTAGACAGTGAATTTAAAGATTTCAGAAAATGTTTACTACATTTGAGAATCATCATGGGGAACCACAGGAACAGTCTTTGGTGATCATATTTCAGCTATTAAGACTTTAAATAATTTTAAAAAGTTAGCTGAAAATAGTATCACTAAGAAATGAGAATTATTTTCATAAACAGATATTCATTCTTTAAAATCACAATTCAGTATTCTGTAGTCATTACTTAAAACTCTAGCAGAGTTTCAATACTGTCAAATTGTTAGAAAAGGCATTGTCATTCAAAGGGAATAATGGAAAATAAAAATAGGAAGATATTTCTAATGTCAGGTGACGGCAAAAGATTTTTTTTTTATGGTAACCATTCTCTCATTATTCTGTCATTAGATATATCTACTACAGGTTAGTTCAGGTACAAAAAACTGACAAAAACTCTAGGCATAAGATACTCTGAACTGAAACACTGACAGTCATGAATCTGAATCAAAATCTGTAGGACAAATGAGGATGGTTCAAACCTGCTACAAGTTTGAAATTAGATTCAGTCTCTAAATGCCATTAGTGGACTAGTCCTCCAACAAGAGCAGAAACTAAGCAAACAATGAATTTAAAAGGAGTGAATTTTATGAGTGCTATGGGCCCTCTTCCAACATTATTGAGGTTTTCAAGATTCTTCGTTGAAATATTTCTGCATTGGCCCCTAAGGTGGACTTTGAAAGGACATGATTTCATGCGAGTGAATTCCACACAATTTTTCCCATTCTTTTTCTTCTGAACCAAACTCTATTTCAAATTCCATATCATTTCTTCTAGATATTACACAGATGACAGAATGAGAAAGCTGAGAGCATGGATATGTCTGTCTTAGTTTGTTATGCACTGGAACATACATGTGAGTAGTAATTATTTAGCTCTTTGGAGGTAACTCGTTATGGTTCATAAAGAAACCACAAAATGGGATGGGGAAATATTTGGTGTTTTTCATTATTCTGCTTTATATTTTCTTTTTGATAGTGTACATTTTCTTTACTCTCTCTCTTAGATTGCATGTACTCGGGCTATTAGGTTTAGCTAACCTGTTGCTTAGGACAGAGTCACAGATGGTAACATTGTGAGGTGCCTCTATTTATTGCTAGAGAAGGAGGGTGTTAGAGGAAATGAGATGAAGAAAGAGGTGGCAAAATAAAAATACATATTGTAAAGAGAAGTGAAGCTCTGTGTAGTTTAGAAAAGGTAGAGTTCCTAGCAGTCCCAGATATTTTCTCTTTGAGAATTATACATGGGAACCTTCCTTACAAGCTGGAGGTTAGAAGTTTATCGTACAATGTGCTTCCCATTTCCTCTGAATCTCCTATGTACTGCTCTACCAGTGAAAGACCAGGAGAGATGCCGAAAGGCATAAGCCAACAGACACTTGGGGAGGTGTGGAGGAGTGTCACATATTGCCACAGTTCATGAAACCTCCAGATAAAAAAAAGGACATGAAGCATCTGCTTGCACTTCATTAATATTGAGGAAAATGGGAAAATCTAGAGGGAAATCCTGAGTCAAACATTTTGGGGGAGAGGGAGAGTTCTTGTTGATTTTCTGTTCACCTTGCTTTTCTCATATGCCTCCAAACAAACAATGTAGACCATGTAAAACCACACTGAAAAAATAAAGAGTTCCTTTTAGGTATAAACAGGTATTAATGGATAGCTTCTAAAAGACTGACTTTAATTTTCTGTAGCCATATAAAGCATCAGATGTATGGAAGGAACCTTCATTATAGGAACAATGAAGGTATTGTGCTTGTTAGGGCTATTGTCATCTCACTTCTCTGAATGAAGTCAAATATACGTGCAACATCTGTGGCAAGGTTTGCTGTGCATCTTCTTACTTCCCTCCACATTCAGGTGATTGTTTGCCCATCACTACTCCTGCTCCATTCTCTCCTGATTTCTCAAAGTTTTCCTCATCTCTCCACTTTACTGTTTGGTCCAGCCATATCCTGGATTCTCTTCCCTGGCATTGTCCCTGTAGTATGCTCTACCTCCTTCACAGGCATTATTTCCCCCTTCCTCTTATTTTACTTCTTTCTGACAAAGTTTTTCTCTATTCCAGCTTTTTTCACTGTGCCTTCCAGGCTCTTCCACTTGACTCTACTTGGCAATGGCAGCAGTAGGTGAAAAATAGATAGCAGACACACTTATCTCTATATGGAATTCATCGTGTGATAGTCCTAATGTTTATCCCACCCTTGCTGTGAACTTGACAGCATATATGTTTACCTTGGCCAGTTGGTCTAAAAAGGAAACAAAAACAAAATCCAGGCACTGTAAATCAGATTAATATAATAGGTGTGTTTCTGGCCTTTGTAAATGCCAGTTGTACAACACTGACATAAGTGTGGTCACTTCTGATTTATATAGTTGATTGTACAAGCTGAGTAAAGAGCTGTGAAAATGAACATTTGTTGAAGAATTAGGTGCATTTGGGCTTAATTCCCTACTGTGTTGCTCTAGTATTACACTAGTATAATGCCACTGAAGTGAGTGGCATGGCTGTAATAAACTGTGGGGAATGAAAAACTGTTTTGTTGCTTCTGAGAATTTTCTGAGCCTGCCTGATATGGCATGAGTCAAAAATATTTTGTTATTCACTGCTTTTTCTAATTATCAGATTTGTCTCCAGTCCATTTTGTGGTGTTGGCTAGGCACTTGATCTGAGTCAATTTTTCCATACAATCCACACTGCTTTATGTTTCAGTTCTTCTTCTTCTTCTTCTTCTGCCTTAAAACCAGAACAGAGGAGCTGGCTAAGCATGTATAAACCTGCCCGATGGAAAGACTTGTTTTTCCTTTTCCCTCATACCTTCTTTTCCACTTAATGTTAGTACAAAGATGAAACACAGTTTACACAGTGTGCTGGTTACAGTTATAAACTGCAGAAAGTGGTCAACAAATCCACTTGTCCAAATTTTGTCCACTTGTCATAGGACCACTTCAACTGTATAAGCCAACTTAATTAAAGAAGCTAGTCACTTAGAGATAGTATTAATTATTATAATAAGGAGCTCTGGCATCTGTCTGATATTGTGTTGAGAATATGCGTTTCAGCATGCCTTTACTAGTGATAGCCAGGGGAGAAGCAGTTAGAGCTTAAGCCATCTCCAGCTGCATAAAAGGGGTAAGGGCAACTGGAATAAATAAGTTACAAATCCTCCTATTCTTCATCAATCTATGTCATCATCACTTGGCCCAAGGTCCTCTTGGTATTCTACCCATTATGTACCCTATGCTGTCATTGTCTTTCCTGACCCTTTTTGCCCCTAGATGAAGAATATTCACTCTAGATATTTAGATGAAATTTCACATGCAAGTTGCTTGTTTTCAATTTTATACAGTACAGTCTAGATCTGTGGCAGACAATCTGGTGGAAAAGTGGGGATATTTGGCCTGGGTTACATAAAAATTCTGTTGAACTTTATGAGTATGGGATAAGATACGTGATTGGAAACATTAACTGAGAAAAAAAAGCCCTTCTTACTGAGGACTAACAGTCATAACTACTTAGCTCCCTTGTTTTCTTACTCCATGAAAGGATACATAAAAATGTAGTTTTGTTGAAGGAGGTTCATGGAGCAAACTGTAGCCTTTGGACATAAATGGAATGGTGTCTTACCTATACAAATAAATTTCAGAATTGTTGGCTTTGGTCTTTTCCTGGTGTAAATACATTTCCATGGACAATTCCCCATGGCACTGACATTGAACATCGGATATTGTCAGAAGCTTAGTTTTTCATATCTACTTTTCCAGACTGTTTTTCATGAAATCTATCCAAAATAAAACCTGAAACCCAGCAAGAATAAAAGTACTAAATATCTGTTGTTTCTGATAAGTTCTTTTTATTTTCCTGCATGTCTTGAATTGTGTGCCTTCTTCTTATCCAGGGTCAGAGACATTAAAATTAGTCCAGTGTTTCTGAAGTTATTAGACTTTTGGTCCAGGTGGAGACTTTTCTTTATTTTATTTTTTTCTTTTCAAAAGATCAAATATATCAGAGTGTTATATCCGGCTGTAAATGTTCTGTTTTAGCTTTAGCCTTTTGAACTACAATCTTTCACTTATCCTGACTGATGTCAGCTGAAAGAAAGTTCCAAGTAAAACGCCCTTTACAGTGCTATTTTAGGGCAGAAGCCATTCTTTTTCTCTTCTCTTCATCTTTCCATTTTCCTGATGCAATCATCAGTCTGGCCTTGGGCTCACCTCACAGACATTAAAAAACAAAAACAACAAAAAATAAAACTAAAGAGACCCTTCAAACCTCAAAATTTTGCTTTCAGAACAGGCTCAGAACCTATTATTCCTTCTTCTGAAAGAGCATTTCTGGTTTCTGAGCTTAAAAATATTGCAACAGTCCAAACATCTAGTGGCAGATATTGGGGTTTTTTTTCTTTCATTGAACCTATAACTCAATCTGACAGTGGAGAAGTCTACAAAAGAAACACTGCAGAGAGAGGAGATAAAGTAGCTCTGTAAGGTTTGGCAAATACCTTCATAGAATAATTATTCTAACAAGTTCAATCACTACAGGCACAAACAAACACATACCAGCATATTGCCTTATCTAGGATATTTTTGGAGTGTAGATCTTGAGGGGACTGTATTGTGTTGCTCAGCTGGCTCCATTTTTTTTTCTTTTCCCTTTTTATTTCCCCTGATATTTCATGACAGTGTTACACACAGCTTTATAGTTGGCCTCATCGAAGTGCCAGGAATCAGATTATTTGTCCAAGGTCACCAAATGACTCAGTAGTTTAAGTGAAATTTCAACTCAGAGGACCACCCTGCTTTCAGGTTTTGTTTTAGGCATTCAGCTTACACAGTTTCTCCAGCATTTCACACATTCCATAAACCTCATTGTCTATCAGTCAAAATGATACATATCTTTGATTCTGCAGAAAGATTCAATACATGTAAATGTGCACAGTGATATGAATTTCTAAATTGATGCAAAACATATTTGGAAAGCATAATTTAGTTCCTACGCCATAAAAATATCCTTTTGGCCCTTGCCTCAAAAGTAAGAGAATATAAGAAAAGTATTTGTGGCTTTTATTAGGATGAATCTTTCATCTAGATGTACTCCTATACTAACCACACATACTCAAAATTCTCTGTTTGTATCTAGTATCTCATCATTTTTGTATCTGAAAATTAAATTTTTAGCACGATTATTTGATTTTTATGCTGCAGATGTCCCCTGGTGCAGCAGTGCTTATATCAGATTTCATGGCTAGGTATTTATTTAAGGTTTTCCTATTTGTAAAAATTGAGAGCTAGAGACGTGATGAAATTTTTAGTCCACCAACAGAGCAGGCAAGACAAGCTTTCATCTAAGCACTTGCTGTAACCAATTGTGAAAATCTTGTAAAGGTCAGAAATTGCTTCATGTAGAACAATTCCAATTAAATAGTATTTTCTTTGGAAATGGAAGATTTAAGAAACTACTTGTTATTACATTTCATTAATGAGCAAGGCTGGCTACTGTCTTGTGAAACTGTGTAACAGGATAATGTCATATGCCACCGTGACTAACTCATGCCCAACGGTTTGCAAGGGCATCCCACATTTTGAGGTCATTAGCTAGCAAGACTTTACAGCTGGGTAAGTTATTACTATCACTTCTTAATATGTGACAGCATACTTTATCTGCTTCTCAACATAAGCACTAAGCATCTCCCTTACTTGCCGTTTGACAAATCTCTCACGTGTTATGTCATTATACATAACAGTCATTTTGTCATGTGGATTAAAGAAAATTGTATCCTCCCTGAGGTACTCCATGCTTCACTTTACATCTCTCTCAGCAAAACCAAACCCAGCCCCTTTGGTAAGCCTCTTTCTTGTGGAAACCTCAATGAGAATCTCACAAGACTGTTTTCTCCTGACATTTTCAGTGTTTTGATTTTTTTGCTTTGAGTTCCATGTGAATTCCTGGAAAAGGTCCTGGTCAGTTAACATTTCCTGAGCCATTTTGTTTCTTCATTCCCTTCCGTAAGAAATACACCCATCAAACAATGGTTGTAATCAACTTCTAGAGACATATTCACTATTTTTTTGTTTACCTTATCTCTCTCTGTTGCATTGTAAGAGTAATGAAGAAAACAGTGCAAATATAACATTTCAAACAGTATGAAGGAATGGAGATGATTACTTGTTGGCCAGAAAAGGGAATCTTTGTGGGTTGCATGAGTGTTCTATATCTAAACAATTTTAATAGATAAGCTGCCTGCCAATAGATGATGGTCAAAACCTGTAGTGGAGATTCCAAGTATTATAGCACCCCACCTGCATCCAGAACATCCAAAACATCCAAAACATCCAGAGCCTACATACAGAGCAGTGACAATTTGCTCTTCACTGAAAATCTGTGCATCTAGTAAGTCAGATACAGATAAGGAGACATAAGCAAAGTTCCAGGAAGGATATGAATTGCACAAAATGCTGCTCTAAGTTCTTCTCCTAAGGTCTTCTTTCTCATAGATCAAACCATATGTGCAGAAGTGCCGCACAGATGTGGTGCACCATGTAATCCCCCATGTCAAAAGTACGCAGGATCATGTGTGGATCTACCTGGTCTGCACTGCACCTTTGATGGCTCTTTTTTTATGAGTCATGAAGTACAGCCTATTAGGTGAAATCAGTTAATTAAGAGAACAAATTTGTGTGTATGCTTTCATGGAACCTTGACTAGGAAAGTGTGGGGAATTTGCAGGTCCTGATTCTCTGCTTCCTTCATTCAGTTTGCCCTTGTCCTCTCCTATCCCTTTTAGCAACTGCATGGATTGGGAGACATTACACGATAGGTCCACTTAATACAAACATTTTTTTTTTCTTATATAGAGTCAGTAACAAGATCAGAAAATGAAATAGAGTAATTTCTTTAAACACCCAAGAAAAGAAAAAATGACCCTTCGTTTAGAGCTGGTCTTCCCAGAGTTCTTAGCAGCTTGCTAGTAAAAGGGTGAACAAGGGGCATTTTAGAAGAGCTGGGTGTAGCTGCATATGAAGGTTTCCAAGCTTATTGGAAAGAGTACCACAGTACTTATGTTTTTATGGATTTATTTGACTTGTTTAGTTTTTATTTCTTGGTAGTTCTGGAAAAATGCTTCAGTAGCCAAAGAATCTGTACTTAATTAGACATACAAAAAAAAAAAAAAAAAAAGCAGACAGGAAGTCTATTTCCTCACAGAGATACTGTGGTTTATATATTCTGCCCTAATACTGAACAAATCTATTATTTCTTAATTTCTGATGTCCTCTTGTTTAAGAAGCTGTGAATAACATTAATCTTTTTTGTATGCCAGTCAAGAAATGCTTTGTCAAGAGGCATGCTAGAAGTTTCAGTACTGGATGGTTTCTAATTTTATTTTAAAAGAATGATTTTGATTTCATTTTTGTAGTTTATCTCATTTATAATATCTAAATACAAATATGGACAAGAGTGCAGGCTTAGGAGAAAAATCTGATAGTGAGTCTCTCCCAGTGTTTTCACTCTGAATTTTGTTGAAATCTGTGTGTGCTCTAAGTGGTGGTTTTATTTCCTTGTTACTTGGGGTTAGTCTAAATGTCTAGCTGCATTTGGTTTGAAGCTGTTTAGAATAAGGGCTATGTGTTCAAACAGAGCCTCATGGAACAGGCCATCAGAGATGCTGTAATAGAATTGCTAATGTATAATAAAAATTTATTATGAATTTCTCCATCATTAGACTTCTCTTTGAACTTTGAGGGATTTGTAGCCAAAAAAAGGAGGAAAGGTCTGGAAATGGATGTTGATTCTCCTCCCTTTGGTTCAAAAGTTGTGTGCAAACAGTACAATCTAAACACAAATAAGAATTTTAGGCAACTTTAGAGCTAGGAAAATTACAGAAATTCTCGAAATTTTGTAAAGCACTTCACATTTGCTTTCTATTCTATTTGGAAAGTATTCAGATCTTTAGTGATTTTTGGTGATGGATGTCCAAACAACAACAGCACCATTACCCCCAACACCAAAGAAGAAATTATTGTGGGGTTTTGCACTACTTTTTAAAATATTAAATGCAAATTGAGGTATGACTTACATATCATGGCACCTATAAATAACCTAGTCTACTGTTTTTTTTTTCTTTTTCTAATTAATTGGGCTTATTTTTTATTTTTGCATCTAATATTCTGCTTCTTTTTCTTCTTGCTCTGTCCTAACTTCACTGCTCTATTTTCCTTCAATATTTACTGTTTTCATTTTTCTCTTCCTCTCACAGAGCTTGGGTAGAGCAAGTAGCACATACCATGATCATGAAGGGAAAATGTTGCAGTATGTTTCAGTTTTGATAGGGGTCAGGCGACCGGAAGATATTGCGATGTACGGGAAGATGGAATTCCTC
>JAWLRI010000879.1:869658-894293 GCA_034781795.1 Crypturellus tataupa
AAGGAGAAAGGAAAGGAGAAAGGAAAGGAGAAAGGAAAGGAGAAAGGAAAGGAGAAAGGAAAGGAGAAAGGAAAGGAGAAAGGAAAGGAAAGGAAAGGAAAGGAAAGGAAAGGAAAGGAAAGGAAAGGAAAGGAAAGGAAAGGAAAGGAAAGGATGAAGGAATAAGACTATATAAGACAATATTCATTTAAAAGTCAAAGAGAATTCAAGTAGGAAGGATTGTTCAGTTTAATTATGTTGAAATTTGGCCACAATACAATAGTTAATACTCCTAGTTATGTGGAGTTCAACATTTCTTTTGTTTTAATTCTCAACTGAAACTATAATTAAGCTCTATTTAGGCTCACGAACTAGGAAACCTTACTATTTTGTGATGAAGAAAGATAATTTGCCACAGGGCAGTGAGGGTTTCTGGTTGATAAAAGTTGGAATTAAAAATATTAAGGACCCACAATACCCTATTAATCACTGAGTTTTGTGTGTGCGAGTTCTTTGCACCTCTATATAAACATAATCCCATAATGGTAAAACATTCCATTGCCTCTAATTTAACACACTATTATTTAGCATGTAAAATTCTATTCTCCTTGCTGTAAAGTGATACAGGGTGGGGACTAAAATGACAGATAGAACAGCCTTGCTCAGACTAACAGGATGAGGCAGAAATCAGATTTTGGTTACATCTAATTGAGAATGCATTGTCATTCCATTGTAAAATTCTGCTTCAAAGTGTGGTAGATGTTCTGTCCATAACTGAAACAGACAAACTAAAAGAGCACTGAAGTGCTTTAAAACAAGGAAACAGCTCATCCAAATGACTAGAAAAATAAAAATAAGAATCTCTATTTATGGATCTGATGGGAAGCAGAGATACACTGGAAAGAAAACCAGTGGCAAGATTCTTTAATTTGCTAGGGTTGCTTTGTATTAGCCATACAGATCAGGTTTGTGTGTCTGAAGAGAGAGTCAGATAACATATTTTCAAAAAAACTCTAAAACACATTTTCTCCCTTTAAGGACAGGCAGGGAAGAGAATGGAGGATGTTTTAATATTTGTGAGAACAAGTTGGAGCCTTTGACAGGAAGGAGACACTGGGAGATATTGGTCTGAGCATAGGACTTGGTAGGGGAAAAAGAAATTAATGAGCAGCTCTTCTCATTAACTCACAACTGGAACCACGCAAACTAGAAGTTAAGGGCTTAGCAGGACAGTTGGACTAGATGTTTCTAGCCTGATTCATGTATATAAGAAATGGAGAGCAGTGCAACTATTCACTGAATATCAGTGGCGTCTTTCAGTTGCTGTAAAAGGAAAATAAGTCTAGGATAAAAACACTCCAGAAGGCAATGAAAGGTAGATTGGAAAGAGGAAAGTGCAGAGTGCAGTTCTGAATGGAATCCAAAATTACTAGGCTTCACATGTTCTTTTTCCAGGAAAACATATAATTTCTGGTTGTGCAGGGTTCACCTAGAAAATATGTCATCCTGCCACCAGTTACTCTGAAATCTTATGCAGGACATAGCAGCACAGTGGATCTGGATTCCAACACTCCTGACATTTCATATGGTGTCAGAATAGAGCTCTTTTTCCAAGTTTCTTTCTTAAAAAGTTAAGAAATAGAACATTACACTAGAATTATGTATTGCAATCATAATGTCAAATACTAAAAACTATTAAAACGGAAAGTAGAATTACTTGTGGAATTAAGTAGAATTACTTAATTTGGGCACTTGCATATACAGACCCAATATAATTTTTAATTACATGGTCACAATATTATTTATGCACAAGATCCCAGATTTATTCAGTATAATGAAGGAAACTTTAGATGTAATAGAAGTCCAAGTGAACACAGCATAGAGAGGTCTAAGGCAGAGAATATGACGTGAAGAGAAAGAGTGCCTTCATGGCTAACAAATGTTAACCTGAAGAGCTCTGTCCTGAACTTTGCTACTTCCCATGTAACAGGTAGCTGATTATCAGTCTGTTCCCAGACAATTAGTTACGTGTCTCCCATATTTTCTATATACCTGCCTTAGGCCTCTTGGACTGATTTATAGAATTGGCAAATACTCAAAACTCTATTTCACAACAATGAGAACTGTGCTTTGAGTATATGTAGCAGAATATAATTCTATAAGTTCTGAAAAGATCTACTCCTAGGCATGTGAGATCTGGCCTCTATGATCAGTGAAAACTTTTGACCTTATCATTTTTGTGCTACTTTACCTGTATTACCATGTTCAAAAGATTGTCTTTTGAAAATACATGTTTTTTTGACATGTAAAAGTGTCTACACTTTCTGAAAGCTTCACAAATATCAATGATTTTATCAAATAAAAAGCCAAAGAGAAATGGGTAAATCTATGTACAGATGTGTTACACCTGTGTAAATGTAAAAAGAGAAATGTGTAAATGTGTATCTGGGCAAAATATTCCATACTTGTTCATTAATTGAAGACTGCCCAATCTGTGAGACCCAATGAAGCAGAGATTTCCCTGGAGAAAATAAAAAGACACTATGGACTTTAGACATATGATCTTGATGGATATACAAAAGGTGGCCCAATATTATGAAAGTTCATTAGTTTGAGTATTTGATGAGCCTGCAATCCTGTAACACAATGTTATATATGTGAAATATATGGAATGACTAGTTTTGCAACAAAGAACAATCAACCTATTTTTCAGCACAATTGCAGCAGAGCTTGTGGGAAAGATAATTCCCAGGTATCTTGTTGCCTCTGAGCAGCTTGATCCTTCTCAGTCACATTATTTGCTGGGATATAGGGCAGAAATGATACTGTCTCCACTGACCTAAGAATACATCAAGAGTGAATATTCATAATTTTACTGGCAGATTATTCCTCCAAGTTTCATTAATTTTCATATTCCACAAGAATATTGATCACTGTTTTAAAATTGCTGTTCTGTTACCTAATTTGCTTCTCCCAAAATGTCCTATGTGAAATTCCCTTTACTTCTCTAATACATTACAATGGAAGATTACAGTGGAGATATGTCTCATCATGTTTCCTGCTTAACGTATTTGAGAATATTGGCAAATGAGAGCAATAGGATCTAGGTATTTTTTCCAAAAGATTATTTATCATAATTTTATCACTCTTCTTACAAGCAGTGCAAGTGTCTTGCCAAAAGTCTGGGAAAATGGAGAAGGATGAAATCTAACTGATTTGTCCAGTTCATCTGGAATTAAATTGATGGCATAATCAGAGATAGTAACTCAGTCATAAAACCACTATATCCTTCACTTTCCCACTCTTTCTTCCTTAGGTTTACAAAATTTCAGTTTGGCTTAATAGAAGCTTTTTACTGCATTTACCAAAAGTGCTGTATTGTTTGTGTTTAGAAGACTGAAACATTTCCTTTGACTGTGGAAATTGCTGCTATGATCCTTGCTTGTTTTTCATGCTTCAGGGCTGGCTCACTTCTTTAAAGTGTAGTTATATGGGGTGTAATCCAAAATACTACAAAACACAACATACTCAAAGAAAAGTGGTTATTGTTAGCAGCAGTATATGCCCCTGCTGTGAACTGATCCCTAACTGGAATATAAGAAATCAGTTTTTTCTCTAAGGTACTGGTAGCAATTCCTTCATGAATGGGCTTCACAAAACCAGTTCTCTCTTTCTGTCAAACCACCAAAGATAGTGTTAGTGAAAATCTTCATATGAAGCCCTTCTTGACTGAAAATACAAAAGGCTAACCACAGAGTATCCTCTGTAAGCTGTAAGGATTCTTCAGTTTAGGAATAACATTATTTTTCTCTTTTAGTGACCTTCCTTGTATGCCCTAAGTATTATGCAGCTGTCTTCCAAGACTGGGAGTTGAGGGAGATTTGAGACTTGACTTTCATACTTCTGTTTGCATAGCATATGGCTGGAATATCCCAGAGATATTTTCTCTTTCTGCTTATTAAACACAAATGAATAAAAAAAAAAAAGAAAGAAAAGGCTTCTGACTTATGCCATTAGATGAGCCTCCCAGGGCAATATAAGATGCAGAAGTTGTTTCATATTTCTACCTTATGAAACAAACAAACAAACAAACAAACACAGTGAAATGAATCCTTCAATAGGGAGAAAACATCACTGTAGAGGATTTTTTCTTCTGTCATTGCTTCCTTTGGATCAATAAAAGCCCTGCACAGCTGTGAGAACTTGCACTTGTGATTTCATCGCTTATGAGCAATGTAGCAATTCCAAACTCAGGGTTATAAAATATTTTTACATCCCTTTAAGATCTGTTTCCAATATACACGACAACTAGATTTATTCTTCTTGTTTAGTTCAGTCTGACACTGTAGGATGAAAATCCTTACTGAATACTTATTTTTGATGCCATGCTCTGAAACTGTGGACTACTATAATGAAGCTTACCTGGGAATACTCTTTCTTGTTTTATAGCTGAGGAAGATAAGCATCTTCTGACAGTGGTGAAATGAGCTCAGGGACTGGAGTGTTAAATTTGTCCTCTCTTTCTATTACTTTTGTGCCTAAATAATCTCTCTGAAGCTATGTTTCATATAACTATGACTCAGTTCTTCTAACCCTAAATTAATCTGGTACAAAGATGTAAGCACAGATTTGTCACTTCCTGTAGAATTATTTCAAAGTAAATAATATGTTGTAGAAATTAATGCACACTGGATTATGTGAGGTAAATCAAACAGGTCTGGTCATGTGAAATTTTATGCAACTGAAAGTTAAGAAAAAAAGAACATCTTGTCTTCAAATAATCAGAGTTCTTGTCATACTGATGATTCATAAAATCTTCAGAAACACATCCTATTTAGAACTATATTTTTTTCTACCAGTGAAAGCTTTTAAATAATGACACTTGGGTGTGTTCTTCGTTTCTTATATATAAGAATATGTATATTCTTATATATAAAATAAAATAGATATTAATAGATTAAAAATGTTAGAGCACAATTCCTTATGCAAGAATCATCAATGGCCCAGCTTATGGCATTGTGATCAATGGCACGGAGTCTAGTTGGAAAGACTGTAGTTAGTGATGTCACCCATAGGTCAGTAAAGGGCCCAATCTTGTTCAGTTTACTCATCAGTGACCTGGAAGAAAGGTCAGAGTACACCTTCAGGAAGTTTGCTGATGTTAAAAACCTGGGAGAAGTGACTGACAAACCAGAGGGCTGTGCTGCCATCCAGAGGGACCTGGACAGGCTGGAGACTTGGGCAGAAAGGAACATTACGCGGTTAAAGAAAGGCAAGTGCTGCATCCTGCAGACAGAAAAAGATAACCACATTCACCAGTACAGATGGGAGAGTTGATCTCCTGGACAACAGTTCTGCAGAGAATGACCTGGGAATCCTGGTTGCCAATAAGTTGACCATGAGCCAGAAGTGTGCCCTGTGGCCAAAAAGGCCAATGGAATCCTGGATTGCATTAGGAGGACTTTTGCCAGTAGATCGAGGGAGCTAATCCTCCTCCTCCACTCAGTTGCGGTGAGGCCACACCTGGAGTATTGTGTTCAGTTCTGGGGCCCCCTATACAAGAAGGACTGTACTGGGGACAGTTCACCATTGGACTAAGAAGGTGATTAGACTGCAGCATCTCTCCTACGAGGAAAGGCTGGGCCTGTTTAGTGTAGAAAAGAGAAGACTGAGAGGAAATCTTATTAATGTTTACAAGTATCAGAAGGAAGGGGTCAAAAGGATAGGGCCAGACTATTTTCAGTGGTGGCCAGTGACAGGAAGGAGACAATGGGCACACACTGAAGCAAAGGAAGTTCCATCAGAATATGAGGTGAAACTTCTTGACTGTGAGGGTAACAGAGCTCTGGAACAGGTTTCCCAGGAAGATTGTTGCATCTCCTCTGGAATTATTTAAAATGTGCCTGGACATGATTCTGTGAAATGTGCTCTAGGTGACCCTGCTTGAGCAGGAGATTAGACTAGATTTCCAGAGGTCCCCCCTCAACCATTCTGTGATTCTGCGATATTAATCATTGTAGGAAACAGGTAAGTTTCATCTACTTGTAGTATGATATTCTATAGAGAACAAAGCAAAGTTTTTCTTAGGAAAGGACAAATACTCATTTATTTAGTCAGTTGAAGCAAAACGTAAATTAAAAAAAATTAAACCCAAACATCTAAAAGATATGTTCTTACGGATCATTCTGAGGATTCATCTGTATTATCTACCTTCATGGAAATAAAATAAATGGAATTCATGGAGAACTGGACAAGAACTTTATTACCTAAAATCTAAAAAGCTCCAGAAGACCTTGATGTGTCTACTTCTTGAAAAAAAAGCTTTTACATATTTATCAGCCTCTGAATAGAGTGCATAGTTAATGTCAAAGATTGTTTAGCTATTGATCAATAGATTCCATCAAATGAAAGGTATTAAAATGATGTGTTTCCTTCTATTGATCAATAGATTCCACCAAATGAAAGGTATTAAAATGATGTGATTCCTTGAAAAGAAATGAGTGGTGACTTTCAGTGAACATAAATGACTTTCCTGGAACCTTTCACTTTGTAAGTATTTTTATATATTTTACAAAGTAATATTTAGTATCACTGTAAGTTTACAAGCAAACAGGAAAACAATCTGACCCACCCGCTCAAGCAGGGACACCTACAGTATGTGCACAGGGTGGCGTCCAGGCAGGTTTTGAAGATCTCCAAAGGAAACTCCATCCCTCTCTGCACAGTGCTCTGTCACTTGTACAGTAAAGTAGTTTTTCCTCATATGGAGATGAAACTTCCTGTGTTTCAATTTGAACCCATTACCTCTTGTCCTGTCACTGGCACCACTGAAAAGAGTTTGTCTCCATCCTCCCTACATTCTCCCCTCAGGTATTTGTACATGGTAATAGGATCCACTCACCATCTTCTCCAGGCTAAACAGGCCTAGTTTGCTCAGTCTTTTCTCACAAGGCAGATGTTTGAGTCCCTTAATCATCTTTGTTGCTTTATGCTTGACCCTCTTGAGAAGCTCCATGTCCCTCTTGTACTGTGAAACCCAGAACTGCACCCAATACTCCAGGTGCGGCCTCACCAGAGCTGAGGAGAGGGGCAGGATCCCCTCCTTCAACCTGTTCCTCCTGATGCAGAACAGGATCCCATTGGCCTTCCGGCCACAAGGGCACATTGCTGCCTCATGGTTAACTTGGTCTACCAGGACTCCCAAATCCCTCCCTTTCCAGCATGTCAATCCCTAGTCTGTACTGGTGCCTGGAGTTATTCCTCCCCAGGTGCAGGACCCTGGACTTGTCCTGTGGAACCTCATGAGGTTCCTCTCTGCCCAACTCTCCATCTTGTCCAGGTCCCTCTGAATGGCAGCACAGCTCTCTGGAGTGTCGGACACTCCAACCAGTTTGGTGTCATCTACAGACTTGCTGAGGGTGCATTCCGTTCCCATGTCCAAGTCACTGATGAACAAGTTGAACAGTCCAGGTCCAGTACTGACCCCTGTAGGACACCACTGGCCACAGGCCTCCAACTAGACTGGGCTCCATTCATCCCAACCCTCTGAGCTCTGCCATCCAGTTTTCAATCCACCTCACCTGTCTACTCATCTAACCAACACTTACTGAGCTTAGGAACAGTGCATAACATAGCATCCTATGAGGATGCTATGAACTTATCTATCTAGAAATCACAGAATTTATAATCAGGCCACTGACACTGTTGACCTTTGGATCTGGTCTCAGATGTTTAGGAAAATTGTTTAAACATATGCCAGTTATATTATCAGAACCAAATAATGCCTGTATTCAAAGGGATAGCAAATTTTGCTGATACTTTACAAAATTTTGACCCCTACAAGTAAATAAGACTTAAAGGGTGCTACCACTGTGCAACCACTGTGCTCATTTGTTTTTTCCTTTGTGTCTTGACCTTTTTTTCACTAGTCTATTTCTTCTAATTTTCAGTCATTTACTATGTGAGATAAAATCTACAGAGTTCATATAAGACTTGAAACACTGTTTCTGCTGCTTCTGTTTTCATTTTACTTAAGTTTATTTTTCTAAACCACATGTTACTGTATACCTTGCCAATGTAACTCCTTTGGAAATAACGTATTAATTCAAACTAGGTTTGTCTGCAGGAACTCTTTGATAGCTTTCAGCTGGTTAAACACACTTAAGATAGCATCCTATTGGTTTCTCACACATAAGTGAAAGGATAGTATGCTTACTAAGTGTCAGCATTGATGCAATATCCTTACATACAAATAATTGCAATCCTGTATATTACTTTTCTCTTAGAAGTCGTCAGCTGCCAAAGTCCATACAGTTCATGTATACAGGTCAATTAAAATCTCAGCTGAGATATTTGGATGCAAATGTGCCTTCTCAAGCTCTATGGAAGCTATAGACACATCAACACAGACAACAGGATAGGTTAAGCAGACACTTCTAGAGCAAATTAGTTCTACTGATGTATATTTTTTGTTGAAAGTGGTTGCTAAAATTGTTTTCAGGCATCCAGAATGAAATGTAACCTGATAACACACCCACTGAATATATAAAGCAAGCTCGGAAAAGGAAACTGCATACTCAGATTTGTTTTTAAAGCATTAATAAACTGTTTGATTATTTTGTTTTCCAAGAGAAACAAAAAGCTAAGTGTCCCATAAGCAAGATCCAACAAAATTCTTTATGCTTTTAAAAAGAACCTGAGATCATATTAGTGAAATAAAATAATTAACAACCATGTTTTCGTGATAGCTTTCCTTTACTGCTCTTTGAAACACTCTGAAAGAATGAGGGAAAATAATTACAAACAATTCATTTGAATGTTAAATGCATTATGAGCAAAACTTTACCGCTTCAGGATAATATATTCTTTCTCATAAAAAAAAAAGGTGTTTAAACAAAATATTTTCTTATATATTTTAATTAAAATGCAAAACTCCTCTAGAAAATTAAATAATAGCTAGAGAAAGGTTTACTATCAGGAACAATTTTGGCACATGCTTTCTCCCAAATGTCAAGCTTTTGTTTTTCTGTCTCTAAGAATAGCACATTTTGAAAAGTAAGTTCTACACTGCTGTCTTATGTTCAGCTTCTTGGCCAACAAGGTCCCCAGGTTCATCTTGGCAGACTTGCTTTCCATTATATTGGCCCCCAATTGCATGGGATTTTGCACTTCCCTTTATTGAATTCAAGTATTTTCCCCTCTGTCTATCACTCCATCCTGTCGAGGTCCCTCTAAGTGGCAGCACAGCTCTCTGGGTATCAGCCATTCCTCCCTGATTTGTATCATGAATGAATTTGCTGAAGGTGCACTCTGTCTCATTATATACTTCATTGATGAACATGTTAAACAATATTGGACTCAGTGGGGAGTCTCCTGACCCCTATTGACCCTGAGGGGAACAACTAGTTACTGACCTCCAGCTAAGCTTCACAACACTGATCCAAACCTCTGAGTTCTGCGATTTAGCTGTATTTCCAATCCATCAGCTCATCTAACCCATATTTCATCAGATTGCTTATGAGTTTGTTATGAAAGAGTGTTGAAAGCCTTACTGAAGTCAAAGGTGACAAAACTCACTGCTCTCTCTTCATCTACCCAGCCAATTATCCCATCATAGAGAGCTATCAGATTGGTTATGCATGATTTTCTCTTTGTGAATCCATTCTGTGTACTCCCGATCACTGTCTTGTCCTTCACGTGCCTGAATACTTTGGTTTATAACCTTCCCATGAATCAAAGTGAGGGTGACAAGCCTCTCTGGCTCTTCCTTCTTGCCTTTTCTGAATATTGGAATGATTCTTGCTTTTCTTTCAAATCCTCAGGTACCTCTCTTGATTTCCATGCCTTTGTGCCTTTGAAAGTTTTGAGACTGATCACTGCATGACTGCCATAACTTCCAATTCCTCCCTTCTCAAAGCTCTGATAAGAATCCCTAATTGTCACTAATTGACATTCTTTCACAACCAGACATTGTCTACACTTACATGATTCATGAGGTTTTTCTTCTCTTCTGGTCCGCTGAAGAATCATTGGTGGTGTTGATTTAGTCTCGTAATTCATTTCAAAAGAATGCACATAATGAACTCTTTTGAAAAAAAATGTAAATTTTGACCAAAGAGAAGCTGGCAGGATATTTTTTGGAGAAAAGCTAAAATCAACCCACCCTAAATAAAATGGAATCCCTGAAAAAGAGTCCCATCCCCCCAACCAAGAGTATGTTTGGTTTCAGATACCTGAGGCTGGATAGATTCTATCAGTATCATATAACCATTCTCACAGCTTCTTACAATATGTGCTTTAACAAAGCAATGGATCTGAAATGTGTCAGTGGATTTTAGAATGACAGTCATCCCCTAAATAAAGGAGGGTTTTTTTTTGTTAGTGGCCTGTGTTCTGCAGTGTAGACTTTCTTGTTTCCTCAAGATACATCTGCACTGTCCTGTCTGCACAATCTCGATCTTAAAATTTACCTTCTGTAATACCCTTATTTACTACCTGTCACTGCATGTTCAGACTCAGATTTGGCATATGCCGACTTAGTCTTTAGCAGAAAATTAAAATTGCAGAAGGGATGGGAAGAGAGGATTGAGATCTGGTCTGTGCTTCAGATCTTTTATTACAGAAGCTGTAACAAAAGCTGTAACAGAAGCTGTGGGCATAGCTTAATTGAGTTGAACTTAAGTTGTCTTGACTCTAATCCTCCAAAAGTTTTCAGCTTGCTCACGAACCACTGCCATGACCTGATGCAGACATAATTTCAGACTTCTATTAAAAATTAATGTTACGCATGAAACAGACTTTTCATTTTATGAGAGAGTCATTATGTAATTTTGTAGATATCACACGCAATAGGAGTCAGTAAATAAGAACACAGAAAGGATATCTTGGGTCCAGGTGCCTGGGAGAAAAAATAGAATTCTGCATATATTTAAGAAGTAAAATTTTTCTTCTCACAGATTTCTAATCAGCACATAAGGCTGCAGAGGAAATATGACTCAGATCTGGATGCAACAGAATAGCAGAGTACAAATGCGAGTTTAAAAAAGGAAGGATTTATACGTGCACATACACGCATCTCAGCTAGCCCTGCAGGGATACACTTACTTGTTACATGAAGAGCAGAGTGGATGCAATCCATGGGATGTAATTCTGGGCACTTGTGATTCACTTGCATGACTGCATTCAAGGTGCAAAGCCACAGGGAATAAGTCCTTAACTGGACAGCAAGAAGGTTGATTCTGGAGATCCCCTTGCCACATATGTGTGTTATGCATATTCTAGTTGTACACCAAAGGAAGGTCATTACAAAAGATCTTATAGACAATTTTTATGATATCTGGTTGACTACGCAGGCATAGTGCAGGTAAATTTGCAGTTGCAGAACAGATGGAAGGTCAGTCATGATTGCCTGAAATACATATGGAATAAAAGCATGTCCAAACTTCTGCTGTGAAAATTCAGTAGCTGCTTGAGCCTATAATAAGTCTGACCATGTGCTACCAGGGAAATTTGTGCACCACTTCAGACGTTGTACCTCTCCAGATCCTTCAGACCTCTGAGGAGCACTCAGAACTATACATGTAGTAGAAAAGTAAAGCACTGCAGGATCTACTGCAGATCATACTACAGAAAATAGACATTTAAAGAACTGATGAAAACCCCTATAAGTAGTACTTTTGTTAATATCATTATCTTACATGTATCTGAAAGAAAATATTTTTTCTATAATTCTAATTAATATATCTTTAAAAATAGAGTCCTAATAAAGTAAATCTGTGTGAGAATTTGGAACTAATAGAAAAGGAAGTTATATTTTGCTTTATACATAGGTGCTTCAATTGTGTAGAAGAGCAATTGTAGTAATTTTGAAATGATTTAAAAATGTACAGGCATGCTTATTAGTGGAAATAGGTTCACCCATACCGCATTTATGGAATGTGATGAAGTAAGCAGGTGCCAAGTCTGTGGGGTCAGTCTTGCCCCCAGACACATGTGTGTGTCATGCTAGCCAATACTTGCTATCCTACAAAGTATGTGCACACAACTGTAGGCAAGAATAAACAGAGACTTTTCAATTTGAAGTTTCTTTATTCAAATGCAAATGCTTTTTGCAATCTGATTCTAATTAACAATAGAGTCATTCATTCATTCTCTCTTTAACAAACGTGCAAAAATCCCCTTCGTTTAGTAATACACAGACATTTGATAGTAACTAAATACTTAAGGTGATGATCTCCTACGAGATACAATTCCTTTGTTTCTGTCATCTCACATACATAGGCCATGAAGCCAATACGTTGTATTACTTCTTCAGGGAAGATGAAATTCTCCATCCACAGCTGCCCAGACAGCAGTAAAGTCACTTTATGATCAAAAAGAAAATCTCAGTGTTGGCCTAATACTCAGCTCATACTCCATATATGAGAAAAGTAGCTATTGAATGTCAGCAGTGGTAGATAACCGAGCCAGAGTTCCCTATGGTCTGAGTTCCCTATTATATAGTTTTACTCACTTATTCCATTTACTCCAATTAATAATATTAATAAAATTAAAACTGTGTAAAAGTGCTCCTCTATCTGTTGTTTATGTTCTTGTTAATGCTGTTTGCCTTCTTCAGCACAAGAGCTTAGTGCTGTCTTACATCCAATTTGTTTTTCATCAGGATCATCATATTAATAGATGCAATAACATGTATCTGTTGCATGCACATATTAGCAGATATAATGTTAGGTATACTGCTTCTAGTTTAACCAAAAGAAATTCACATGAAGGGAGGATGTAAAGAAGATGAGGCCAAACTCTTTTTGGTGGTGGCCAGTGACAGGACAAGGGCTGGTGGGTACAAATTGAAACACAGGAAGCTCCACCTCCATGTGAGGAAGAACTTCTTTACTGTGAGGGTGACAGAGCATTGGAATAGGCTGCCCAGAGAGGCTGTGGAGTCTCCTCTGAAGGATGCCACCCTGTGCCACGTGCTCTGGGTGTCCCTGCTTATGGGGGGGTTGGACTGGATGGTCTCTAGAGGTCCCTTCCAACCTCAACCATTCTGTGATTCTGTGATGTTCCAAGAACATTCCACAGTGTGAACTGAAGTGTTGTGCACTTCTAAATGCACTGGGTGCATTTAGAGGCTTTAATGGCCTTGACCAGCCACACCTGTAGCCTCCAGTCACCTCAACCTCAGGTCCAGGAGTCCATGTAAGCTCAGCCCAGGGCTTTCAGTCTGTGAGTTTAAATGAAGGAGATGCAATCTACAGCTAAGCCACCGTCATGCCTGTGCCTTGTTGTGATCCCAGCTGATCCAGATTTCAACCTGTGGACCCACTTCCTGCCTTAACCTCAGAGCATTCTTGTCACCCATTAAGCGATCACTGGACCTGGTCCAGAGCTCTGGATTGACTTCCTGGATTGACCTCTGATTTGCTTCTTCACCACAGACTTAACGGGTGATCTCTAAAACAATCCCAAGATTCTATCACATAGGAGCGTTGGCATGAAAAAAAAAAGCTCTGGATCCTGGTAAGTTATATAGAAATCTGGTGATAATATGTTTTTAGAGATGAAATCCTATGATTGATGATCTTTTGCACAAGATATCAACAGTGTTACTGCTTCAGTCAACTTAAATCTGCCACTGTTGACAGAACCATTGTGCAATACAAACATTCATAATACTAATAACCTGCTGCTGACAAATTGGCTCTAGAGTAAGCAACATTGATCACCTTGGAGAGATCTGACTAACACTGGGTAGTTTCAAGCACAGTTTTATACATGTCGCCCAACATATGCTAGCAGAATGCTAGCAGAGTTCTAACTTTTTGAGTTTTCAGCCTGCTCTTACACTTAAAAGTCCTAGAAGTCTCAAGAAAGTTAGATGCATCTCATCATATCTATCCTTCGTGCATTTGTACAGATTGTGGTAATCTTCCTCTTTTTAGGTATTCTGAAGCATGATCCTATGGCAGTTTCTGGTTATGGAGATCAAAATTTTACTTATCCATAATATCAAACAATAGGAAAAAAAAAAGTGAGGATCCAGAGAGAATAATAAAAATATTTATGGAAAAAAGCCTATATAAAGCCCAAATGGAACCAATAGGAGAAAGCAGAAGTTCTGAAGAACAATATTAACAATAGTTCTCAGACTTGCATCTTAAAATAAGTGAGAAATCAGATGTACAAAAGCCACAAAGCTCTAAAGTTGGTGAACTTCTGATTCTGCTTTCTGATCAGAGAGGAACGTGTTTGAAAAATTGCTCTAACATCTCTGTAGGAGACATCAGGGATAAAATGCACAGCAAGATTTGCCTCAGGTTAATGGTGCTGTGCAGTGTGAAGTAGACTGCTTGGATTTGGTGGTTAATCAGAGTTGGTGTTTAAGGGCCTAGTGTCCCTGCACAACATTCCAGCTGCCTTCTTCTCTGCTTCTTCCACATCTTGATCCTTCCTCCTTATTCTGACTCTCTGGTCTTGGAAAAGGAGGGCAGGGCATTCTACAACCCTCGCAGCCATTAAAAAAAATCTTGGACCATGTGGCATTACTGTAAGAAAGCCGACAATTCAAATAGGATATAGCAGATAGGGAGTGCTGTTCGCCTTAATGATAAATGGTTTGCGCTGGTCTTATATGGCACTAGCAAGGGAAAACTGACAATGCAGTTCAGTTCATTATGTTCTAATTGCAACAGAGCTGCAATGTTCTGCTTCACTTGCTTTATGAACTTTGCTTTGGAGCATTTTTCTTAAATCTCTTCTGCTAGAAGAATGGTCATTTCAAAACCATCAAGTGAACAGATAACAGATTCCTTCAGAGATTTATAATGGAACAGTAGAATGGAAGAGGACAGATAAGCACTCGAACATGCACCAGAACTTCTGCCCTTGAGAGTTTTCAAGATCAGACTTGACAATGCCTTGAGTAGAGTGCTCTGAATTCAGTATCCTGCTTTGAGTAGGAGGCTGGATTGAACAACCTTCTGAAGTCTCCTCCAATTGCACTAATCTACGCTGATAAAAAATTCCTAAACTTTCTGTAAGTTAGCATTCCACACATAGTACCCACAGAGGTGAAAAATGGAGGCAATACAGGTAAAAGACAGTAATGGAACCATGAATTTTACTGTCAATAAGCTTTGCCACAGATAAAATTGTGTGGAAACAAGAATAACTCTTTACTGAATTATAACTGTTTAAAACGAGTCTTTTTATCCTGAGTTTATGCAATGACATAGTAATGAGGTCACAGGACAGAAAAACAGTCAAGTCAAAGTGAAAATTGAGAGGTATTTTTATACAGAAATAGAAATTGAAACGTGTTTTACTCAATCTCTACCCCCCTGTTGCTCTCTTTGAAGATAAAAAGTTATGTTAAATGTAAGGGGACTCTGTTAAGAAATAAAAATACTAGTGGGAAAATATTGAATGTATTTTCAAATGTCAAAGTGTTCAGTACATTTCTACATATATTTTTTCATTTTATTGTGTATTTCATATAATAGTTAATCATTTAAACAAATTACATTTATTATTTAATTTAAATAAAGTGAAAGCTGTAGGAAAGTATAAGTATTAAATATAAATGCAAGACATTCAGCAACATGCTCTGGCTGAAGTCTACTAGTCTATGCAGTGTGAGAACTGCCATGACTAATGTTTAGTAGTATTTTGACAAAGATATTTGAAAGGTGGTATTTGTATAGTACCAGAATCTTTCAACAAGACTAGGTCATATCTACTGTACAGCTGGCCTATTGTTCCAGGTATGGAAACTATATGTATACCTTAGTTTATTAAATGAAGACCGCAATACTAAGATGTCTCAAATTAAACCCCCTTCTCTGTACTATACAGACTTTGAAATGATCAAAACTGAAAATATTTTGCAATTCAATTTCTTGTCACTATTTGGGTTGTTTATTTATGTCTATCAGGCATTCAATTAAGCTGGAATTAGAGAGAACTTTTTATTCTTTTATTACATTTCACTGTTAAATTAATAAAATACTTCCAACCTATAGATTTCAGTGATATATTATTTTTATTTCCTAAAATGCTTCCATATTGTTGGCCCCTCAATTTCATCAACAAAGCAGGAGACTACCTTAAATTTAATTGGTATTTTTGCTTGTTTCATCTATTAATATAATGCACCAGCCTGATAGTAATCTGCTTTTGCTCCACAATGTAGCTACAGAACTGTTTTCACTACAATTTATTAAATTATTTCATCCTTGTAAATTATTTAAGCAAGGGAATAACAAGCAAGAGGTTTTTTTGTACTTAGAGAACAGGACAATTTATTCAAATATGTCTACCACACAGGCTATCATATCATTTAAATATACCTTCCATGATTTGCCATCTAAAATATTTCAGTTTAAGATTTGTTTCATGGGCACTGAAATATATGGAAAGCATTTGATTTTTAAAAATACTGGATTGACAGGATGATGTCAGTTATCAACAAACCATAGTTTGAACTTTCGGTTCTATCTGGTTCCATGAAGGCCATGCAAAGAAGACATGAGAATACAATTTTTTTCAGTAATCAAACAGAGAAAACTTCTAATTGAAAAACAAACTCCATTGGCTGATATAATCAGGAATTGGGGTTTTGCACTATTTGCTTAATACTATTATAGTGCTATTCCAAAGAATTTGTGAGAAATATTTGTTACACAAATGTCGTGATTTTACTGTATCAAAAAAGGAAGACCAGAGTAAATATATTACAGTAAAAAATAAATACAAAACATCATACAGGGAATAATTATCATTTAGTGTTTGTTACATGTCTTTTTATTTCCTTTCATGGAAGGCAAACTACCACACAGGTTACCTAAGTTCTTAATTCAATCACAACTAAGAGCATTAATGCTTCCTTAATTAATCAAATATAAATTATTTTCCTGGAAAAAAAATGATTCATTTTTATAATGCTAGAGATGTATCTTTCTTCTTCAACTTTACTAGGAAGAGATGGAAAAAGACGGAAGCAGGAGCAGAATTTGGTTTTCTGTCTAATACTGTAAATTCAAACTCAGTCTTTGGGCTATAACTAGATCAGAATAGATAAAAACAGGTAGAGTGGAATTCCTTCACACCTCCCATTTCATATAATTGCTTGACATCATTGATTTACTGCTGAAGAAAGAAATGGTCAGTCCCCATCTGATTACTCGTGGAAATAATGCCATTCCCTGTGTAGTAGCAGTCCTGACAATGGAGGGTATAGCCAGCATTTCTGACAGAGTCCTGAACGCTGTAAAGGATAGCCACTTTTGGCTGGGACAACTAATTGAGGATTTTTTTTCTAGAACATTTCTGACTATTTTCACGCAGTTGTCTCTAGGACAACTAAGTTATAATCAGTTATATCTTTAGTGTGAAGAGGCTGGTCTGAACATGGCAATGTCAGAGATACTGAGCAACTTCCTAGGAATAAATTGGGCAATTCATCTGCAAAACAAGCATGCTCTATTGCAGGCCTTTTTCAAAAGTGGATATAAAATTACTCAAACTAAAATGATATGCTGACCATTCTGATGCAGTAAGTCCTGCATTTTAGGACATGTAATTCCTACAGATGTAGCCATTTATCAGAACATCAGTACTTGGCCTTCTTCAACACTAAGAGGATGACCTTGTTTGCAACATCCTGTCTGTACTCCCTATCAAACATTTTACTCAGCCCCTGAGTTTGTAACTAACTCCTAACTAACTGGGGCAATTATTCACTCAAGATCTCTAGCAAATTCTGGTCCTAGATTTTAGTTTTTCTGACCATCCACCTAAGATTTATGAAATTGTATCAATTAATATTTTGAAAACTGTTTATGAAAGGTTCTGTGTAGTTCTGTTCTGATATACTTGAGATATGTTAATCAGGGACTCATTTAAGATTTGACAGCTCTTCTTCTCAAGAATGGAGAAACTTGTTTGGTGCAATAAAACTTCCACTATGTTGTAAGAAATCTTTGGACCAACGTGGTGTATTGTTTAAACTGATCACTTGTCTATTTAATGTTCTGTTGAAAAAATTGCCATACTTGTTATTTTGCCTTAAATTTTAGACTTTAACAAATGAATAAGTTGCCTTCTTGCCATCCATATAGCATGGATAATGACTTAGTTACTTGGTCCAAATCTAACACTATGTACGTGGTACTAGTAGCTCATATTTCTGTATGGGTCATGCTGCTGGGTCATGCTCATTTGAAGCATTGCAGTAAAACTTCTAATGTCTGCAAACACACCTGCTTTCATCTCCTTCCACCTGCACCTTCTTATAGCATTTGGCAGAAGGCACTAAAATAGTACCAATACCAACCATACACTATGTAACACAACATATGTAATTTAAGAAGATGCTTGATATTTTAATATAATGTATGCATTAAGTGATATGAACCATTACTAAGACTATTATTAATAATACATTAATATAATATTTTTCAGTCCTAAGTCCAGAGCTTAAAAGTATAATAAAAATGCAAGCAAACACATTTTCGCAGGCCCATCATACTACACATTGGCTGTTAGCCCCAGATTTCCACAGATTAGAGAACTGTGCCAGGCTGAGGTAAATTCAAGACTGATTGTTTAAAGTTGTAAATTTACTGCTTGACAAAACTGCACAGAGAGTTTACACACTGACTTCCTAGGTTACTGAATGTCTGTGTCAAATCATTGCTGTTAATGTAGCAAATTTATCATAAATTTTCACTGGCATTTATCAAAATATTAAAAAAAAAAAAACCTTCAATATAAAGCCCTACCTTTGAAATACTGGTACTAGGAATAAATATATTAAAAATAAATGAGGGAGGATGATTTAACTGTTCTCTCATTCCTTGAGGTACACTTCACAAGACATTGTTGATGGAATAAATACTGTAGTCCTGGAAAGCCTGTTCTTTTTATAAGCTTACTAAACACTAAAACAAATACATAAAAAATAACCACACTACAAGAAGGTAGAAGATCAAAAGCCCTGGAAAGAATTTTACCCCAATCAGTTTACTTTGGAAAATCTTGACTTTAGAATCAGGATTTTACTCTTAATATATTTTGAAAACATCTTGTAAAAGGTACAGATTATGTTAGAAACAAAATTATGTTTCATTATGATCACAGAACTCTTGAATACCGATGTTGAAAATGAAAAAAAAAAAAAAGTTTTCAAATGGCAATAATTTCATTTTCACTTTTTTATTTTGTTGGGGGTAAAATTTTGAGGTCTTGAACTTAGTTTGGAGGGAATTTATAGACCATTTTTGCCCACAATTTCAAATCTTCTGAAAATGTGTGTACAGTAGCTACCATATGAAAAACAAGAGCTGTAGTTCTTGTTGACAAGGTTTGACTGATTTAAAGTGCTGCAGGTATGCTTGTAACAGCTTTAAACAGGACTACTTGCACATTTCCCTCGCAACTTAACCAAACTTCCAGAACTTATGTAGTTCTCCATGATTAACTAGGTGATTTCTTTGTATAATATTGTTTTCTCTGGAATTTCTATGAACTCGAATACTTATTTATTTTAACATTAAATAAACGAAACTAAAATACTGTAGGAAAATACCACTTGAACTAAGAGTACTGTTCAGAAATTGCTCTTGCAGTTGCATGCAAAATTAAGAGTGCTGCTCTTCTGAATCAAAAACCTTTTGTAAAATTTCTACGATGTTTTCATAAAGTCATATCCAGCGTAGCATTGCTTCTTACATGCACGCACTTAATGTACACATTACTTAAAACTGGAAAAAACAGTCAAGAAATAAATCATCATCAGTAATTCACAAATATTTCCACAGCATTTACAAAACAGCAGGACAAAATTTTTAAAACCAAAAAAAGCTCACCTAGAGAAACACCAGTTTACTTAGCGCAACGTCTATTTAAACACATAAAAGTTGTAACGATCAGGGGAGGTTAGCTAAGTGCATGATATTAATTCACATTAGCACAACACTTTAACAGAATGCCTCCCTGATGAACCCCAAGAAAACTTTACATTTCTCCCTATAAATTCCTAAAAAGTTTACCAATAGACAGATACTATAAATGGAACTTGTCCTCTGTGTTTTGTAGTTGTCATCCAAAGGAGAAATAATCAAAATAGATCAGAATAAATGGTATTCAATTGGAGACTTTCAGGATAATTTTTAAATGTCCACTTTTGATCAAATTTCTTGAAAGGAAATTTGAGTACCTATACCATGATATTTTTTCCTATAAACACAGAAAAGATAAACAAGTTTTATATAAACATATTAAAAAAAAAAACTTGTTTATATAACAAGTTTAAAACAAATTTTAAACACTTTTACGTGTTCTTTTTTTTCTTTTTTTCTTTATTCTTTTCCCTGAATAGAAATGGTAGAATTTACCTACCAAACCAGAAGATTGTGATCTAGCAATCCACATGGTGTTTGCTCTATTGCCAGTTGTGGTAATACCGGTGAGGACTGAACTAGATGATGATGAGTCCTGGGTCCAAGATGACCTGGATATTAAGCAGAGTTCTTTTTTTTGTTTGTTTGTTTGTTTTTGTTTTATGAAACAGATGAAATTACAAGGGATAATTAGTTTCAGGGCTGATACAGCATTTTCTTCTGCCTATTCAAATTTTAACTCTTTGCCTCTCTCTTCTGATACTGTTGTAAGTATTAAGTCTGCTTAATTCTGCCAAGTCAAACCTGGCCCATTCTTTCCAGGTGATCACCAAACAACCAATGATAAAAAAATGTAGCTGCTATCAGTCTTGACTATATCTGAAAATATTGAATGGCATAGTATACAGTTTAAGATAGTGGTAATGTTTTATATAAAGCATTTTACTGACCTACCATTACTTTAACCTGCTTCAAAACAAAGAAACATGAATACTTTATTTTCTTGACATAGTTACTTCACTAGCTTTATTCAGCAGCAAGCAAGCAAGCTGTCTAGGTTAATGATGGCATTTAATAGTGTTTTAATAATTCTTACTTATTCAACACAACTTTTCTTATTTCTCTAAAAAGAAGATTTAAAATAACATTCAGTCCAATAACCTTACAAACACTGTTTGATTTGGAAGACCCACAAATATGACTGGCTTCATACCACACAAACTGTTATACAGAGGGTAACATTACCCATTTATTCATAATCACCTAACATTACCATGTATGGCTGAATCGATTCAAAATAAGCATTTTCAAAACAGACATGAACCTCTACAAACTTTGCTCTCTAGGAGACAAAAAAACAACAATCATCAGCCTTGATTAAGGAGTTAAAGATTGGTTATATTTTTTTGGTGTAATAATACTATGCTTTCTGTTTTTTAGCAATCCAAGTATTACAAAAAGTATTTTTTCATACTGCATAGAACTCTAGAAATATGTATTTTGAAGACATTACACAGAGAGCAAACAATAACCAACCAACCTTTTGCTAAAAAATGTTCAATCAATTCAAAATATAAGCCTCCTCTATAAATCCTATTTCCTTAATAATTTTCAAAATCATAATCAGCATGCAACTTGTAATGATTTCTCCTCTTTACATGCTGAATTTAGATTCATTACATTGTCCATCTCAGACTTTAATGAAAGAGTTTGACAGGGAGGCAAATGGATTTCCTTCTTTCTTTGTTTTTTCTTAGTCCTCCATTTTCCCAGAATTTGCTGATTGTCAAGAATGGGCACTACTTTGGGAAAATGTCTGCTGGTCTGACAAGATCAGGCTATTTAGTTAACTGAAGTGACACAAAGTTAATGAACTTGCTGTTCTATTTTGTATTTCCTTTGGTGCACTGTAACAGGAAGTGTTCTTACAACCTCAGAGCCATTATCCAAGGACATTATCCAGGCAGATTTTCAGAATTAATTGACTAGTGACTCAGGACGGGTCATCTTAAGTTAAAGTCGAACTAGATTCACTATTTTCAGTGTTACATTGTGGCAAGCCAGCAGGGAAGATGAATATCAAAACAATACCACATCAGACCATAAGAAAACCATAAAACACAAAAAAATCAGAAAATTATAGACTTAAAGGTCTTTTCCCACTTGAGTTAATTTGGGGAAACTAAACAACAACTAGAGACAGAGGGTTGTGTTATGAAAATCTAAATTGGGCAGAGCTGATGTTGAAACTTAACTTCTGGACAAGCCAAGCATTATCACATATGAAAAAAAACATACTGCTTTGAAACTATTTTACTTTTTCCTCCTCTGTGATGTTGATAGATAAATTAAAGCTAGAAGACATTTTTGCATACTATTTCAAAAATTTCTGACCACTTTTGTTACAGAAACTTAAGTAGGTTATGAAATTATTTTCATATTCATATTGCTTTAGTGCACATACATGAAGAAGTTGCATACTCAATTTGTATATATAGATTAAAACAATCTTAGAATATTGGTGACTAGCCAATAGGTTTTCCAGGAACACTGTAATACACTGTGATCTTACTCTGTATCTACCAAAAGAAATCACAGTACCATTTTATCAGTATTCTTAAGTTACTAAGAAAATGGCG
Organism: Crypturellus tataupa; assembly: GCA_034781795.1. Lineage (NCBI taxonomy): Eukaryota > Metazoa > Chordata > Aves > Tinamiformes > Tinamidae > Crypturellus > Crypturellus tataupa. The sequence continues at coordinate 892,175 of JAWLRI010000879.1, forward strand.
TTACTGGTATCATTCTTTTGGCACAGAAAAAAAAAAGGGAGTCATCTTCCCCAGCTCTATTTTACCTGTTATTAGAATATTATTAAAAAGTATTGAAATACAACCCTAAGGTAATCACTTCAGTCCTATTAATAATGGAAAATCAAAATAGAAGTGATTTACATTTTTTCTCCTCTACCTATTTCTGATACAGAAAATAGTAATATTCACTACTTCGTAAACTCAGGAAAGATGTAATTTTTAAAATTATAAAGTTATTACTTTTACTGATTTTCGAAATGGAACAAATTATCTACTTAGACAAGTCTGCATTTTGAAAAGGCATTTTCCCTTACACAAGATGAAAAGTATAAAGTGAAGCATTTCATATACTCATTCTCACAACCTGAAAGATACAGCTGTGCTTTAAAAACACACTGAAAATGCAATTACCTAATCTAGTTTGGTAACAGCTACTTATTCTTGGCTTTTTGCCCAGAATACGCTTATTTCTCCTGCAAAAACAATATGGCAAACTTTTAAGAAAAAACAAATGTTTGCAGAGAAACAAAACAGAGCAAGCCACTTCTAAATATACTTATGTTACTCCTGTCAATCAGAGAAATAATTTTGTGTTAATCTGTGCAAAGAATAATACTTTGATAATCAAAAAAGTGAAATCTTTACTGTCAAAACAGGCCATCCTGGCTTGGGAGCGTGCTTGAACACTGTTCTGGAAAAGTCCTGAGAACCCAAATTTGCACTAGTACTACAGAAATCAGTGACAATGGGATAACTACTGACTAAAACTTCATAACCTTTTTGAATGTCCACACACTAATGGAGAACATTCAAAAAGTCCAGTTGAGAATTTTTCTCTCTCACACATCCAAGAAATATCTCTGCCATCTGACTGACCTACATAATGGTCTTGAGTTGCGATAATACAACAGTGGTTTATTAATGCAGTTAACAAGAACTATCAATCAGAATTCCAATTTTTGTCTGCCAAGGATATTTCAAAATTGTCCATCAATCTTCCAATTAAATAGCAATTCAGATACACTTACTAAAGTTTTGATTCCAGTTTTATTTGCTATAACTTCTAAAAAGACTGTTAAGTATGTCACCATACTTGTGAATATTGCTATCAGATACAAAAGTGTTTTATGCTTTCCTTCTTAGAGTATAGCACATGAAAATTACACAGTGTACCACTCCAGTGACATAGTGCAAAATCTTTTAGCTCTTTTAATGAATTGGTCTTTAAAAAAAAACTTTTAACACAAAACTGGCCCAATCATGAAAACAGCCTGCTACTTTCCCCATTTATAATACTGTGGCATGGCTTGGATACTGGGAATATGTGCCATTTTTTTCCCACTTACTTCATTAGAGTGGATCACCTTAGCATCATGGCAAAGGCAGTGATGGCCACTTAAATGTCTGGATTAAGGGCAACAGTGTGACCCCCACTGCCCACTCACTTCTTGATCCATTCTCTGTGATGACCTGCAAGAGCAGCAGTCGGCAGTAAAAATATCACCAGCACCTGTAGACAAAGCTCGAGGCAGCAAAGCTCAGGCCACCCCACAGGCAGAATGAGGAAGTGCTTTTTGACAGAGGAGGGGAAGGGCTAAGGAGCACCCAATGCTCTGTGCGAGGGCTGTCCTAAGGCCAGCACCAGTTACCTCCGGTGGCGAGAGTCTCCTGTAGAGCAGGGTCCCCCAGGCCGTCCTGGTAAGGAGGAGGCTCGGGACCCTGCCGCTGCCGCTGCCGCCGCCGCCCGCGCCCCGTTCCCGCTCAGCTGAAACTCCCACCTCACGGAACCGCCCGTTATGGCAGTTGCCACAGCGTCGCGCATGCGCATGCGCATCTCCGCCGGCTGCAGGCCTCTCGCCGCCGCAGCAGCACCACCCCCGTCCTCGGCGGCACCCAATCAGCGGTGGCGGGGGACACGGAGCCGGCCCCACGTGACTCGTGGCGCGTGGGGGCGGGCGTTGTGACATCCACATCCGGGTGAGGCCTCCCTTCCCCGCTCGCGTGCTGGGTGGCGGCGGCGGCGGCGGCAGCGGCCTCGAGTGACAGGCGCGTGCGCGCGACCTTCCGGCGCCGCCTCCCCGCCCCGCCCCGCCCGCTC
>JAWLRI010000879.1:901341-1099592 GCA_034781795.1 Crypturellus tataupa
GGACGCGGCGAGCACCATGCCAGCCCGCGAGGGAGGCAGCGGCCGCTAGCCAGGGGGAGACGCTTCCCTCGCGCCCGCCGCCGCTTTTTTGTCCCCCGTTTTTATTTTTTTATTTTTTTTCTCGTTTTTCTCCCTCTCTCTCTTTTTAAGGGGAGGTGGGTGGAGAGCGAGAGGGGAGGGCTCGGGAGAGCGGCGCGCAGGGAAAAGGGACGCGGCGAGTGGGGGCTCTGCAGAGCGTTGGAGTTGCGCCGTCTTCCTGGTTCCTCGCGCAGGACGTTTCTCCTCCCGACCCGGCGACTGGCACGGCCGCAGGCACGGGCAGCTCCTTGGACCAGCTCCGCTGTGCACACGCTGTATATACAACACACACACACACATATATATATGTGTGCATGTGTGCGTGCGTGCGTGCGTGCATTTTTTTTTTTTTTTTTCTTTTCCTCCCGTTCTCGCTGCGCTGGAACTCGTGAGCGGTAGAAGGCAAGGAAGTCTCGGAAGCCTCATCAGTCAGCAGCGCTGTCAGGAATAGTGGTTTGAGAGGAAGAAAGGCCTGGGGCACTACCCCCTGTCACTGAGTTCCCCGCGCCAGCCAGCGGCATTCCAGCTACATGGGCAAACGCCTGGACCAGCAGCCAATGTACCCCCAGTACACCTACTACTACCCCCACTATCTGCAAACCAAGGTATGGTGCGGGCGCCCTGCGGGTGATGGATCCATCGTGGAGTCGGGCGGTTTGGGATTATTTTTTATTTATTTATTTTTCTTGCTGTTTTTCACCCTCCCTCCCCTTTGCTTCCTTGGATTCAGTGTCATGCAGAGCTGGTAGTCAGAAGCTGCTGTGAGAGAGAGTGAGCGAGAGGCGGGAAGCTCGCTGGCTGCACCTCAGTACCATTAGTATCATTTTAATCATTTTAATGCTTCCAAGGGCCGCCGGCCTCGGCTGGTCCCGTTCTTGTGCAGGCAGGCAGAAGGGCACTGCGAGGGCTGCCGGCGTGGTGGGCAGGTAGCAGCTCCCCGGCCGCAGGGTGAAAGTTGCAGAGCGCCAGGCTCGGGGCGCACGCTCCTGGGGGGCCGCGTGCACGGATCCCCCTGCGCGCCAGGGCTGAGCAGTGGCTTGCCCGTACACAAGATGTCCGTGGAAGCGCAAACTTTTAATCCACCAAGAGCGAGGGGCTGAGGAGGGTGAGGAGCGGAGCCCGCTGCAAACCTCGGGAGTTTGTCTCGGTGCCTTGCCCTGCCTTTAATATTTCATTAAATATTGAGGATGATACGACCGCACTCTGCTGCGTGTAAGAGAGCTGCAAATAGAGGGTGGCTACTTCTGGAAAGCCTATCGAAATGGGGATTCTGTCTCCTCTTTCCTTTTTTTCCCCCCTTTTTCTTTATTTCTTAGTAATTTTTAAAATGTCAGCAGTGTGGGAGGCAGGCCTGCATCTCGTAAAGAGGCTGGGCAAAGTCGATGCTACCTGGCCATGAGGTAGTTAATTTGAGCGATATTTTTCTTATATCTCCGCACAATAATCTGCACGCCAAGGAGATTTCCTTTGTGACCGAAGGACAGTAACAAAAGAAATCCCTAAAACAGAACTTTGGAAACCCAGCTAGGACAGCAAGGGGGAAAAAATAAGAAAGTCGTGTGACTCTCGCAGCCCCGGATTAACAGTTTCAGTCGAAAATCTGCCATCCTTTAAGGTGACACAAAGGAGCCAGAGACCCCCGTACGTACAGATGCACACGCTGGGGCGCACACATGCACGTGTTGTGCTTCTCTGGCAGATTTAAGGCTTGGGACATTTGGCATGTGTGTCTGTGTGTGCGGTGAAGTGCCATAGGGGAGGCCGACTTGTCTATGCTTTGGCTTTGAGACATGTTGATGGCAGCTCTGAGAGGATAAGTTACGTTCCCTCACTAATAAAATTACATTCCCAGTAATGTTTATGGCCAGACCGCTGCATTATGTAAATTAACTAATTGTCAAACCTTAGAATTGGGCTGGTTTGAGTTGCAATGACACCAGAACCACTCAATGTGATTACAGCCTTGTAATTCGCAGCGGAGTTACCTCTCCTTTGCCTACTGGGCTGGTTCTTCCACCATATCTTATAGAATATTCGTGCAAGATGCACCCTTTTATAATTTTATAATTTTATAATTTGGAGCAATTTTTATTGCTTTTCCTTTTTGTCCCTTCCAAGGTCGATCCAAATTGCATTTTACCTCTGTGAGCATTTAGCGTGTATTGTTGCAGCAGCAGCAGCCCATCACTAGCCTCTCTGCAATATTGCCTATAGCTTTAACTGTTTGGGGGATTGGGGGACGCAGACTGATGCTATTCCTCAAAACCTGGCAAGCCAAGGACATGAAACAATTGATGGCTTTTTTTTGAAGGAACAATAGCCTCGAGTATTAGAGGAGAAATATTGGGCATTCCATCCCTTATACTCACGCAGCTTGTATTTAGCTGTTTTTTACCCCTTTCTACTTTTTTTTTCTGTTTTTTTTTTTTTTTTTTTTTTTTTATAAAATACACTTTTTGAGGAAATAAACCAGGATTTTGAGCTTAAAATAGTAACAATAGCTTTTCCACACAGTGGCTTTTTTAACCTGATGCTTTGCACCACAGTAAATTAAGCCCACTTCTATAACCAGTATAAAATTATCAACCCTGTGAAAAGTCACATGTGTGTCTATCTCTGCACGCATGTCATATTGCTGTAAGTACAGGTACATTTTCCAGTCGGTGATATATTTTATATGGCATTTGTTTTTTCTTTTTCTTTTTTTTTTTTTTTCCTATCTCCACAGTTAAGTGCATGCCTAAAACCTAAATAATAAACAATACACACATGCATATATATTTTTATATATGCATGCATATATATATATATATACACATACATACACACAGACGCATGTACAATTCCTTTCTCTTCCTTAGGAGTTTAGAATAGTGCAGACAGGCAGCATCTGGATTTTGTTACCTTAAAGCTGGCCATTGGCTTCTGGGGCATTTTAGAGCAGTTAGATCCATTGTATGTCTAAAGCTAATATTCAGGTAATCAAATAACGTTGTGATGGAGAGCTGGATCTTTTATCATGCCTATCAGAACAGCACATTCTAATAAACTGCTCTATGAATCCGACCCTACTGTGAACTTCAACTTTTTTATTTTCTCAAAACTATCTTTTGTACTAAACATTGAGGAATTTAGCCCCACAGAAAGAATGTCTTTTTAGGTTTAGTCATACTCTCTGAAGGGGGTGCATTCGTTTGAAATTAAGAATTAATAATTAGGCTTTCTTGTGGCATTGGTGTACAGCTTGTGAAACACTGAATGTCAGTGTACTAAACGGGCAAACTTTTGAAATTTGTGTTCCCTAACATATTTGGGCAAAGTGTCCCTTTTTCTTCATTTCTATTGTCAAGTCTTCTTTAAAAAGTACTGTTTTATTGTATCTCACCTCCTTTTCGTGGGGGAGGACAAATCTGCTTAGCATTTAGCCGTGTTTGTGTCTTCTAATGTAGCTAGCACGTTGTTATGCGGAAATGGTGTAAATGAATAGCCATACGGGCAGCAGAATTATAAATAGAAAAATGAATTCCACATGTTTGTGTGATTGACTTGTGTTTTTGAAATATTTCGTGGTCTTTTGTGGAATATGAAGCGCACACTCTGATTATTCAATTTACTTGTACCCCTTAATTATTGGATGCCACCATTGAAGTTAAAACTTTAATTGCAGGTTTTGACAAAATCGTTGTCATCCAAAACTTTTTTTAAAATAAAAAACAAAAACTCATTTTTAAAAAGACAATTACAAGGTACTTAGCACGTCCCTTAAAGACAGGCAGTTAGTTGGAGGGAAAATGTGGCTTTATTTTTCTGCTTTTGCTGTGACACTGTCTGACAAATGCAGTTTGGACAGAGTGTTTAGGTAAATCCTGTGTGCAGAGTCCAGTTGTTTTGAGAGTGCTGTGGATCTATTTCAAAACAAACATTTTTCTGTTAACTGTAGTAAATGTAAGATAGTCTCAGGTTCTTATTTCAAATAGTTCAAGGAGATAGATGGATTCTCAGCAGTTATGCAGGAACCCAACCTTTAACAGCTTGCATTTTATTTTTGGCTATTAAGCAACTTCCTTAGCTGCATCTTTGCTGATGGCATAAGTACTAAAACAACAGGTTTGCAGAAGTGCATTGTCAGTCATCACGTATAGAATGACAATAATGCCAAATCTTGCAGAGAAGCCTAAATTTATTTCAATTTATTTCCTTAGTTTTTTTTTTTTTTTTTTGCTCGTCAGAGAGAATTCTTTTCTCCTTGCTCTTTTTCACAGTGGAAAACAAAATTGAGCACCATTAAATTTTATGTAATGATACGAAAATAAAGAAAGAAAGGAAAAAAAACAACCCTAAAAGCCTAAGCGATTTGAATATGTTTGAATGAGTCCCTTTGATTTAATTGATGCTGTGTTTTATCTTTGTCCTCTGCGGCTTCTGATTAGACCCAGAGCCGTCATAACCTCTCTTGGCAAAGAGTCTCTGGAAAAAAAAATTGTTTCGTTTAGGTAGAAGGAAGGAGATGTCGTAGTTACCTGCAAACGGGATTGCCTGCTTTACAATTGTTGGACCTGTATTTGGGGTAAAAATATGCAGGTTTTGCAGTGATTTCCGTGCAGTTTGCTTCTGCGCTGTCTCTGGGTATTCGCTCTCGTTTATTGCTGTTCGGGTTTGGTCCCTTTCCTGTTGTGATGCTGCCTCTGCTACCCGGTTGGAAGGTGAAGCAGCCTGAGGTGGGAGCCGGTGACAGCAGGGCGTCCTCATCCCTCTGGTGCTCCAGGTAAGCAAGGAGGAGGGAGCGCGATTTCCTAGTGCCTGGAATCCTGTCTCTGCCGATGCCAGAAGTGTGCCAAAAGGGACCTGCCGGCAAGAGTGGCTTCACGAGCAAGGCCAGGAGGGCACAGTTATTTCCCCCAACTGAAGAAAAATCAAGTGGGAGCACTCGAGGAGCATTTTAAATTCAGAAAGTCATTTGTTGGACACACAGCGGGCTTTTAATATTTTGGTTGAAATATTTTTTTTTTCTTTTTTTCTTTTTTCTTTTTTCCTCCTCAAGGCGTGGAGGAGCCGGGCACTCTCTGCATGGCCTCCCTTCACGCCTCCTTGGGAACACGTGTCACTTTTTCTGCCTCCTCGCCTTCCTCCTGGCCATCCTGCGCTCCCGTGCAGCGCCTTGGCTGCCACGCGGCCCCGTTTTTGTGTGTCTCTCCATGAGACACACATCACCTTCATCTCCATGAAGGTGATGCTGCTGCTAGGTCTCCGCCGGCCGGCAGCGTTGCAGTGGCACCCGGTGCGAGGCTGAGGTCTCTGTGAGGAGCCGCTCCTCAAGCGCGCGCTGGTTTTGGGCCGCCCTTGCAGCCGTCTGTAGCTTGGATGGCCGCGCGCGCTCCAGACGTAAGCTGGAGCACTCCTGGTAGTGCCAGAGCGAAGGCAAACGCTGGCACGTATGGAAATGTGTCGCCAGGAACCGAGCTGGGTGTTGTCGGGCCCTCGTTTGACCCAGGACATCGTTGCGCGATTTTAAACGCTGTGGAGAGCCCTCGCAGAGACGGATGCGTTTGTTTAAGTGCGATTTAAAAATATTTAAACCTGACTGTGTTTTTGACAGTGATATTATTACCTAGCTCTAGTATTCTGCCAGTTGTTTTAAACAATAAGGAAGATAAAAATTGAATTCTTCTGGAAAATGCAGGAATATATGGGCTTGTTTGTTTTCCATTAGTGTTTGCCATCTATCCTTACGTGTCTGGGTAAAAATACTCTTTTTGCTCTAAGGGACACCATGATATACTAAAATGATGTTGAATCTCTCGGTTGGTTTTTCCTTTCGTGTGTTGTCTCAGCCTAAGTCTGTTTAAATTAAAAAAAAAAAAAGCTATGGGAAAGTTCAATTTTTTTACTCTTCAGAACATTTTGTATATTATTGTATGCTGTGGAGATTTTTTTTCTTCTTTTTTTGCAAACATATGTTTTACTTGCACAAGAAAAGATGGGAGTTGCTAGCATTTGCCAGATTAGGCTGTGTAGGATTTTACTATAGCAAATGTTGTATTTTATGCAATGTAGCTGTTTAAAAGTAAGGCGCAATGCTTCAGAGTTGATGTGGTTCTTAATACATTACGACCTTTTAAAGGTAGCATGATGATATATGTGGACTTCAGTGCTGCTGTCTTGGTAAAGATAGCTGGTTCTTTAACTTCCATGAAGTAAAAAACAGATACGAAAAACGTTGTTGCGAATGGGTTGCCTGAGTTCATTCCAGGCCTTGCTGTAAGTAGCCTGGATAGTGGGTTTTTCTGCATGTCATTTTCAACAGAGTTTTAAAAATGTTATTTATTTATTTATTTGTATGGGGGAAGTGGGTTTGTCATTAGCTGTAATCCAGACAGGGACACTTACAAACAAGCCTGTTCTGGAGCATCCAGGAATATAAGCATATTTTTTTTTTTTTTTTTTTTTTTTTTTTTTTTAAGGAGTGGGCTATTTTTATTTTTTTCTATTTTGTTTTCCTTGAAGAAAAGTCTTTTAATGTGAGAAATTTTATGTAGAGAAAAAATGGTTGATGTGTCTCCAGAACTTGCTTCCAGTGCTGCATTAAAATTGTGTTTTGTAACAGTCTCATCAGCTACAGCTGTATGTGATTAAATAGTGTAATATCAAAAGCATGTGTGAATAAGAGCTTTTATGATATAGTTGTTCCATACCAAAGACTGCAGATGGGCAGAGAGGGGAGAGACAGAGAGCAGTGATTTACTCCAGTATTGTCACAGTGTACGTTGTTAGTGTTTGCCTTGTGATATTTTACAATTGCTTCCCCACTCATATGGGCAATACTGAGTGCTGGAAGAAAGTTTACAAGTAAACATTTTTACACAGAGGGCTACACTCAGCGTGTTTGACTGAGAGTTATGTGTACAGATGCAAAAAAACCCCAGCATATCAGGATTTTAAGTAGGCACTTAGCAATCATATTATTGAACAGGAATGGCAGCAATGGGGATCTGCACTGCTTCCCCGAAGGATCGCTGGTCCAACCTGGGACGCCTTTAGGAATGCAGTACGATGTCTGTGGAGCATGGAGTCTTCCCTGGGGGGAAAAAACAGGAGAGCTAGACAATCTACAGTTCTTAATGTTCAGATTGATCACAAAAGAAAGGAGAACTGATATTATATGGATATAATATTTAATTAATGCTATTTTGATTTCTACTTTTAGAGCATCTGTCTTCTTTTTTGGATTCTTTGCTTTCTCTCACACAGTTGAGGTAAGATTGGGCTGTAGTGGAAGTCTGACTGCACTACGACATGTCTAGCGCAGAGCCCAGCGCCCGAAGTGACCACGGGCAATTTCTGTGAATTTGCTTGTGTTTATGTAGCGCCTATGGCAAGAATACTATGTAGCCACCTTGAAACTTGAAACAATTCTTTTTTTTTTTTTTTTTTTGTCTTGGTCTTTCCTGGCAATACAATGTTTCTGAAGGAAGAGGGAAGGGTTTACTTTATCTGCACTCAAAACTGGAGGCTCCTGGTGGGTCCAGTCTCTTCTCATGGAAGTTTTTATTAGCTGAAAAAATTTTTGAGACCTGATGTTGTTAAAGAAGGGTGAAAGAGAGTTTATTTTCCCAACTCTTGTATGAAAAGAGATGTTTTTCCTTTTCTTACTCGTTTGTTTGTTTGCTGGTTTGTTTGTAATAGTGGTGGGAATAAATTCCCACTCTGCTTGTACGCTGTAAAGACAATTTCAGTGTCAAATGTAGTCATTTATAGAAAAAAAAAATTAAACACTACCATTTTTAAATGTTTCATTTGTAGCAAATTTCTGCCGATGAAATTGTACAGAATTGCTTTAAGATTCCTGTTTTAATTGTGTTGGCTTCATTGGAGTGAATGAAATAAACCACCTGATTTTCACAGCTGAGCGCATGCGCATGAGGCCATAGGGTTGTGGTGCAGAGGGCTCCGACGTGTTGTTCCTTGTTGGTGTCTCCGTGACACACGTTTTATGGATTGCTCCATGTGACTGGAGTTGATTTATTAGCTGTTGTGTAGCAGAAGTGATGTCACTCCCGCGTGATCCAGATGAATTCAAGAAGGAAAGTTGTTGAACAGATTTGTATTTCAGCTAGATTTCATTAATGTAGGTTTCAGGGGCTCACCTGGTGTCATGTCCTCCTCCTCTTTCAGGAAGAAAGTCTTTGGCAGGTCTTAAAGCCAGAGTGATATGCCTGAATGAACTCTCCAGTGCTTTTCTCAGAGTTTGCTCTGTTCCTGTTCTAATTTTTCCAGCTGGGGAAATTAAAAAATGGCATTGCAGTTCTTGGCCATGTGAGGGACTAGTTAATTTCTTTATGTGGTTGGGAATTGTTTCTCCTTTTGGTCTTCAAAGAACATTGGTGCTGAGTTTGCTTGAAAGGGAGGGAACTGCTTCCCAGAGCAAGGCCGCACTCCCTATTTCTGCCCTCCTTCTAGTGGAGGATGTGCTTACGTCCACAAATCCAGCACACTGGGAACCTGCAGGCGGGTGGACGCTGCTGCGGAGGGAAAGAGGCAATGGGAAATAACCTTTGCTTCTGCCCTCCCGTTTGCTAGCAAGGGATTTGCTTTGGTGCCCACATGTACACGGCCATGTCGCCACCACTCTTGATTCAGGACAGGGATGTCAGAGCCGTGTCGGCAAGCTCTTGGTTCAGCGTTTAACAAACTATGAAATATTAAAAATGAATTGGGTCACTTGGAGCTCGGCTAATATGTCTGCGGTTCAGGCTGGTGATTTCATATTAATGAGGCATAACACACAGTTTAAAATACAAATTCTGGTTATTGGGAGTGTGCAGCAGCAGCAGCAAAAGCAGGGACGTGTTGCTTGTGAGTCAGAATATTTTGTCTTTAAAATGTTATCTACTTAAGGCAAACCAAACAAGGTGTGTTATAAAGATGCTGTTGGTGACAGCATTCATTTAATGCTTATTCCAGGGTAACATATCTACCTTTCAGCCGAATTATAGCCAAGATTTTCAGTATGTTTACTTTTTCAGTATATTTGCTTTCAGTGTACTTACTCAAAACTGCAGACAAGACTTCTTTAGTACTGAGCTGTGTCTGTTCTGCTTTAGCTGGTGTACACAAGCCAATAACCCACCGTATGCAATTGAGCCATATAACGCACACTTGTTTAGTGTGTAAATGACACTTCTGAAATCGTTTTGCAGAAGGGCAACAAGTGATGAAAAGAGCTGCGAAGGCAACAGTGAAGGAGATAAAGAATAGGAACGGTGGCTCCTATACGAGCCTGCACTTGCTCTGATGGGGATTAAAAACCCTGCAGTTAGCACCTGAAGGACACTAGAAGAAAGTCAGCAGCTCTGCAGCCCTTCAGATGTCTGACCAAGGCGCTAGGACGGCGTTTGCCGCATCAAGGCAGAGCTGCACCAGATCCTGCTCAACACTGGGGCAAGAGCAGCTGCCAAGCAGCTGTGTCGCCATGGCCTCGAGTGCAGCACCTGGGACCTTCCTTCCTGGGGGAGCCCGGCGCTCCCCATGGCTCCCGGCAGCTTTCGCGTCCTCAAGAGGCACTGGACCTGGACCAAGCGCTCCCGCCACGCGGCCAGTCCCGCGGCGCTCTCGCTGGTGCCAGCCGCACTCATGACCAGCCTACCTGCTGGCCGGATGGGTACTCCATGCTGCCCGGAGCAGCTCCTGATGGGTCTTGTGCGCTTTGTCATCCTGAATTCTCAGATGAGGGTAATGATTTCTCTTTCTAACAGCAATCATGATAAAGCTACAGGCTACTGCCCTGGCGGGACACATTTGTTACCTGTGTGATTTAGAAGCTTCTCTGGATGGTCACTTTCTGCTTTATATCTCTGCTATTTTGCAAAATTGGTGTAATTGCATGCAGTTGTCCCTGCATAAGGGGTAATTTGCTGTAGTTTGAAAAGCTTTCAGCATAAGACTGTCTAAGCATAATAGCATAAACATTAATTTACTATGTTACCTAGGTTATTGGGTATTCTTAGTATGCATAACTCAAGCGGTAATTGCACCGGACAGAAGAAATCAGTTTTGTTTCATTCACTTTCTGCCTTGCTTTCCCTTAAACGGGTCCCTGATGATAATTAGCGCATAGCAGTCATTTCAAATCTCATGGAGTTGTATAAACATTAACTAATCACCACAGCCTATTCTGAGAAGTACCTTAAACACCATATTTGCTCGCGTAATGGCTGTGTGCAAGTAATGGGCTCAGCTTCCTTAGCAGAAGCCTGATTGCTGAGAGCCGTAGGACAGAGCGGTGTGATGTCCTCCCTCTCTTCAAGGGCACCGTTTGGAAGTGAGGGTGACTGCTGTGGCTCGAGCAGGTGCAGTGGGTGAGCGATGCAGGAGCGGAGGCGAAGCCAGAAGAGCCAAGGCTAGCGTTACCACAAGTGACACGTAGTCCCCAGGTGATCCAGCGCCCTTGAGTGCCCCCGCGTCCAACAAATGGGGTGCTCAAAACGTCTGAAAGAGAGCCCGTACAGTTCCCAGATGGGGCATCCAGAATTAGAGAACCCTTCTGAAAAATCAACTGAAATAAGAGCTTTTCCCCCCAGAATATTAAAAAAAAAAAAAAGAAGAAAAAAAGAAAAAGGCCTGGATAAGGATGGCAAGGAGTATTTTGCCCTCCATAGTAGTGGCGAAAAGCCTCGAAAAGGACCAGACCCGCTCTCCTGACCTTAGCCCGTCAGTGGCTGAACTGTTGTTGAAAAGTTGCTGTCGCGGAGGAGCTACTCTGTGTCAGCGCTACATCAGGGTAATTGTTGCAATCCACAATCCCCTGTTAATCAGCATGGGAATTTGGAATAACAAAGAAGTTATTTACTGATAGGTGTTAGCTAAATAGTGGTTGATAAATACATATTCATTAGAGCCAACTGGCTTTGAATTTCTCATGCCTGAAGCGGTGTATCTTGCCAGGACTTATTTTCGGGTTTTTGTTGTCCTTACTTTTTTTTTTCCCTCCCATTTTGGCTTGTAACATCATCATATGTGCTTCAGTCACTGTTGTGTTGGAATTAGTTGCATATTTAAAAATGATGGATATATTTATTCTCTTTTTTGCTCAAAGATACATTTTGTGTGAAGGAGCAGTGGTTGGATAACCTTGATGCTGGTAACATCTTCTGTGTAAAGGTTTTTATTTAAAATAATTGTGTTGAAACAACATAAGCAAGGGTGGCTTGAACAATGTGTTCTTGAAGCAGAACAAGGAATTGTGCTAGTGACCGCGAAGATGAAGATTGTGGTTTTAGAGTCTGTTGAGGGGAGAAGTAGGACCACCCCACGCCAGCTTTACCCTGTGCAGTAGACTGCAGGTGAGGCAGTCCTTCATCTCTGCCCATCCTTTAGCAAGGGAATAAACTACTAGTTGCTTATTACTATTTCTTAATTTTTGGTGGGTAACTTCCTTTCCATGCCAGTCAGCCACTCTGAGGTAAGGATATGAGAGTTGTATTTCCTTCCTTTCCCTTTCTGAATTCTCGTTTGCTTTCGAGACGGTGTCAGCTGAGTTTGTGCCTGCTTTTTAACCCATGCTGAGCAGCAAAGGAGTGATCTGATGAGACCTTGAGAGAGACAGCCCTTGAAAACCCTGTGGTATGGCCAATGGGCACTGCTAGCACAAAGTGAATGGAAGGAAAGCCTTGGTTTTCTTCTATGATTTGTTCATCTTTAGTGGCTTAGGAAATCCGCTTCTTTAACACTTCCTTTTTTTTTTTTTATTTCCTTTCTCTCTTTTTTTTTTTTCCCTGATTTTTCTCAACCCTCTTTTGAGAGCTCTTCTGGTTCTCCTTTTTCATTAACCCAGCACTTACGTGCATATCATACTTGTGCAATAGTCAAATGACAAAACCCTTTATTTAATTTTTTTAGGATTTTAATTTTATTTCCTGAGCGTGTCTCCCTCCTCATTCTGCTGGCTCGCAGTCCTGCTGCCTCCATGCAGTTCTGCCGTACTGAGCGGCATACAAAACCTGGGTAAGAGATGGTCCCAGCCAGCAAGGGTTTATGAGCAATGTAAATAAAATAAGCCAGCCTGGCGGCGGCGGGTAGGGAGAGAAGCAGCAAGAAGTGCCGTGCCCTATAGAAGGCTGTGCCGCAGAGCAGCGCCAGGCGCGAGGTGGCCAGTGGCCGTTGCGGCTGCTGTCTGCCTGCACCATCTGCCCGTGCGTCTATGCTGCTCTGTCCACCTCGGAGGTGAGTCATGCGCAGTCTTAGATCATGCTGTTATTTTTTTTTCTTCCCCAGTATTGAGATTTGTGGTTGCACAGATGTAGTTCAGGGCCACCTTTTTGCCACTGCCTTGGGCTCTGCCTGCCTTTCTCCAGCGTGCTGGTGCTTTCCTGCGCGCGGCCTGGTTGGGGGTGCTGGCAGTGCAGAAAAGGCACTTCTCCAGAGACCCCTATGTCAGTGCACGAGCCAGACAAGGTCACAAATCACATTTCAGCTCATGCTACTGGCTGGCTTTGTGGAGCGGCCGAGTTTGGTGCAAGCCATTGGCGCTGGTCCCAGCAGATGCTCTGGAGATCCCCTCGTGCATGGTGAGCCTTGGAGCAGGCGTCTTTCCTTAACGGCTTCCCATCACGCTGGTTTCCCGATGGGTTCGTCCCAAGCTCTCTGGGCAGGCAGGAGACCTGCAGGTACCACAGGCAGGGACACGCGCGCATCTCAGCCTTGTGCGCACGGGCGTCGGGAAGCGTCAGCTCCAGGCCTTCCTTTAACTTCAGCCAGTGGGCTTGCGCTTGTGAAGCCTGGGAGCTCCTTAGGGCTTAAGTGTTGCTTCTTTTTTTTAAAGTAGTTACAGCCTGACAGGGAAATCTTCTCTTGTTTTCACTGTATTTTTCTTAGCAGGGGGAAAACGGCTGGGAGAGCAAGGGAAGAGCCCTTTTCATAGCTTTGATATGCTGTGTTGGTTTGAAGGCAAATACCTCTGTATCTACTGCAGGTAACACTTCATACTGCTAGCAGAATTAATGATTTAATTTAGCTTTACCTTAGTTTGTTAGTTCTTGGCTACTTGCATTGGACAATGACGATGGACATATTTGTCCCCTTCTAGCCTACTTGCTTTTAAAAATCCTGTACTTGAGGTGCAGGGGTTCTCAGAAAACCATTATTTACTTAGATGAGGAAAAATGTGGTAGAAGCTTCTGTAGTAGTTACATAAAATTTATTTTTAAGAAACCTCCTTTTTGACAAATACTCACTGCTTTGGTTTTTTACTTGCCCTCATATTTTTATTAAGTGACAGGAATTTAGTACTCCTAGAGGTATATTTGTTTAAAAGGTTTTATATTTTCTGTGTGTATACCAGTCTTCTGTTTTAAATGCAAGGAAACCTTGACTGCATAAGCAAGATGAACCTAAAAGGCTCAAAAGCCAAATAAAACATACCGAGTGCCATGTCCCATGAAAACCTTGCAAGTGGTGCAGCTACCAGCTTCCATCTTTCTGTTCTTCAGAACCTCTTTGCCATCCAGATGGGCTTTGTGGTTAACATTCAAGTGATGAACTTTACTTAGATGCATATTTTGAAATTCTGGGTTTGTTTTTCTGATTGCTGCCTAGCACTGTGGTGCTTGTTGCTTGCTTGTAGAATCAGTAGTAGGAAAATCCCAGGTAGGGGCCTTTCCTTCTGGAGAGCAGGAACTGGCGCCTGGTTTTGTTGCTGATCTTGTTTTCATCGTCGTGGGCAGAAGTGATTTCCCGGGAGACAAAGGGGCTGCTTTGTGGCTTGAGAAGCGCATCCTGCCGAGCCCTGCTCCGAGTTCCTCTGTCTCTTGCAGCTCCCAAAATCCTCCTACAGCCCCACATGCGCAATGGGGAATTATTCAGCGGGAAGGGGGCTGGCAGCCTTGGGCCTTTAGGAAAGAAATTTCATTTTGAGAGCATGTTACAAACAACAGAGAGTTAAAAGATGAAAAACTGCCACTACATGGCAAAATAATACTGTTTCAATTTAAGCCTTGGTTTAGTAAGTTTTCCTGGAAAGAAACTTGTTCCTGAGGGCATTTTATCTGTTTTTCTCTCTCTCAGGGTTTTATACTGCTGCCCATCACTGCAGTATCTGAATGCCTTCTATATAAAGATTGATAGTGGCTTTGAAGTCCCTGGTGAAATTCGCAGTCTTTGGTGCATCTTTCTTTACAGGGTGAAAAAATATGTTGGGTAGCATTTTTAAAATAAAAAGTTTTATTTAATATTACATTAAAATTTTGTAAAGAAGCTCTTTAATTACTGTCTTGGGAGATGTTTTTAAAGGTTCCTCATTTTACTTTCTTCCCATTTTTATGATTGCACTGGGGTTCCTGGGTATAAGAAGTCCTGTTGTTAAAGTCAGAATACATTACAGGCTTTTAAAAATGTGTTTTCTGGAGTGTCATATCAAGCAGATAAGGGACTGAGTTATCAAATATTTGATGTTTCAGAGGTTTTCTTTTTCACTCAATGTTATCTAGATTGTTTGAAAAATATTCTATTATATTTACATTTTACAGGTGGTGTGTATTTGTCCAATATCAGCCCATAAGAACTGTTAAATGCTGCATTTTGGCTTTTAAAATGATTTAAACAAAAATGACTGTTTAAATTAATAGATAGGAATGGATTGTTAAAACTAGCAAGATTAAAGGCAGAGGATTTACTAACAAGTTTGGCATTTCAGCTCCGAACCATTTTGGTATTAGTCTTGTGTGGCTAATCTATCTATCCCGCTATGTAATCTGTCTGTTTAAACAAGGTACTTAGCTCTTTCCAAATAATTTCAAAGAGAAATAAAAATAACATGGTGGTTTCCTTTATCTTGCTTTCCAGCCTGTTAGAAATACCTTGATTACTTTATACTTTGTTGATTCATGTGGGTATCTTCCTCTGATGCGAACATGAAGAAGTTAGTGAAGAAGCCCAGTCATAGCAATGAATCCTCTGATTGATTGAAAAAATCTATGGGTTCTGTAGGCATTTTCTATGTTTTGCTTTTTTTAATCTCACTTGATTGTGAGCTCCAAACATTAGAGAGAGGTTGTACAGCTTCAGTGCTGCCTGCATTTGTGAGCCCTTTCCACTGGCGTTTCAGGGAATATAGATGTTTTTCGTAACTTTTGATGGAGCAGTGATACTGGTGGTAGCTCAAGAGACTTCAAGGGAAAGCACTGAATATTAAAGCAAAGATTTGAGCTGGCAGTGTATTTAGTGGGCAATAGAAAGGTTTCGTTCTGAATAGAAATATGGAGGTAAAGGAGTACAATCAACTTAGTACCAGCAGATGTGTTGGAAATGCCTTTACTTATTATTTTTAACAATATAGTTCTTTTTCGTCTGCAGCTGCAGTTTTAACTTCACATGCTCTTTCAAGGTATTAAACATGTATTATCACATACTTAAGCCACAGTTTCTATCACTGGGTTCATGAAGTCAGCCTATATATTCCTATTTCAAAAGCTGAATGTGTAGCCGTGTCTTATTTTTTACTGTTGAGTGTCCGTGAAAATTGACGGGAGCTACTGGGCGCCCAGTATTTTTGGAAATCAGGCTGTTGAAGTATGTTCTGGTTATAAATAACTGTGAGCTAATTAGATTTAGAGACGACATCAGTCACAAACAAAGTGCATCTTTCTTGTCTTTCACTAGTGAAGATAGTGGGTCAATGTGGATGAATCCTTCCATGGCATGGATGGCGTCCCTGCGTTTTGGTCCGTCCCTTGAGCAAGTTTCCTTTCTGAGGGCTGTGAGTCAGCACGGTTTTGAAGTGTGTGAGTCATACCCAGACTGAATGATAGTTACCAAGTGGGTGGGTGAAGCAAGGATTTTATTCTGGGAAGGTGTAAATAGACAGAGGCCAAATCTGGAGGTGAGAGGGGCACAGTATGAGAGACATTAACCGATGGGAAGAGCTGAATTGGCACTGGGCGCTCGCTGTCCTGCTTTCTGGGGGCCCCATTTGGTGCTCCCACAGGTCTTCAGAAAGCAGAATTCCCAACTGACTCACAGCTAATCCTGGTGGATTATAACAGGACGTTAACTTTGTTGGGAGCCAGGAATTAGATTTCTGACCAAAAGAGAAATTGAGCTAGTTTAAACCTGAGACTGTTTGTTCGTGTAGGTGTAAGCCTTGAGCAGCTTTCCAGGTGGGGCGGGCAGTAGCGGGCACTCCTTGCCAGGAGAGATTAGCAGCAGACTCAGCTTTGAAATCAAAAGGAGTGGTGGCGGCAGATTGCAGAATCTGGTAAGTCTTGTTGGACTTAGAAACAGCAATTTAAACCACATTAAAACATCCCATTCTGGATAACCCTGTTTACTGGTTAGTAGAAGATAGGATTGCCGCTCCAGAGCATCCTTCTGCGTATTTCTTGAGTGTTCCCAAAACTCTGCAGGTTGTATGGGAATGCAGAATGATCTTTCCCTTGAGGTAAGGACTTTTTATTACACAGTATTTTGTAGTTCAAAGGGAAACCAGAAAATTTGACTGTATGTCCCTGCCACCGGTGTTACTGCTGAGCACATTCCTCTGCATATTGTCAGATAGAGACAAAATCTGAAACTTTTGGATAGATGTCACATTTTCCATGTGATCCAGCATCTGCTTGGAGTGGAACAGTAGAATTGCTCTCAGCGAGAGACCTTTTGGGAGGACTGAACTGTTTAGCAGTGGCTAACAGTAAAACTGCTTGTGGCCCTGGCTTTCTTCCCCTTCTTCCTGGTATGTTCAGATAGCCCAGTGGAGAGAATAAACACGCCAACTGATAGAGTCCTGGAGTGTTCAGAAACTGAAGAAGGAAGCTGCGGTCACCAGATTCCAGCTGTCCTGTTTCCTTTTCCAAATGAAAAGGCTTTTATCAGGATCGCATATATAAATATTTTTCCGTGCAAGCTTGACTCATTCTAAAACTATTTTGATTATCATGTTTGTGTTCTCTTGACATCCCAATGGTTTTGGATCTGGAAAACATGTGAGGCACCAAAGTGAAGGCTGAGAGGCAATCTGCTCTACCCTCTGTAAGAAGAACAGAAAGGAATTTCTTCAGTCTAGCAGAAAAAAAGAAATAGTGAGTCAATGGCTGAAAGCTGAAGCCAGTAGCATTCGAGTGATGGCGTGGTGCATATTTTGAGAAGTAATCACAATTTATCGCTAGAACAGATTGCTGAGGGACATGGTAGATCCCCATATTACTTGAAGTTTTTAAATCAGTGTTGGATTTTAAATCACTGTTGGATCCTTTAAATCAGTCTTATTCATCCTCAATTTGCTGAACAAAATGCAGGAAAGGCTGCCTGAAATTTGATGGCTCGTGTTATGCAGAAGGTCAAACTAGATCATCATAATGTTCCATCTGGCCTTAAAATGAGGGTCTGTGAGCTGGGGCTACTTGTATCATTTAAGTCACAAATTTAATTGCAAGTGGTAATGGAGGACATGAAGAGCTAAATCCCAAATTGAATCTAAGTGATGGGGAGACGAGATGTGTGTGTGTGTGAGACACCTGCCTTGCCTCGCTTCTGTGTTACATCAGCTTGGATTTCCTCAGAGTCGAGCTCACTTATCTGCAGTCTGTCTCGCTTGGCCCGTTGCATCCTGAGGATTCTAGATGGCATAAATCACAACCTGCAAAGGTAAAAGGAGGGAGGAATCAAGACAGATTAGCCAAGAGAAGAATATGTAAGAAACCTGACTTTAAGTGCCCTCGACTTTAGGGGCTTATGGCTTTTCTGACTCTTTGGCATATAAATTATATCAATTTAGAGTCCCTCATGCATCAATAGATTGGGTAGAACAAGTTCTGAGAGAATCTGAGTGAGCATAAGTGGATATAAATTACATTACTTTACAGATTGCTTCTGAATTTGGCCCAGATTCTTTCCTTTATTTTCATTATGTCAACTTTGTGCATTGGCATTATGGCCTTTTCAACAACTGACCTGGCAGCTAATGAGTTCTTTCTACCAACAGTAAATCAAACAAGTCAGAAAATGTGGCTCAGGGTAAATACTTCTCTTTATGTTCAAAGTATTCAGGATCTAATTACATCTAGAAGAGTGTGTTGGTGGAAACATGCATAGAGAAGTAATGTAAAAAGTGATAATTATTCATGAGTCACCCGAATTCTTCTTTGCTCCCCTCCTGACCATGTTCTGAATCTTGAGGAGCATTAAAAGGGGTCTGGACAACACACTAATGCTAAAATATAAATGCTTCTGTTGAAAACAAATGTCTTTAGGAAGTTTTCAATTTATGCTTCTTTGTACTCACCCAAATTCCTGCAACAACTAAGGTTAAGAGAAAAATTTAGGAAATAAAATAGTAACAATTCTGTTCTTGGGGAGCTGAAACAAGGAGCCTGTAGTTCATTAGTGTGTAGGATAGATTTTCCTATTAACGTTGAATAGAAGAAAAAATGTATTTGTATGTTAATTATTTTACTGTAGAATTTGCTTTAGGAATAAATTTCATACTTGCTATGCAGCTTATTTTGTCTCTCTGTTCAGAGTATATTGCTACAAATGCTATATCATGTGTTGATAAATCTTTCTGTCCTACTTCATTGTTTTCTAGAGATTTTTTTTTTCTGCTGTTGGTACTTCAGTATTTAAGAAGTTGCGGGGTAAACAGAGCAAGGAATTTCTAACTGTTTTCTCCTTCTGCCCTCTCATCTGCTGAGTGATGTGAAACAAAAGTCACAGCTTTTTTCTTCCTTTTCTGATGTAGGATAGGTAAGAAACCTACAGAGTCTTGTGAAAGATGTTCAGAGATGCAGTTGATGTTTTTTTTTTTTAATATTCTCAGGTGGTGGGAGCCATATAAATGCAAACTACCCATATTATTTCCTATCATATAAGATTTTCTATCATGCTTCTCTTCAGAATCCCTGTGTTCTCTTGAATGATGAAATTGCAAATGTTCCATAAATGTCAGTGCAATTTATTATCATCTTTCATTCAGAGCATTACAAAGTGATTTGCAGATGCAGGTGTTGTTAATGATTTTCAGCCACTCTCCTTAAAAAATGGAGAATGTAATTGTCCCTGTTTCTATAACAAGGATGAAACTTGTTAACTAAAATGAAAAGGCCAGTTTTTGAAGGTGAGTCTGAATTGCCACTACATCTTCTTACGGCTCTTTTTATACTTTATTCTACTTTTTCAGTTATTTTTGATTGGTGAAATCTATTGGCTGAAAAGGAGATGCAAATTTTGTTTTACATGGAGAAGGATGCTTTAGAGGTAAACGTGTAGAAGGGACAAATGCTTTTTGGCAGGCATGCACTTGCAGTATCTTATACATTGCCCCTAATTTTTGGTTCTAAAAAGCCTAATTAATGGGAGACATTATATATGTGACTCCTGTTATGGAGTTGAAGGGGATATGTGAGGAAAGAATTTTCCCTCGATTTCAGATCTCTCTCTCAAATTTACTGGCAAGGAATTTCCTTAAGAATTCAGAGCCAGAAATGCATGGGTGAAAATGGCTCTAAATGTTTGAGAATATATCACTTCAGATACTTGAACCCCATATGGTGAAGATAATGGTAATAGGAGGATATACACCAGTAAAAAAAGGGACCGGACTCCTTCTCTTTGCAGTGTAGTTGGTCCTGGGTGTGTAGAGATGCATAAATGTAGCCCTTTTTGCTGCAGTCCCTAATGGAGAAGCTACTTGACGTAGAGCTCTAGCTGCAGCTTAAAGCTTTCTCCCACTGGGGAGCCCGCCGGGGAGCAGCAGTGGAGCCACGTCAGCCCTCTCTTGGGGCAAACCCTCCTCGGCATTGCTGTAGAAGGGGCTGCAAATTGCAAGTGCATGCCAGTAGGAACAAGTCAAGGTGGATGGCTTATGTGGCCAGTACCAAATGTATTTTAGTACAGATGTGGCTGTGTGATTTTGGTTTTGTTGCCTTCCAAAGCGAAGCTGTGCGTATTTTGCTCATGGCAGCTCTCTGAAGGCTCACTGGCTCACTTTTTATATGCTTTTGATTAAAATCGACATTTCTGCCAGCCTCAGTGATCCTGCGAGTGAGATATCTGAGCCTCTGACTCCCGAATTTGATCTTTCCCTGCGTGATGTGGAGCAGGGCAGCTGCGTGTCCCTCCAGGAGGAAGGCAGGGCTGCCCGCCTCCCCTTTGAGGGCTGGAGCGGCATCGAGCCACCCTGCGGGAGGCACCTCGCAGCACTACCCTGCTGCCTCTCGACTTAGACATTCCCTAAGCTTCCTAAATGCACAACAGGCACGGCCGGGGCCAGTCTACTCCCCGCTGATAATCCCGTTGACCCTTTCTAGAGAAGGAACAGGTCCTGTAGAGAAAAGGACGCTTCGTGGCCCTAGGTTCACCGAGACCGTTGTGCTTTGCCGGTGGCGAGGGATGTCAGACAGGGCTCCTCTTCTCCCAGTGGCCTAGGGGATGGGCTGTGATGTTTCCACTTGTTGTCGGGAGTTGGGCAGGGATACGGAGAGCACTCTGTCCCTAAAGTATGTCCTCTAGTAGGAAAACCGAGGCAGACTTATAATGGCTCAGATAAACTGTGCAAGGATTGGTGAAACAATCAGTAGATGTGCCCTGTCAGGCCAGCTCATTTGTTTAATCTAAAACAGGCCGTATTTATAGATATCTAAAGCATCTTAAGAAGTGGCCGACCAGAGCCCTGGCAGCATTGTGCTCTCAGCAGCGTGGCCATCGCACAGACCATCCTCCTGCTCCACCAAAAGGCTGCAGTGCCCTGTGGAAGGCGAGCACCGGCCTTCAGCGCCAGGACCGCGCCGTCGGAGTCTGCTTGCGCTTTGGGCAACCTAAATCAGCCACAAAGTTGTGCCTGGGGTTTACATACCTGTTTGTATACATTGAATAGTTTTCTGATTTCTGGCAGGAGTTGTGTTTGGGTACTCCTGGGTCCAGGGACAAAAAAATGCCAGAAGCTTCTCTATAGCGACTGGATATTTCAGCTTCCTGTGCAGTGCGCTGCCAAATTAAATAGAGCCAGAAATCTCCACACCATCAGCTGAAGGGAGTTAATCTCACCTCAATCCAAATTAGCCATGGCACATTCTTGTGACCATAGGCACGGCAACTTAGTGTAGACAGCTGCCCTGATAAAATGGTGTGGGAATCCTACCCTCAGGAGGAATGTTTGATGTGCCTTGGTCAGGGAAGTGGTCTGCAAAGTTACTGTGAGATAAAGCTGGTCGCCTTGATAGCAGTTGCACGGAGTTGGCACTGTTTGCAATGGAAATACAGTGTGGTTACCAAGAGAAGAAAAGAACACCTTTACTTCAAAAGTGGAATGAGTTCATATCTTTACCTGTATTTTATTCTCATCTCAGTGCATTATGAGGGCATGATGCCTCTTTGCTGACATGTAGGAGTCTTGCAGCAAATCCGTACCTAGCAGGAAACAGGTGTAGAGATGGACAGCTTGCTTCCTACCGCAGGCAAGGCTCCTTTGCAGTGAGAGTTTTCTTTTTTTTTATATCCGCAGCCTAAGTTTGCCTCAATCTTGATCACACCAGCTGGATATTTTGTGGGTGGGGAAGACAGGGATGATTAAAAACTAGAAGAATGTGGTGGCTGTTGAGAGGACAAGCTGTGTGGACTGGATGGGTGGAGGTAATATTTTAAAATTGCTTGGAGTCCTAAAGGTGGGTCTGCCCATATAGTGGAGTGCGTGGAGCAACAGGACTCTTTGAATCTTAAGAGTCTAGGGGTTTAAGCACCAGTTAAGGGAAAAAACACGTTTTGCTCCAGGATTTTAAAGTCACTAAGTTTACCTGCTTTCCAAAAGAGAATGAATAACTCCATGGTACAGAAATCCCCCGAGGATGCTAAGTACATAGGAATCACATCCAAAAGACTGCCCTTGAAATCCCTAACCTTCAAATTGTTGATGGCTGGTAGGGATTCAAGGGAAGTGTCTCTCTCTCCCCTCTGTTCTTCACTTGGCATCCACTTCTGGTCAATGTCAAAGACAGGATCTAGGGCTAGATGGATTTGTGGCCTGATCCAGTATTCCTATTTTCGTGACTTGAAGGGAGAATATTGTTAGAGATAGCTGAGTTCAGTAGATGGATTGTTGGGCTATAGAGAAATCTGTTATTTTCTGGGCTCTGCTGTTAAAGGACTGTTCAACTTCCGAGGACAGATTTCACTGGTTGACTCTCCCCTCTCGTGGCGCGCACGCTTTGTCTGCACTGCTGTTTCGGCTGTCAGCTCCTTCAGGTAAGGTCTGTTTGCGGGTGCGTTCGCACGCCCCCAAACCAGCCTGCACCTTTCAAGGACTTATCTTTGTGCTGCTGGGAGATCTGATTCTCTGCAAAATTTGGTAGCTGACTGCGAATGCTTTAATTTCATTGTGGGTGTAAATTAAAATAGGTTAAATTAGACTATCAAGCATTACCATGAAAACAATTTAAGTTGTGCTGGAAACTGCAATAGGTCAGAAGTACACATCTCAGTTAAGAAATGTCCTAAGGGGTCTTGACTCACCAACTTCCGATTCTGCGAGTGCATCCTCTGTGTGGGGCTTTGCTCAAAGCAGCTTTGAGTCCATTTTGTGTTACTACTTGCTTTTCTAGTCATAGTAATGATAAATTTGAATAGCAAAATGGTTCCGCTCAGATGTTCAGCCTCTCTCACTCCTTTGATTAAGGAAAGATTTAATGCTTTAATTTGAGACCTGTTTTGTTGAAGAATAGGAAGCTTTGATTCCCTTGTTTATAAAGGGATACCCTTCCTGAGCAGCTTTGAAAACATTCTTGCCTAGTGAAGGATGTTGAAAGTACAGGCACTCTTTGCAGCTGATGGATTTGTTCTAGAGTCATATCTATTAGTGCGTGTTAACAGAATAGAAAAATGTTGAGGTATTGTAGTCCCACAAGCAAGGTAAATGATACTTTTCCCCACCCTTTTGTTGAAATGGGTGCAAAGTCAGCACCTCCTCCTGTTGAGAGTCATTTCTTGACTGTGGGACACCTTTGCATAGCCCTGGGTGGCAGTTGTTTTTTTTTTTTTTTTTTTTTTTTCAATGGAGATTGGAGACTTAAGTTGCTTCAGACTCTTGCTTGGTGTTAATGATATCTCATGTGATGATACAAGTAATACTACTTAGGACAACAGTACCAGCAATTAAGAACTCCTGAACGAAAGTTGTGGTATTTTAATGGTTTAATTACTGAACACCAGCGAAAACGTTAAACTGAAAGAAAATGCTTGATGGCATTTGCTAGATAAGTCAGTGTTACATTTTCACTATAGTGCTTTGTAGTAAGCTCTTTATTTCCTTATATATCCGTTCTTAACTTGAAAACTACTGTTCTCGGAATAATTGTGTTCAAAAAGAAATATTCCATCTAAAGCTGTGTACTTCATTCTATGCATTTATGACTCCAAAGGTGTTCTGCAAGAGACTGGAAGCAGGTTTTGGAGGTTGGTGCTTTCTGTGGCTAGAGTACTAAAAAATGTATGTTTTCTTACAAAACTAATATATGACTTACATCCTGTTAAATACCATCTTCTAAGAAAATATTTAGGTTGGTTTTAGGTGCAGACATGCAGGAGACAGAATACTAATAATGAAAAATAGGTGTTAAAAAAAATTATCTACTGTACCTGCAACTAAATTTATAAATGAGATTCCAGGAAATTTCACAGGGCATACCTGGATTTAAAATTACAAACACTGTGAAAATTGGAGAATTCAGAAAAGGCACTTTCATAGACACCAGTGTGTCTTTTTGCTGAGCGATTAAAGGTATTTGTGGATGTGGTAATATCCTTTGCCCACCTGTTTCAAGTGTGTGCCAGAGACCTCACGTTTATTTCTTCACCTTTTAAAAAAGTTAATTTTTTATGTACTCATACTCTTCTTTCTGACACTTATTTTCGCTTAAAGTTCCTTTTTAATGACTCATTTCAGAGTTGTTTATCTTTTGGCCTGTATATTTTTTTCCAATTTTGATAATACCTTTATTCCTCTAAATTATTTATGCACAGTATGCAAAAAAAATTCTCTTAAAGAAATTATGCCATATGTTTTCTTCTTTATTCCTTTAGAATTTCCTTTAAAATGACATTTTATGAGTTATTTTATATCCTTCAGCATGCTTAATTTAGAAAAGTGGATATTAGAGCTAGCATCCTAGGATGCTAATTTTCTTTATGAAGAACTTTTTTTTTAATTGTTTACCACCATTGATTGTCTGATTTTAGAAAAGAAATTATACTTAGACAACTTTTTTTTTGAAGTATATAAGTGCAAAAATCCTTCCAATCTGATCACTTTCTAACTGCTCTTACCTGTTTTATGCCTGTGCATCCAAGATCTATTTGAATTGAATTCACTAATAAACCACAGCAACCACACATTTCTATTTGAGCATTCATAGTAAGTGTATTCAGAATGATGCATCTTTTTTTCTGTTTTTAATAGGGAAGGTCTTACTTGAGACCTTTTTAAAATGTGCAGAACTGACAAGTTGGAGGTGTGTCCCATTGAGCTTACCTTTTCATTTTTTTCATTGAACACAGCTTTTGTCGGAAAAAAAAGGATACTCAAAATAAGAAGACTCACATAGAGTAGACCTTGCATTATTGAACAATTATGAGAATTCTTGTAAGATTGTTAGCAATTATTTGGCATGCGGTTTCTCAAAAATGTGAGGAACAGCACTAGTACAAAGGAGCTCTGTATTGCTAGATCCACCGATTTCCTGTCTGTATTCATTCTCAAGTATCTGACACAACTAATGTGGTTATAGTTAATCATTGCCGACTATTGAAATATTAGATCTTAGTAGTAGTAAAGATTAGTTAATATTTCTGCCATTTTTTTTTCATGATTATGTATTTAGGTGAAACGAGATGAGATGAGTAGCAAATATTAGGGTGATATTTTGTCAATCTCCCCTTAATTGCTAAATCATCTCATTTTGATAATAGTTCATGCATAAGTTCTGGTCATGACATACTTGGGTGAATGCCATGCTCTATTGGATGATATTTTATTGTCCAGTTAGAGTATTGATTAAACATTATTTTATTTTACTGTATTTAATTTTATTTCTATATTTAGTGAAATCTTCGTGTTGTAACAGATCAATCAATTGAAATATGTGTGTATCATATATAAATATAATTTGTGAGTGCTAAACAAATGGTGTAAATGAATTTCAGTCTAACCAATTCATAACTGTAGGATGTTTAATTAAGAAAATCTGAGGTGAATTGCATATGAAGATTAAATAATTTATACATTCTGTATCAACTATGAAAAATCCCAGTTGTCTCTTTAAATTTAGTTTCTTTTTACTTGAGTAGTTCAGTTGCTGAAACTTTTAATCCCTGCCAAGGGATAACAGATCATTTCTGTGAAGCTCCTGATATTGGAAAGCAGTTAGAGTTTTGGTTTATTATTAAATTATTTTATATAATATAAACATTAATATATTAATTTATATAATGCATAACTGTGTATATAATATTATACACTAATAACGTATATTCATGATAATATATTAATGTATATAATATTTGTAAACAGAATACATTGCATTATTATGTTGCATGTTATTAACAATGCATTACATAAATAATATATATCATCCTAAACCTGAGCAGAACTGGGATAAAATAACTGATAGTTTTGTTGTCCTGTGCAATTCCCTACAAGCACATGATTTAAAGTATTTTGATTTTTGGAATTAAGTCATAAATTTACCTTACCTCAAACAAGTATTTATTTAGAATAGTTACCATAGGTTGATCAATATTTATTGTCAGTAATAAATATTATAATGAAGTTTTACTTATAAATCTGAGCCTGTTTAAAATAGTCATGTATTTTGTTACACTTTTTCAAGCTTTTTGATGGGACCTCTAATCTTTTAAATATCTTTACATCTACTTAATAAATCAAATCTGGATGTGTCTTGTTGAGGAAGGTTACACTTCTTACTCTTTTTGAAAAAGCTATTACCTTACTGTAAGGAATCTTTTTGCCCATCTGAAGAGGGAAGTTGCTCTGAAGGAGAAGAACATGTCTTAATTATGATTTTTTCACATCTGAATTAGCTGATTTGTGGGATATCTGATATGTAAAATACCCAGGTATTTCAAATGAAGTTAAAAAACAGTTAAAACCTTTAGTCAAAACTCAGTCCCCATACTATGGCCTTTAAAAATCTATTCACAATTTGATTTGCATTATACTAAGAAAGTGTGAACTTGTTACTGCAACCTTTCTGGATGGCTTTGAAGGGAATTGAGAGACCTTGAGGAAGGTGGTGTATACCTGGTCTTATTTTGATGAGCTGGAGGAAGTAAGGTTTGTATGCAAGTTAGAATCCGTTTGCCTCTCCCTTTTGCCTTTTTCAGGACAGTATCCTTGCTTTTATTGTTTCACTCCATTTCTGATTTTGTTGGGGGGAAAAAATGTAATTTCTAGCCTTTCTTTTTTAACTGCCTAATATTGAAACAAGAAGTGAGATTCTGCTTATGGACAACAGTAACACTCCAAAGTTGAGAACCATGTTTTTAGCACTGTGGGAGGAAAGGAGAAAATGAGAGACAAAGTATATTTTAGAAACAATGTAATAGTCAGATGATCTGGAAAGGAATGTTTATTAGGTACAGAAATGGAAGGTCAGTTATCTCTTCAGTGTTATGCAGGTGCGTAAGTCTTAGAGGGAAGTGACAGTTCTCAGTTGTGACAGTGGGAAAATAAGACCGAGACTGTGTAAGAGAAGAGATGAAAAATTAAATTTTATCCATAATAATTCTGTTTTTGTCACTTGATCTCCCTTTCTAGGTTTTGAGTAGTGGGAGAGGGAGGATTTCCTAGACAGAATTCTTTCAATTCCTTTCTTGTGATAGACTTTCTTTAAAGTGTTTTATTTTTGTTTTTGTTTGTTTGTTTGTTTTTATATAAATATATCCTCATACAGATTCAACTGAAGTAAGTAAGTTGCAACTGAGGACCAAATTTAACTTAGATATTTTTTTCTGTCATTGTCTCCAATGTCATGTTTTATCCTTCAGTTACAACTCTGTTTTCTTTTAAAGCATTAGTACTAACCAGAAAAAAAGAATACAAAGCAATTTCTGGTCACCATAGTGACTCTGTCAGTCAAAAGTTGTTAACCTTAATAATTTCAGGGAAAAATATTTGTGAAGACAGATCTGATTAAACTAATATTGCAGTCCTAGTAAATAAACTATTATAGCAATGCAAATTGAGGGAAGTGAAGAAGGAGAGCTGGAACTTACCTTAAGTTATTGTTGTATTAAGACATTAAGTTTTTGTCCATTATGTTTCTTCATTAAAATAAAAATGTTGAGACAGAATGGTTGAGGTTGGAAGGGATGTCAGGACATCATCTAGTCCAACCCCCCTACTCAAGCAGGGACACCTAGAGCACATTGCCCAGACACAATTCTGTACAGGTTTTGAATATATCTCCAGGGAAGAAGACTCCACAACTTCTCCACAACTGATTAACCTATTGCAGTGCTCTATTAGCCTCATAGTCAAGAAGTATTCTTTTTCTTGTATTCAGATAGACGTTCTTGTGCTTCAGTTTGTGTAGTTACCTCTCATCGTGTTGCTGGACACCACTGAAAAGTCAATCTTCATCCTCTCTCCGCCCTCCCTTTAGACACTTGCATGCATTGTTAACGTTCTCCCCCTAAGCCTTCCTCTTCCCCTTTTTCCAGGCTGAAAAGTCACAGCCTTTCCTCATATTATTTAGGAACTAAATGCTCTCATGTTTTGCCCATTTTGTTTCACTTGCTAGTGGAGGAAGGAAGGATACCTTACTTCCCTCAAATCTAAATTTAACATGCTATTACTTTTAGGAAATGTCACTTAAGTCACCTTGGAACCAGTAAAAACAAGTGACCAAAAAACCCAGTCCCACTCATTCTTTAGAACTAATTCTTTGGAAAATACTGACAGGGAGGAGAAAGCCGTGGGGTGAATAAGCAGCTCATATATATGGGGCTCTTCTGTGGTGTGGGCAACAGGATGATAGAAAACTGTAGATCAGGATGAGATCATGACAGTGACATGGTGGGTTTTTTTTTTTTGCAGACAACATAGTTGAGGTGGGGAGGTAGACAGATTTTTCTTGTAACAACCCCTTGAGATCAGTAGCAGTCTTGGCTGTTTCTGCCAAGAAATATTAGACTCCAAGTCCCTGAAAGCAATGTGAGTCTTGCAGAATTGTGTAGAGCCCAGTCTTCGGGAGGCTAGATTTCAGTATAGTCAAATGCTGAGAGCGCTGTCTGCTGTTACTAAGAGAGGCCATCTCAGAGCCTGAGGGAAAGACCTAGAATGACTGGATGGGTAAGGACAGATAAGGATGATCTCATTATATACAGGCTGGCCAATCTTTTGGTCCTTGAAAAAATCATGGAGCAAGTCCTCTGGAATGAGGGCTTGTGAATAAGGTGATTGGAAATAGCTCGGATAGTTTTACTGAAAGCTAAATCTTTTCTGACCAACCTGATTCTCTTCTGTGATGAGGAAACTAGACAGTGGATAAGGGGTTGCATGCACTGACTTCAGCCTGGGGAAGAGATGGCTTAGGGAACCTAATGGAGCCTGTTTAATACAGGCAAGATTGCCAGAAAAGATGACACCAGTCTTTCCTGATGTGCATTCAAGGAGAACAAGTGGTTAGAATCATAAATTGAAATACAAGAAATTCCAACTTGATGTAAGAAAAAAATAATCTGATGAAGATTAATAAAATAGGATGTTTTGGGCAGAGAGGTGTGGAATCTCCATGGGGATTTTCAAGGTCTGGCTGGACCAAGTTTGGAGCAATCTGATCTTAATTTAGTACTGATATTGCTTTCAGCAAGAGGTTCAACTTCCATAGGATCTTCTGAGGTCACCTCCAATCTGAATGATTGTGTTTTTCTGGTTTAATAATTTTATCATAAACAGGGAGAAGCAAATAGTCCATGCTCAGTCACTAAGGTCATAACTCAGATCCAGAGGATGCTCCTAGGGCTGATGTGTATGAAATGTTTTACTCAAAACAAGTCTACATACTGCTAGCAAAAATATATTAGCAATTATGGGCAAGGTCAAGAATGCCTATACAAAAACATGATTAATACAGTATTCGAAATATAATAATCAGAATATCATTTACTGTAATCACAGCTGTATGGAGGTATAACACTTTTCATATTTTGAAATACAATTGTCCTGTTAGAATAAGAACTCATATTATCCAACTTTTCTCATCTTATAATAGTGTAGATTTTGCAGTAAGCAGTAAGCAAAATGTGGGATTGCATGATGAGTTCTGTAAAATAAGAAACACTAAAGAGTAACATGTATTATAAAATCTGTTCAGCTGTGACTCTGGTATCTTTTTCTTAACTGTGAGAGAATTCCAGATGGGATTCCTCTGGAGTCAGGGAACAAATCTTTCAAAACTAAAGAGATGTATTATTCTTGTCTTTTAAAAGACAGTAAAAATCTTAGTATTTCTGCTATCTTTTGATTTGCTTTTTGGCAAAACTTGAAACTTATCTATCATTTTTTTTTCTTGCAAGCGCAGGCTATTTATGGTTTGCTAGATGCATTTAACAATTTATTAAACGAGTGGAACAATCCAGAATTTTACAATTTGATAACTGTTCTTTGGGTGCCTAATAAGTTATAGATGCAGTTTTCAGTCTCCTTTGGATATTATGATCTAAATGAAATGTTCTATTCCAGAACTCCTTTATATTAACAAATACCACTGGTTTATTTAAAATGAAGTAATTTAGGAAGCCGTTCAGCACAGAGATCTGAAGGAAGAATTAATGCAGTATTTTAAAAAGATAATTATGTCAATTAATAAATACATATTGTATGCATTTAAACCCGAGTTTATATAAACCAGGGTTTATTTTGAGAGTTTGTAAAGAATTGTCATGATGGTTGTTCATCAAATCAGCAAACTGCTGATCTTGGGAAATTTCCCTTTTGTTTATAGGTAAAATGTAAAACTCAGGAACTGCCTTCATTGTTACCTTCATTATTATTAATCAATGCATACTCTTCCAAGATGTTACTTAGTTACTTAAAGTTTATTTTGTTCTTCTCACTCTTTTTTTTTCTTTTTTTTTTGTGTATTACAAGGGCTAAACACACATTTTGTTGAGTGATATAGCAATATGAAACAATATTTGACAAACTTTTCAGGAAAAAAAGGTCTGCCATCATCAAGACAAATTCGATTGTACGCTTATATAAGTTAAAAGAAGTAAACTTACAGATCTACTGTGTTAGCTGAAAAATCTTGAAAATAGACATATGCTACAAGCAATGTAATGCAGTACTTTCATGTTAATCCAGTCTTTGGAATTTTGGATTATTTATAAAGTCTTTCCTTGCACAATGTATCATTGTGTGACATTAAAACTTACCTTCTCTGTGCTTTTAATAATACCTTTTCTTCCTTTCTGTCAACTGTGTCATAGAAACAGATTACTAGGCCTGATCAATCCTAAACGGTTTATGCCTTACCAGTAATTTCTCACAAATAAGATTATTTCTCTACTTCAGGGAATGCTTAAAGTAAATATTTATTTTTCTTATTGTTATTCCTAAATTGGTTAGGTTTAGCAATCCATTTCTTTGACAAAAAGAATTTCCATGTTAGTAATTATACCTTGGTGTTGATGCTTCATATTATGTTACCAGTTCACGTTTGACAAACACATTTGACTATATGTAAGTCACTAATTCTGTAAAACTCAAAATTTTCTCTCAGAAGAAAATCTGTGCTTTTTCCTTTTATGTCCTGATTTGCCAGGTAATGCTAGCAAGGGCTGCTCTGCTGTTTTATTGGGTTGTAGTATATTATTACCTCCTTCAGCATAATTGATGCACTGTGCCTCACTTATAGATTGAAAAGATCTCTGACACCTTATTTTTTCAACCTCTCTGATTTAAAGCCTTTTTATTTTTTTCCTCCATCAATCTGAAATGCTTTGAAATGACTGATTTCTTATTTTTTGCAATGTTAAATTTTCACAGTTAACTTGTTAACTTTTTTGAACTTTTTAAGTTAAACACCAGATCATATTTTTCTCTTATCTACTTTTCTATAGTTCTTTTTCTGCAAAAATTGCCAATTTCACAGCATGTTTTTATACAAAACATCCTAATTTAGCTAGTGTTAGTGATATCTGTCCTTCACCAATGTAACTCAACTGATGTATCCAGATACCATGCATTACCTGAAGTAGTAGTTTGTTTACATTTACAAATATTTCCATATTCAATTCTGCTTTGTATCGGCTGTTCTTGTGGAGCTCCACACTTTCCTGAAAACCAGTTACATTTGAATCTCAATATCTCATTCTGTCTAACTCAAAGATATACAGGATGTATATCTATAGTTTGAAATGTTTTGCTAAAATACTCCTTCTGGTAGAAAAGAACTGAATGGCAGGACACAAATCTCTCTTCTGATATAATAGTTAGACAGCTGAATTTGGTTTTGATAGTATTATATAGCCATTCATAGTGTAAATGAACATGCTTATATATTAGATTTTGCTTTTTTGAACTTAGAAACTTTAATATAGAACTTAGAAAATTTAATAAATTCCAAATTAAAATCCATCCAGAAAGCCATAGATATGCAGTCTAATTTGCATATAGAGATGTCCTGTAGACGCTGCAAGATAATTTTTGTGATGAATGCCTTTCTGCAATTCTGCACCAGTTTTCCTGGTGCGTGTAAAACATGTACAATCTGCTATACCGGTTGATTTAAGAAGAGATCACGGAAGAAGAGAATGACGGAAGAGGGAAATTTTTTCAGCCTCTTATTCATAATAGTTTGGAAAAAAAAAAGGCAGTGCTGCTCATTGTGAAATACTGATGACAATCCAAGGAGATGTTCAAGTTGCTAATTCTGATCACAAAATAGGCAAGGATTTTTATAGAAAGGCAAGAATTTGAAGGTGTTATCTGTACTTAAAAAGATAGACAAGCTTAGGCATAATTTGAATTGAACATATATATATTTAATAAAAAGTGTGCATTTTTCCACAGAAGACCCCAAAATAAGAAAATAATTGGTCTTGGTTTAAATAATATGGTATGTGTGGTGCCTGCGGTATGTAATCTAATCTTTCCTTTTTTATGTACAGGAAAAACATAAACTGGAGTTAGAAGACATGAGAAAAGCTGGACATGAAGCCTTGAGCATCATTGTTGAAGAGTTCAAGGTAAATCTAAATAAGTTTACCATAGTAGTATGTAAGTATATATTCAGGTAGTATTTAGTACCATCCTTGGTCAGTCTCTTCTCATTGTAAGACTTCTTTTCAGTTGTTTCTTGGTCTGAAATTTTACATAACATATTACCTCAGTTTATACTTTTTTGAGGAAAACGAATTAAATGGGTTCTCTTTAAAATGTTGTATTCATGGTTATTATTTCAACATAGAATATAGGTTAAGAATTAACTTTTTTTTCCGAGGTAGATGAATCAAATGTGTTTTTTAATGAAAACGATAGTCTACATTTTTTTGTAGTCATAATTTATTTTGTTAGATGCAGCAGACCTGACCGTAGTTGCATTAGCAGACAAATAAATAAGGATCATAGGATTTGTGAAATTTAAAAAAGAAGGAAAATATCATTAGCCATTTTGGTGAAACATAAACTTCTTACACTTAGGCACAGATAATATTGTGTTGAAATATGACATTTTCAGGGTTAAAGACTATGTCACAGTAATGCTTATAGTTTATACGGGAAAGTGATTTTCATTTTCTTATAACTATGCATTGTTGATCACGTAAACAATTTACTGAATCATTTAAAAGTGATCTGAGGGCAAGCATCTTACAGTATATACAGCCCTCTCTGCATTTCTTGAGTTTTAGTAAATCAAATGCATACTCATGGCCCAAGTTAGGTTCTATTGCAATAATGAAATCCCTCTGATATGACACAGTTGTCGTTACTCAGTGCCATCTCAAGCAGAGTTCCAGCATGAGTCAATGTAATGGCAGGTTTTGATGATAACTAAAGTATATAAATAAGACAATATTCAGTTGCCTCAGAGAATATTTCCGAATGACTGTATTTCCCTAGATTAGGTATTGAAACTCCATGTTAAACAACACTGAAAAAGATTACCTGTCTTAACTACTTTTTCCATACTCCTTGCCTAGAAAAGTGTTCTTACTGGTAAGTTTGTGAGAGGGTCTTTTTTTTGGATTGCCAATGAAAGATGCTTTTTTTTTCTTTTCCTTTTTTTTTTTTTTTTTTTTCTTTGCCTATGCCTACTTGCTTGCTAATGAACGGGACATCTACAAAAAGAAGGTCTCAAATTTAAGAGAATTACATTTCTGGGGTAAAAAAAAAAAAAGTGTAGCTCTATCTGCTCTGTGTATCGCACTTTCTTATAAGCTATATTGTTTGCTAAGGCTGGGTAGACATCTCAAAAATATATTTTCTTCAGAGAGGAATCCATCTTGTGGACCGTGGACACAATGAATTAGGTACCTCACTTACAAGGTTTAGGGGAAACTCAATCAGAACTTAATAGAAAGGTTTAAATGGGATTTATCTTGCCCCTGGAAGTTAAGTATATTTGACAGCCTGTGTTGAACTATGACAGTACTTGTAATATCTTTAGGATAAAAATATAGTTTATATAGAATGATTGGAAAGTAATGCAACTATTCGTATATATAATATATATAAAATATGTAATATATATAAAAGCACGCATACGTATCTATATGTGTATGTATATATAGATAGATATAGCCAACAAGTTAACATCTTATAACTTAGTAATCAAAAAGCCTGTATTTACAATTTGTTTATGCTTAGAGCAAACTATTACTCTTTGTAGATTTACTTACACCAACCTTGTTTCTGCTATATCTTTTTCCACTGAAAAATGACATAATTTCTGATTGAGCACTCTCCTTATACTGGGGAATGATTTGTTCTGAAAAGAACAATATTTCTGCACATTAATCTTTCATTTATATGTTAGTCTTAAACAATTCAAGAAGTTATACCAAAGATCAAACATTTTCAATTTCTGACCTTGTCATTGGTCTTTTTTAGATTGGTAACGCTGTAGAAAACAGCTTATTTAAGAATTTGAAGTACTGAAATTATTCCATATATTTTTGCAATATATATATTTTGGAATATATTAGCTCACCAGATATGCTGGGAAAATCAGTAAAAGATACCATTAAGCGCATTGCAGCACAAACCTTCAAAAAACTTTGTTTAACATATTAAGTTTATCTTCTTTATGTTTAGAACACTTAACACAAACATTTTTATGTTCATTTTAACAAATAAAATATCTATAATGCATTGGGGGACAAGTCAAAACATTTTTTGTTAAAAAAAACATGGGGAAACAAATTAAAAATGAAAGTAGTGGACTGTGTAGGTCAAGTGTCCCCATCTGGTGTTTACCTAATTTTGTTTGATTTCTGCCTTTCGCATCATTATTTTTTTAAACTTTTATCCCTCATATTAACTACACTGTAGATAAGGAAATGTAGATCTTGGAAATGATGTTTGTGGTATCATGTCACATCGTAAGATACTTACCACAAGCAGCATAAGAATTTTTCCTTTGCTTGTTTAATCAAGCTTTTGTTCTAAAATGATCATAGTTCTCTAAATAGACAAGTTAAGATTTTTAATCTGTTTTGCTCATATTTTTCACCATATGAAATATCCTTTAGTGCAGGCTTTAAAGGATATGAGCTTACAGACAAGTGTGTTTATTTGGTGGTATTTATTTCCTTGGATTATTTTATTTTATTTATTTTTGTTTGTTTGTTTGTTTATTTTATTACCCAGAATGTAAGAATGAATAGACAAATTGTATGGGATACATAAGGGCCCTAGGACTGCCCAGGTGTGTGCCTTTGTTTGTTTGTGTTAGCCGTGAGCCCACATGAGGGAGTTGGCCAGATTTCATCTCCTTTTCTGAAACTTGACAGAGTGGTTTATTCAATTTTCTAGATGACAAACTTGGCAAGAAAGGCTTGACTCAAGATAACAGTTTTAAATTCAATGCAGGTGAATGTATTTTGTTTAAATGCTGGTGTTTGCGTTTCACTTAAAACTTCTATGTTAGACCATATGTAAGTTGTCAAAGAATTAACAGCAGAGTGATAAGGAAATTTACCCTTCAAGTGTGTGCTTATGTGTCTGAAGGAGTTTAAATGAGCAGGATGCAAAAGCAGTGATACTGAAGAAACAATATTAAGCTGGATAAAGAGATCTTATGGAAAATCTGTGTCACGATTTTTGTCTTTATTTAATCTTTTTTTGTTCTAACAGTTAAAAACAAGTTAATGCTCTCCAGATCCATTCTTCTTTTCTACTCAATCCATAAATCCATTGACAGTTGATATATGTGATGATCCAAAATTTGAAAAACTATTGGCTTTTGCATTATCTCCAACTACTGTTCAGTTTTAAATCTTCTTGTTTTAAGAAAAGCCAATTTTTTGATCTGTTCTAAATTCACCAATATTCTAAACTCCTTTTTTGCTTGTGACAGTTACAGGACTGTTACACTTGAGAGTAAAAAAATTCTTAGAATCTATCTGAACTAAAACTGAAGAGCAAATACAAAGTTCCTTTTCCTATACTGATCTGAGGCCAGAAAGTTAAACTCAAAGGTCCCCATTTCAGTTATTAAGGTTGTCAGTCAGAAAGCTGTAATGCAGTCGGTTCTGCTGCCAGCTGTCCTAGTGATTGTGTAATTTTAAAATAAAGATCTTAGAGAAGGATCCACATGTTAGTAATTCAAGCATTAGTTCAACTTGAAATAATTTACTGAAAAATTCTATGATGTACTTAATGGTATAAATAATTGGTGTGTTTGAAATTTTATTGTAAAAACAGTTCTGAGAGCCATAGTCTTTTAGACTGTTCCTCATCATGTGGATTTCATGTATAAGATTTCATAAAGCAACTGTTCTAAATCTGCTGTGGACTAATAGACATCAACACTATTTCACCAATGAGTTAGCTTGCTCCTTTGGTATGAAGAGGTTGGTTTAGACTGAAATATAAGACATAAACATCAAATAAGTAATACAGTGCAGCCCAAATCTTTCAGAAATTTGTTTAGACAGTTACAGTCAATGAGTTTGATTTATTGCTAATAATCATTAAAAAAAAGTGTAATTTCAACCATCAGGGAAATGTAAGAGGGGAACT
Organism: Crypturellus tataupa; assembly: GCA_034781795.1. NCBI lineage: Eukaryota > Metazoa > Chordata > Aves > Tinamiformes > Tinamidae > Crypturellus > Crypturellus tataupa. Next base: position 937,661 of record JAWLRI010000879.1, read on the forward strand.
AATTGCAGTATTGTCTCCTTTCCTTAGGAATTCTTCTGCAGAAAGTATCTTTTAATATATCCACTATTTTTGTAACTCTTTATGGCAGCAAATTCTTAAGATATGCTGTAATAATTTTCATAAGTGCTTTTATCCTATCGCTACTTGAATTTACGTAGAACAGGCTGCCCAGAGAGGTTGTGGAGTCTCCTTCTCTGGAGATCTTCAAGACCCCCTTGGATGCGGTCCTGTGCCACATGTTCTAGGTGGCCCTGCATGTGCAGGGAGATTGGACTAGATGACCTCTAGAGGTCCCTTCCAACCTTATAGCAAAGAATTCGTTGAAAGCCTGCTGAAAATGGCTTCTTAATTCCACCAGTGGCTGTAAATGTCTTTCTCCATTCAAATGCAATCTACCACTTCATGACTGTAGACATTAATGACTCAGACTGAAGCACTATTTAAAATTTTACCATTATTTGTCAATTTCTGACTGCATACATCTTGACTAATGCACATCTTGGACAAACCACATCTGAAAGAATATTTAATCATCTACAAATCGTGTTGTGAGAAGTACTCTATCACTTTTCAGTGTACTTTTTCCTTTCTACTGAGAATAACTGTATCTACCTTCTGTTCATTTGTCAAAAGTAGTAGCTACTGTGGACTTTTAAAACATTAGGAATTCACACTTTTTAATTGTTCTTCTACAACAAGACAGTTTATTGTAACATACTTTCACTGTAGACTATGAATATAATGCAGTCTTATAGTGTTCCATGGTTCTGTTAACCACAAACTATTGAAGAATGGCTGCTATTTCAGGAATACCATGCTGATATTAGATCAGTGACCACAGATTTAGATAATATGTTATTAGTTTGAGAAGAAAGTGATATTTGAGAAGTCACAAGTAGCTGCCCAGAGTACCAGTTCTGTTTCCTTATACTGAAGAAAGCATGTTAACAGCACATGCTATCACTGAATAGACAAATGGATTCAACTTTTTAATAAGTGTTGGGGGACATAGGGAGATCTTTATGGGCCTCATGTGAGGCCTAGGTCTATGTAGGCCTTGGACTGCCCTCCAGGTGTTCCCTGGTGCCTGTGCATGCTCAGTCATGCCACTTGGCCTGGCTGAGCAGTCCTGCAGAGCACCGGGTGGTTCATCACATCCATGAAAGAACATTTGGGCAGCTAGGCACTCCCCAAAGGCGGCAACCCACTGTGTGACAGGGGGGTACAGTCAGTGAGGACATCTTGGCAACAGCCCTCACCCACTCGTGTATCTCCCTCCTCCCATCATCCCGCCTAATGTTCGTCATATAAAAGCTTATGCTAGCTGCAATAAAGTCATCAGTTGACCCTGAACCACATTGGTTACGTCTTTTGTCGACTGTCCGGGTGTTTAGGCAGTCGGTGCTGCCTGTCTGCATATAGGGTGCCGTCGGTGCGGCTAAAGCCCTGCGGCGCACCCCCACAACCTCCTCACCCTGGCTGGGTCTGACCCTACTGGGCCAGCCCGAGAGAGTGCCTTGGCACGGCGGCGTCCTCCTTCCGGCCTGCGACTGGACATCGCAGAGGGTCCAGGATCTCGGAGGGTGAGACAAGCTGGTTCCCCGGGGGGGTCCAAGGTCACGCTCGGGAGCGTCGACTCGTTGACCAGACCTGAAGACCTGCGGCCTAGCGCCAGTGCCGGCCTGCAACCTTCACAGGCGGACACCGACAAATAAGTAGTTGATTAGTCTGAAATTCACCAAAGCATTGGTTACCACATATCTCTATTGTATTTATCCCACCCAGAGACTTTAAAGAGTAAAATATCCTTTTTTTTTTTTTTTTTTTTTTTTTTAAATCATTCAGAAAGGTATTCTTTTATGGCATCCTTATGTTCAGCCATCTCTCATGGCATCCCCATTTTCTGTTGTCAGCTAGAGACAGACAGATATAGGCTAGGCACCAATTAAATAAGTAAATAAGAACTAAATGAAATTATGTTACATCTGACATGTTTTTAAAAAGTTTTCTTTTTGATAATTTGTTTGGGATATGGATTTAATAATAAACAATGAAGAATAATAAAAGTTTAAAGGGCAAGATACAGCTATATTTGTCAAGCAATGTCAGTAGTCTGTGACACCTCATACCTGAAAATAGAATTTATATTGCATGGAAGCTTCTTATCTTCTAGTACTGTTAGTTATGATCAGTTCTGAGCATAAAAACTTATTCACAAATGCGTATTTCCTCATGATAATAAAAACTGTATGCATTTTAATGCATAATAAAATAATAAATAAAAAGAAGTAATTTGGTGGTGATGTTTGGTTCTAAAGCATGTCTTAGGACCAGAGAATCTTGAAATTTTCCTTGAAAGAGGAAATACTATTTTATAAAAAACTATTTTAAGTCACTTAGGATTTGGAGCTCCATCAAAATACATTATTTTCACTCTGCGTATTCTGTATTTTAACAGCCTATCTCTTTGATAGGTCTGCATCTCTCCATAGCAAATAAAGGTTTATTATCTAGCTGGCTTTCATGACACAAGATGGAATCCAAGTCTATGAGACAGATAGTAATTTCTCTCTCTATCATCCAGTGGAATATCTAAACACAGACTCAATTTTATGTTACTGTTTGAGCAGTATTAGTAGATTAAATGATGGAAAAATATATATTTACAAAAAAACGGGCAAGTATTAATCACCTATCCCATTTAATGGTTAATAATTATTCCCTACAAAATAGAAGGTTCTTGCTACTATTTCATAGGAATACAACAGTCACTAGTTAAGCTCACATAATAAAGTCTGTAAAGTGGCTCTACCCTTGGTGTGAGCAAGAAGAAACAATTTAAGAAACTACATTGCAACTTAATAACTGTTCTGTTACTGTTTTTCTGGGATGATAGCAGTTTTTTTTTTTTTTTTTTAATAATTGAACAATTCTTGTCACACTAACTTGAATTTCTTTTTTCTTATTTTTTCCTCCATAAAGTGGAGAGGTTTTTTGCCAGTGATACCTGGCATTTTCCAGTGTACAAATAGTAGAATTCAACTGAATATAAAGTTTCACATGTAGAAATTATAATCCTTTGCAAGTTAAATTTTGATGATTGTCTGAATTTATATAATACAAGAACTAAAGGTAGCAGGAAAGAAATTGTCATTTATGAAAGTAAGCTTGTGACTAGTTAAATACCCAACAAAGGCCAGCAAACCTGTTCTTCAATTAAAGTTGATCTGTGTTAACTTTCAAACCTTTCTGAGCCTGTATTGAAAATATAGCTGTACTGTAGCACTAATGGTATCCTGAAGAACCCTTATTCTGGTAAAACAGACTAAGTAGTGGAAAATGTGGGAAGATATTTCAAAAACAGGCAAAAGACATTTCTGTGTATTTTTTTTCCTCAAAACTCCATTTTATGTGTGTTATGTTCCATCGAGTAAGTATATCTGCAAAACAAAGATTATTTAAAAGATGGGACTTTTTATATAATTTGTCTTTTTGTTGTTGTTTGGGCCGAAGGTCTGTTTTCTGTAAATGTTAATGTCTGTTTTAATTTATACAGTAGTTTCAACTAGTTTGCTGTTCAATTTTAGTTAAAAATAGTTTACTATAGTACATATAAATAGTCCAGTGAATATTTGGAAAGTGACATAAATATTTTATAATTTTGGGGGAGGGGGAAACTTGCACGCATAGCACATTAACTCTTGGGCAAAAATATTAGTATTGTTTTAAGAAAATCGGGTTGCAATTCCTTTAAATGATGATTTGTTTTCTTCATCTGTTTGAAATATTTTTTCTTTATGCATGTAGATGTTGCAGCTTCTTCAGAGTTTAGTCAGGTGCATGTATGCCTGTACATATGTGCATAAACACATGCATGCATGTACACAAAATTCCTGATTTTATTTTCTTTTTGATATTGTCTTGGTACTTTAACTTTCCACATTTCGGCTTCCACTGCTTCACACTCAAGTGTGAACTTCCTAGGGGGGAGTTCTTTTATGTTTTAAATTGCTCAGAATTTCCATCTGCTTTTACTTGACTTGTGGTCATGAAGATCATGCTTGGCCCATGGGATCCTACAGTATGCCGAGAGGATGTGGAGTTTTGTCAGCCAGTGAAATATGTCTGGCCTTTTTTTTTTTTTTTTTTTTTTTTCTTCAGCAGCTCTCATGCTTCTCTTCTTGTGTGGTCTCACTAAACTGAGTATACTTAACAGAAGTACTCTCTATCTTCTGTGCATTGCTCGTTTTAAAGAGACTGTGTATAGGAAGTCTGAGATCTAAAAATTTTTAATCCTGGCTATGAGAAGATATAAATCTAAAAACAAAGTGGTTTTACATAGAAAGTTATTTCAATAGTTGTACTTTCTGAATTTATAACAGCAACAAGTATATAGTTGATTTCCAGTTTCTGATAAACATGCCAGTTATTTTTATTGAGTTTTTCTGTACTTTCTTTTTGCAGGCATTGCTGCAGTCTACAGTTCAACAGCGAGAAGCAGCTTTTGAAAAACTGTATATACTGACAATTGAAAAACACTCTCGCAAATGTGAAGAACTTCTTAATGCTCAGGTATGGATGGGCACAGACACGTACACATAGACTATCTCTTTATCCTATACATGTCATTATCTGTGTATGTATACAGTACAAAAAGCTTCATGATTTCCTTTTAGTTTCAGATCTTTTCCATTTGTTTGAAGAAAATATGAATGGACTAAATAATCAGTCTTTCACCTTGTGTGATACAGCATAAGTGTAAATGTAGATATGCAAACTACACAACAAACATTATGCACACAACAAACAGTGCAACACTTCCTTTGTTGGGATCCAAGGTATTTTACGACATTTAAACCCACTTAGGAAAAATTCAAGAATAGTGTAGCCCAGAGGAGGAGGGAATCATAGAGCAGCTTAGCGCATACTCCTTTAGTGGCTGTTATTTTCTGTACTCTTGGAGAAAACATGTAATAAAACATGTGAATAGATTAATTTGCCTATTAGAAAACCTATTCTTGTTTCACAGATATCTTGCATAAAAATAGAAAAGTTAATGTGAGGAATTATGTAAAATTCACACATATAATGTGTACCTTTACAGTCTAGCATTGCTTGATGGTTAAAGGCACAATGGTGCTTGAAGTCACATTAATTATTGATGAGTATCTGGACAGTGTAAACCTGACTGTTTTTTGAAAATATCTTCATTTGGTTTGAGTATAATTTATGAATCAGAATCTGTGATTATAACTTTTATTAGCTGTGATAATTTTTTTAAGCCATTAATTTTCTAATAGCATTCTAAGCACTTTTACATTGTAATTAACAGTTACTTAGCAACTTCCATTAGCAAAAATTCTCCTAAAAATGGGAAGATAATAGTTTCTTTATCCCTTTATCTTTCCTGTGGAAAATTAGACCTAAAAAGAGCAAAAATCCACTGGAAATATTCCACCATCTTTAACAGTATTTTATGGATATTGGACTTTTATTGTATTAGTTAAAGTTTATTGCAAATATATAAACATCTGTATAAATAATGTAACAGAATGGGGTGTAAGAGCTTGGAGAAATGAGTTCTTCCTTGCAAGAGGAGCATGCTGTGCAGAGCTACAGGGTTGCTCTCTACATGCTCTATATCAATGCCTAAAAAGAAAGTAAAACTGAATTTTTATAAAATGTTTTGTTTTTCTGAAATGAATATTCTGTGTACTGATTTTATATAAGCTTCTGAATGTCAAAAATGAGTAAATCTCATGAAATCCATAAGAATAATAGAATGATTTCCTGGGAGTGTATTTTCAAACTTAGCAAAAATGCTGTTTGATGATATGTAACATCTCAAACCACAAGATGGGGACAGAAATATGCAAAAATGTTCAAAAAGTTGAAAGAGTTTATCTGAGACTATTTTTTCAATAGAGCTAATGAATTTGAGGAGCCTCTTCTTGGTTGTAGGACAGAAGAATACTTTGCCCATAAGATAGGAACCAGTTCACATCATGGCTATTTTTATTGTAACATAATATGACATTTGGGCCCAGAAAACATTTACTTTTTTTGTTTACAAATTTCCGAGTCATTTCTTTTCATTCTTCATTTAACTCAGTCAAGGTTTACTATCCCTAACTGTAATATTAGACTATGGGTTTTTGAAGCCTAAGCAAGTAGATAAAAACTGTGCTTGTTTATGGTAGAATTATCAGTTGTATTAAAAATATATATATATTTACAAATTTTATAGCTGCAGTTTGTAACTTTAATTATTTACTTATGTGTGTTTTAGCATATATTTTTCTCCAAGGGATTTATTCTGTGTTAATAGTGGAGATTATTGACATGATAACTAATGACTATACAGTAATTTGCTTAATACTCTGTTATGTCACTGTGCAGGAATATGAACACTTGTATTGAAACTGAAAATAAGATGGATACTTGTAGTTCTCAGAGACTTTATGCCATAGCAATAATAACACGATAAAATTATGCTCTAAAAGTAAGCTTTGTGATTTTTCTTCTACTTTGTTTAGAATTCCACAAAAAGAAGGTTATCTCATGTAGTTTCATAATTCTGCTGCTATGCTTTCTGCTAACCCCACTCTCACCTTAGCAGTATCCTGCTCTTTATGTTCCTAAAATGGTTCTTTGGGAAAGAGAAAATACTGTTTTTTCTCTGGTAGTTTTTAACTAGTCATTACAGTCTATTCAAGTTTTTTGTATTTAAACTGTAAATTAATCTTCATTACACGCAGTATTTTCCACCAAACTGGTTAGCTATTGATAGCATAATCGGCTTCTCCCTTCACCATCATCTCATCATCACAAGTTGTCTTTGACTATGTATCTTGTTTCAGGCTTCTTAAATATCTTTGGCTGAGCTCTCCTCTCAATTCCATCCTCCTCCAACAATTTAGGATCTTGCTAAAATTGTAGAAAATTCTGCAAGGTGAAATGGGCCATTTAAAATTGTTTTCCTTCTGACTAAAGCCTTCACCACTCATTCTAAAGTTAGAAAGTTCTGATCTACATTCTGTTTTCTCTCTCTGAAATTCATATTCGACCACCATAAAATACTTTTTCTTCCTGTGAGTATTAGAAGCCTTTTGCAGATTGCAGATTTTGAGGAACAGTTTGTGTGGTTGTTACAGAACCTTCTTGAGTGATGTTGTAGAAAGTACTCTCCACCATAGTGTGCTGAACTGCCTTTGTACTGATTACATTACTTTTGCTGCAACAACTTGAAAGGTCAACTGCAGCAGGTACTATACAGTTGTTATCCACAGATAACTCTCTCTGTCCTTTTTTGAGTCCTGTAATGTCATTTGTCTTCAATACCCTAGGCTGCACGTTATCTGTGTTTGTGACGGTTCCTATAGGAAGACTGCTCCTGGAGTGGGTTGAAAGGCTAAGTTCCCTCAAAAGTCATTGACCACTAAAATGGACACTAGTTGGTTTAAATAGGAAAATGTGTTTAGGGCTTTGGGGTTTTCAACGAAGTGTATTTTCAAATCAACATTTCACAAAACATTCTAGACATTCTCAGGCAGTATTCATGGTCAGCAGGTTCATAGTGCTTCACCACGGAACAGAACAATGAGAATAGCCTATTATGGTAGGAAGCAGTCAGGTTATGTAATGAGTGTTCAGGAAAGGCATGTGTATCAATTGTGCTTTTATAAGACTTATTGTCAGAGAAGACTTCGATGATAAATATGTGGGTTTAATGTAAGTGGGGAAATAATTAATTCCACTGTTACATTTTATCTCAGACACAAACTTCTTTGATATTATCTTGTGAAAATGAATACTAACTTTGACCTTATCTTTGAAGTTGTTTTCTAAGCAATTTGGTCCTTTCTTGATGTTTGTCTTCCTTACTGTCTTCTAAGCAAAGTGAAGGGAAGCAGGCATTCATGGAGTGAGAGGGATGAAGGTACATGTGAAATTAGACTCAGATGGCACAGTTAACTAACTTCTGACTTGGCAATATCCCCCTTTTTCTCAGTGTCGTCTTGAGGAAGCAACAGCAATCAGAGATTACTTGTCTTAGATTTTATAAGTCTGGATATATGTCATTTTAATTCATGTAATAGAATAAAGTAAGAAAAGAAAAAAGTCTTTAATTTTGTATTTCAAGTGCATACATAGTCATCTGCCATCCTTTGCAAAGTTTTGTAAGGCTGCAGTTTTCCTTTTATAGCATATATTGTTGTAAAGTTTTTTTTTTGTTTTTTTTTTTCATTTTTCCCCCAAAGTTTAAGGAGTGGAACCACTACTAAGTTAATTGATGAGAAGTAACTATACTAAAACAGTGTCACACACACACAAAAATGAGTTAAAGATCTCTGTGTGCTTTTCCATATTGACATTTTTGTGATGATTTTTAATGAAATTATGAAAGAATTCTTACAGTTGTAAGTGCAACAGCATTTTGAGCTAAGCTGAGTTAACCTTGTGTCCTTAATTCTTTTCCTCTATATATCATGATGTTGCTGGAAAAGTACTTTGTATTCATGGTTCTAGCTTGATAAACAGTCATTTAACATCTATTTGGCGGTACATGAAATTTTGCAGCAATTTTTTGATACATGCTCAAAGAAAAAAAAGAATTTTTAGCTCTGTTTAAAAAAAAAAAAATCCTGAAAGGTCATCCCAAGCAAGCACCAGTTGCTCAAACTCACTTCTTTTAAATACATGAATGATGTAAAAATGGCTTATTTGTGAACTTATGAGCAAGCAAAAATTTGGTGTTACAGATGTAATAAGATGGAATGTGCTAGGTGCCTTACCTTCTCTGTTTGGAAGACACAGCTGAATGTGTTTTGTATTTTCACTAATCTCTCTCTGTACACATGCATTTTCTAGAATGTCAGTTATATCTGTGTTGTATAGTAATTGAATGTCTATATGCCAGAGAAAATGTTTGTTTGTTTCAGTAACCTAGTTCTGCAATGAGAGATCATTTTCTATTTCGATTTTTAAAATATCTACTTGTAACATGCAGTATCTTTATGTAATAATGCTTATTCTACAGATGTGGTTTGATTTTTGTGCTTCCCTGTTGATGCGGTGCTTCTTTCTCTGTTAAGGGTAATAACTGGGAAACTGCTTTCATGTCTTATTGGGGGGCTATGCAATTACATTTGCATAGATAATTAGAGAACTTGGAATATATACATTTTAAGGAGACAGTAGTCATTTTTTGCAGTGAAAGCAGTAAGTACTTTTACTAAGTCCCTCTCCTCTGTGGGGGAAATTAGAGTGGCGCAGAACCTCTTGATTCAATGGCAGTTCTTGGGTAGGAAATAAAAGTGCTTAGAAGGGTTCTCTTGTCAATTTTCTCTCTTTACTCCAAAATGCAGAATTGCCTGTCTATCCTAATCAAAGTAACTTATTTGTAAACAATTAAACAAATGTGACAAAATATTTGAAGTCTGACAATAGGTGATTTGCTTGAATTAAACCTCTCATGTTCCTCTAGTTATGCACATTCTTCAGTATACAGCTGGTTGAAACTTTGAGCTGGAGTAGTAGGCTTAGTTATTTTACTACTCTTATTATAATTTTTCTTTATATTTTGATTGGTTTAACTTTGCTTCTTGAATAATGTTTTGCTGTTTCCTGAACTTTCCTTTAAGGAAATTGTGCTGTCTTCTTGGCGACTTGGACCTCAAACTGGCAACATACAGTTCAACCATGAAATAATAAGTTATAATTTGAGGAAGTGGAAATATGTGGCAGATGTTGGAATTCTTCACACAGATTTTTCCACCTTGTATTGCCAAGCACTCCAATGCCACAGGTAGTGAGGACAGTGTAGTTGCGACTACCCAATCTTTTAGTTTGACATGCGACTTAGACATAGGTTAGAAGAGGTGAAAAGATGCGGCATAAAGTACTGTGATTTTAAATATAACTAGCCTTTCTATAAGACTGCAGAAATATTACTATTATTTTATTGATACTGTCTTTTTCCTCAATATAATATTTTGAATAAGATGTAGAAATAGACATATTTTAATAACATTACCCCTGGCTTGTAAATGGCAGTTAAAATTTTGTTCTGATTAATATTTTAATAACTATTAGGGCATCCTGAAATACCTGATTTTCTTTGAACCAGGCAGAATCATGATGCTTTAATTGTTTTTTTTTTCCTTATGTCGTGATGTACCCATCTTGAATATAAATAATGAGATTTTTTCCATGTTATTTCTTATTGTTATTTCTTATTATTGTTAGATTCTGTCATGAGAAAGTGAAGTAGAACTTGGTGTGTTAAGAAGTTTTCTTGTTTAAATGTTCCTGCTGATGAATAAAGAATCGGAATATTTGCTAACTGCCTCTGTGGATATCTTTCCCAGATCGTGAAAATGAGGAATAGGGATTGCTCTTAGATCCGTATGTAATAAGGACGTAAAAAAAAAAAAAAGAATATGAAGGTGAGAGGTGAAGTCTTACTAAGTGATTTTAATGGGGGCAAGGGGGAGAAAAAACAAATATAAAATTTGTTACAAGAAAAATTGATTATTCACTGGGATGTGAATTCAGAAATACATATATTTGTGTCTTAGTATTTTAGTTTTCAGATTGAGGCTATTACAGAATGGTTGTAAATGTCATTTCACTAGTGTGTGAGCTTTTTTCTTCAAATGAGAGGTCTTTTGAAGGTATAAAGTATCGTTACTATTACAGTGATGGTGCATGTAAAGCAAATATTTTTTCTCTTTAGTAGTAGTGTATGTACTTTATTCTTTTGGACAGATTCTGAGAATTGAGCAACTAACCAGCTTAGCAAGATTAGTATGAATAAATTCAGTTTTTAGCTGCTATTCATAGGTTATGTAAAAGTACTTAGATTAGCAATCACGATCCGTAGAAACATTAAACTGAATGTATATCAGATATAGCAAAAGAATTGTACCCTAGAATTTCTGTTTCTGTTCCCTTTCAGATGAAACTGTACAGAGCCCAAAGAGAAAATATCCACATTTTAAAAATTCCTTTCAGGTTGTTTGGGACACTCTATTTTCCATTTTTCTTTAAATTTGAATTTTAGGACTAATAGGAATAGGCAAGGATTATAACTGTCTTAAGTTAGAGCTTTAATATAGCATATTAACTGCCAAATAACTCAAAAGAATCTTGAGCTACTTAATTCACTCTACAGGTTATTTAGAATATGTACAATGTAGTCCTTCAAAAGATGCATATCTGAAGTAAAACTGTCAGGATTTTTCATAAATCATTTTTTTCTATAAAAATAACACTAAAAAAAGAGAGAGAGAGAGAGAGAAAAATTGCTATTGTGATTAAATCTGTTTACAATATCTTCTCTGAGTCACATTCCAGGAAAAAAAAAAAAAGAGATTTTTGATTTCTTTTTTACAGGAATCAAGAAAAACCACAGAACCTCTGTATTTATATTTGAATCTACATCAAACATTTTTCATTTGGAACTGTTGCCTAAAGAACTTATTTCACAGAGAAAAACATAACCTATTTTGAATGCCTTTTGTTTTAAGTTGATTTTCTTTTGACTCTTCTTGACCCTGTCTCTTATTGCTTTCCATAAAAGAAGTTAGAAATGCTACTATTACTCTCAAATTTGAAATACTATTTTTTTAGAATATGTGTGTGTGTGAATATATATATTCACACACACATATTTTTTGATGGCAAAGCACTTTCAAACCACCACATGCAAGTATGAGTTTGCTATTCAGTACTTTTGCATTCCAGATTTCTTTTACTCTATTCCCTATACTCCTTGACAAAGGAATTAAAGGGAGCAAGTGATAGCTTAGTTGGAGAGGGAGTAGTTAAGATCAATAAATTAGTTCAGGCAAAGTAATGCATAAACTTCTATATACTATATGAAAATTTATGTACTATATTACTTGTGGTACCTAAGTTTAAGATATTCAGAACTGACTTAATATCTCTGCATAGTTTTCTTACTGTGCCTTACAGTTTATATGTACTGTGTTAATTTGCCGCAAATTTATACTGGCTGAAAATTTTAATGTTCCACTAAAGTGCTATTTCTTTTGGCTTCATATTAATTTATGCATCATACTATGAGTTCATACCTTTATTTATTTAATTTCCAAATTAACTTAGTCATAAATTTTCACTAATTTTACTCTTTAGTCTTGAAATCCAGTTAGGTATGTTTCTTTGAGTAGCTGGAAACTACATGCAAAGCCTCAACATTTTTATAATTTTATGATCTTTTTTCCTGGTCTTTGTATTGTTGATCAGTTGAGGAAAAAGTCTCACTTCAACTTCCATAATAAGCATCATGTCTTGCAGTTTACACAGATTGGATACTTTGTTTTTTTTTCCAAATTTAAGATTCCATAGTAGTTCTTCATCATAAATTTCAGAGCACTGGGGTAGTCTTTGTAGTTTTCTGAATAGGACTGCTAGGTCTGAATTGATTATACTGCTTATAGGAGACCAGCCTTCTTGAAAGCTCATATTAGGTTTGCTTGTTAAGGAATTGGGAATAAATAAAGTCTCCAGAAGAACCCTAGCTTTGGCATGTAAACAAACTTAATATAAAGCAGTATCTACAGTGCCCAGGAAATTAAACTCCACCTACAGATAGCCCAGAGCAGTCTTGAGGCTCTTCATTTACTCTTTTAACTGTGTCTGTCAGAGGACCATGTTCATGACTACCCATGGGAAAAAGGAAGTGTTGCATAAGATTCATGCAGTTCATGCCCTATCCATATTTTTTCTTTCTAATGAGGAAAACAAGGGGTATTGAAAGAAGCTTGCTGACCCACAGACCCATCTCAGCATACGTGACCTTTAATGCTCAAGGTTTATGCATAATATGAGGACTTGTTGAGATCTTCGAAAAATGCTTAGCTTAGTGTGCCTTTGAAAGATCTGTGCTTTGGTGGAAGAGGTGCAGGTGGAGGGAAATGGAATGGATCGTTGATGTCACTGAGCTCCCTTCAGCTCATTTTAATAAGCACAGTTTTCAGTGAGATTCCATAGTACAATATAAGGACTAATGAAGCACACTGCTGTGGAAAAACTTTAGTTCTTAATAAGTAATCATCTTAATTGAATTCAAAGTACCAGTTTACATCTTTTAATATTACATCTGTGCCGACAATGCAGTACAGGCTTTCTGGAGCCATGCTTGTTCTGGGGAGAAGTGACTCACACTGTTTTATTCTGCTTTACCTATTTCCAGGTACTTATTTCCTTTTAAATAATTTATGTAATGTAATAGTTGAAAGTGCATTTTTCTCTGAAAAAGAAATCTACTTGGATAGATTTAAATTCTGAAGCCAAATAAACAGTTCTTTAAGATATTTCTTTAGCTCTAATACAAGAGAATGTACTCTGTTGTATGGACAGCTGTTGCAACGTTTGTGATAATATATGAAGTTCTGGAAGTTTGGATATGAAGCTAAACCATTATTTGACACGAATAAACATTTAGATTATAATAGGAACGGGTATGTCAAGTTAGTCGCAAGAAACTTACAGTCTGGATGAAATTCAGGAATTTCAGCATCCTTATTTCTCATGCAAATATACATAATGTATAGATACTACTTTGAAGTGTTCCAGAAGTGATTAGCTTATATTTTGAAAACACTGTAAGTATTTTTGTGTCTAGCATTTGCCTAAAGTATTTCTAAAAATAAAAACTGCTATATAGTTATACAAAGAAATAATGTGTTTTATATAAGTTCTTTTGAATTCCGTACAGTTCAAAATATAATACCACATATATTTTCTAATCAACCAAGGAAATAAGAGATCCTCAGTTAAAGTGATCATACTGTAAATTGCACTTAGAGAAACCTTCACATTTATCATAACTATTTACTCATTAGATAATTATTTTGTAGTCAAAAGTTTGTACTGTATTTTAAAGGTTCCCTTTTTGCTCTCTGAAGAAGCAAAAAGAATTCTTATACTGCTATTTATATTTCAAATTATCACAATGTATCTCAATTGAGTTGTTTGATTGAATTCAACAAATATGTACTTCCTCACGGTATAAAATTGTTTTGTATTCTGCAAATTACTTATTTTCTGGACTTAGTTATACCCTCTTTTTTTCAGGAAAAGATGTACATTTTTACTTGAGATGTGTTCAAAATCAGGACCCTGCAGTCTTCCTTAGGCTCAAAGTGGTTTTGGCCTTTTTTTTTTTTTTCTTTCTTTCTTTCTTTTTTCTTCCAGCGTTGCAGGTCTACATGTTTTACTGAAAATTAAATAAATAAGACCTGCTGTGTAGTGAGGTTAGGTTCACATGGAAGGCTGTAGTCACAAAGATGTTTATTTCAGCTGCAAGTAAAATGGATATTTGTTTCAGTGGTCTATGTAGACATGTTCTTTGTTGAATTAATGTAAATTAGAATTTTTAAATGTAATTTAGAATTTTTAGGATGGTCTTATCTGTTTTCTTAAATAGGTAAGTTAAGTTTCTATACCTGCTGTGAAGATTAAAGATTGAAATTAGTGATCCCACAGGGAATGTTGTAAAATGCATATAATAACTGATCCAATATGGCAACTTTAAATGCACACATGCGTTTTTCTCATCCAACCTAGAAATCTGGTGGTTGGCATCAAACTGCAGATAATTGCCTGTAACTCTTCTTCTAAAAATTAGAATGGCAAACAAATTGTTCTGAAGGATTAAAGCTGTAAAGATCTGATTTTCATACTTCTGAGTTTCTCATAATCATAATAATTGCAGAGGGATCTTCTATCTAAAGCCAATTGACATTATTCCAACTTTGATTTGTGGAATATATCTGATTCAGTGTTTAAGTATATTTGCCTATTATTGCATCAGTATTTCAAATAAACATGGAATAACAGATGCCAGTTTGCAGTCTTTCCACAGTCAGTTAAGAATAGGATTATATAAGCGATAACATCCATTTATTGCTTTACTTTTGTTTGAATTAGTGGAGGTGTAAAGGAGAAATATGTAGCTACCCTGATAATTAAAGCTAATATATACTTTCTATTTTAAAGTTATGGAATGAAAGCTAGTATAGACATACTTTAACTTCCACAGCTGTTTAAATTAATTCTTTGAAGTATGATGTTGCTTTGACCGTCTACATAAATTTTATAAAGAGTGTTGCTCTATATAATATTTTTTTCCACATATCTCTGTTATTCTCTTCAGATCTAGAGAACATGAGAGAGAGTCATGGGTGCTAAATGTTTCACACGAGTTTCCCTTAACATCAAAGCAGTTAAAGGAGCAGTGCATATGTTTACTCAAATCTAGATTCTGAATCATATAATAAGCAAAGGGCAAACCTAACTATGTTGTATGAGTTGTTTTTGTTTGTTCTACTAGCAGAATGTAGTTACGATACAGATTTTTTTTCTTCCAGTAGCATCAGAAACTTCTTGACATTTTGGAAGCAGAGAAGGAAGTGTTATCAGAAAGGACAGAACAAGCTTTGCTGCAGCAATCACAAAAACATAAGGTAATGCTTATATTTACAAAAAAAAAACATGTCGTCAAAACTGTAGCATAGAGTTCATAAAGAAAAATCCTGTCATAATCATTGGCAGGAAAAAATAGTCTTCTCAAAAACTTTGAGTGTTTGAAATTATTTTTAGCCATTCATCTATGGTGTAACGCAATTTAATTTTTCATAACGTTTGCAGGAAATACTTGACAAATGTTTGGATGAAGAAAGGAAAAGAAGTAAGGAGGCTCTGGCAGCTGTGGCAAAGGTATTTCTTGTAAATTCTGCCTTTGCAGGGTAGATTCCATGAGTTTCATTAGGAATGCCAAATTCAGCAGTTGATTTTTATTTCATTACTAAGTATGTCAAAATTATGTTCTCATTCATGTATAATGTATAAATTATAAATAGATCTACTGTAGTTTAGGCCTTCATAAAGATAGCATTCAGGAGATGTACCTTGCTTACTTGTCTTTAAGATAACCTCTGAATTTATACCAGAGTCAAGATCTTTGGTGTTAGAGGATAGAATTAATTTTCTAATATATTATTTTATAAAAACCCGCAAGAAAACTTCATAAAAAATTAACAGCAAGTGCTAATGACACCATTTCACAGAAGTAGCATGTTTGAATGAAAGTAAATTTTCACTTTCAGCATGATTTCTTTAGTTGATTTCAGTATTAAGCAAACTGTGGTTAGGAGATTTCTCTGTGTTACAATATGCTTCATTTCTAAAATCCAGTACAAAATTGTAGTTGCTTATAGTATTTCGGAGAAACCTCTAGAGATGTAATCTAACAGAGTTAGGATGTATTTACTGTATATCTTTGTGTAGTATATGCACATTTTCTGAATCTGTTTTTGAAGAGCAATCAGCAGCACAAAAAGCTTTTTTGCATGGTTGATATCTGCGGGGGGAAATGTTTTGTGCAATAAAATATCTTAATTTAGTACTGTCTTCTTAATGTTGCTAAGTATTTTATTATGTTTCACAAATGACTAATTAAATTTTAAAAGATCGAATTCAAGGAATTGCAGTAAAAAGCTTTTCTTCTAATTGCAGGTATTTGAGAAAGCCAATATTTTTTCCATTTATTTCAACCTTACTTGAGCAGTTCCATAATTGGTATTAAAGGGCATTGCTAACCTATAGACTTATTAAAATTCCTTTTTTACCGGGCAATACTTGCCTGTCTTGAACTTCAGCATCCTGTTATTTATTGGTACATATACAATGCCAGATTGTCTTACTGATAGATGTGTAGCTCAGCATATATAAGACTATGCATTGTCTTCGTTGCTTCAGCTTCAGATTTGTAGGTAGGTCCAAGTCTATTCTTATACCTCTAAAAATCAGTGTCCAATGGTAACTGGTTAGTAACACCTTAAGAAAAATTTAAGCTCTTAGTTTAGAAGTAAAAATATTTGTCGTGTCCTGTCAGTCTTATTAAAAGAAATAACATGCATTAGGCTCCCATGTTTGATATTTTGTTCATTTATTTGTGCTTGATATGTTTCAAAGGCTGAAAAAGTAGCAGTGCAGGAGGCTGTTCTGAAAGCAGTAGAGGAGGAAAGAAGAAATATGATGAAAATTCATGCAGAAGAAATAAAAATGTGGGAAGCAGAACGTGACACACACAAAGAGAAGATTGCTCAGATGGTTTTGGAAGCCATGCAAGAGCAAAGAAAACATAATCAAGTTAGTATGTTTTACCCTTTCATGGACCTGCTTTGCATATTTTATTTTCTCTTTTGAATGTCTTCACAATGCTGTGGTAGTTTTTCTTTAAAAATATAATTTATTACTCTACCTACTTCATATTTGAAATGCACAAAAATCTCATTAATTTATTTTTATCTGTATTTTGTGTGAGGAAACAATTTGGTACATTTAAAATACAATTCCTGTGACTTTTTCGTGCATGCATACTGAAGTGAGATTAATAATGCCCTGTATCCCTAAAGTTGGGTTCAAAAGGAACTCAGATACAGGTATCTGTATTGTAGAAAGGCTGAATGATTTTCTTTTTAATACCTACAGAGGAGATGAGATCCTTAAAATGCTGAAATTACACTCCTTATCTTAGTAAAAAGATTTTTTTAAGACAAAACTAGATTAGATACAACATAAATAGAAAAACAATAATTAGTACTGGTGATCTGTAACTAGTAATCTGAGAAAGGTCCTCCTATAAGGATAGTTTTAATGTCACTTAAATTGAGAGGGAAATCCACAGCATCAGATTTTACTGGATAATGGGAATTACAAATGACAGCTTACATAAGATGTCAGATGTTACTCAGGTTTAGTGGTGACACAAGTAGGCAATTTATGTGTTGACAATGATTTTTTTGTATGTAATCTTCCGCTCAATCATGTTTCTCATTTGCATTTTTTCTTGAAGGATTTTCCTTCCAGAGATATAGTTGAAATATTGACCTTCTTGCTATTTCTGTTTGGATGATTTAATCTTTCAAGTCAAGTCTGTAATGGCTAACAGTAAAATATACAGTCCGGCATTTTAGACAATGAAATGTGAAATTGTGGTAACATATGTAATAACTTTTGTCTTCATTTATTTTTTTTTATACTATATTGTATAATATCACTTATTAGGTCATCCTGTTTCAGAATCAGCAACTTATAGAATTATTATGCGTAGTATCAGTTAATGACAGTACTGACTGTAGATGTAAGTGAATATGCAAAGTAGTCTCCTTGTTATCAGCTATATAAAAATGTCCTTAAGAGCAATATTGTTAAATTCAGGAGAGAGTACTTTCTGACTAACCCATGATTCTGTAACTAAATACTTGAAAAAAACCACATGTTTATCTCATATTAGGCTAGTGATTGTCATAAAAATGTAAACAAAAATGATTTTTTTTTGTAGTGCTGTAAATTAATTTGAGAAGATTTACTTTACTGGTTGTAACTAAAAAATTAAAAAATAAGCATAGTATTAAAGACATAGAACTTCCCTCTGCCAATTATTTTAAGAAAAAAATCAGAAAAGAGAAATGAGAAAAATCGGAAAAAGGTCACTGTAGGCTCCTGCAAGCAGATGAAGCAAAATGGCTTCTGGTTATGGTCCAGACGAGTAACTCTAGGGACATTCTAATTTTCATAGCCTTCTTAAAGATGAGAATACATTTTATTACCTATGCAGCTGAAAACTGTTTTGGTCTGTGTCTGAGTTGACCCCAAATACCACAGCTAAATAGAAGAGTAAGAAAATTGTGAATTTGGTAGAAACTGGGATATAGTGTAGTGGACACTAAAAATCATAACCAAGAATTGAGATCTTGTTTTAATTTGCCTCCCCACCCTACCCCCTAAAAAAAGTATTACTGTCAACTTTCTGTTAGTTTAGAAGATGTATATGAATGTTAAATGGCGAAGAAAGTATGAACTATTGTATATAGCAAAAAGAAGAACAGTGACTTGTTCAGTGGCCAAAAGTTGATATATCAGATGTGAAAGATACAGTATCCTGAAATATAGTATGTATTGCAGGAGTTGCAGTGTAGGAATTGAAAAATTATTTATTTGTAAAACCTTTAAACAGTGAAAATGAATGAAAATAAGCCTTCTAGATCAGAAATTAGGTTTAGTTTTGATCTGCTTTTGTTTGTTTAAAAGGAGGAATTTATTATCAACTAACTTTACTTAGGAAATAGAAGATATTAGTTATTTCATTATTCTTTAAGCATATTAAGTGAAACTTTGTAGAAGTTTGTTGAATTTGAGAAAATTATAGGAGGAATAAGGAATTATAGGAGGAATTATAGGAGGAATCTTAACATATGCCAGTTAATTTCTTCAACCATTCATTTTTAGTACAGAAGCAATAAAGCTTTGAAGATCTCAGTTTTTACTGAATTAAGTGGTGTGATTTCATTTCATGTTCTAAAAAAAATACTTGAAAGAAGTATCTGCCATATGAGGATGAGATGGAGCTTTGTATTTGTGGAGTTGGCAGAGGAGTTTGGTTTTGGTGTGTGGTTTTTCTATTGTTTGTCATTGAAGAATGGCTGGACAGGAGAGCCACAATGGAAACTTGGTGCAGATTGCTTTCACTTTATTGCATATTAACAGACCTTTACCATAAAAAAAATGTTTATCCTCCGTAAAATGGTTAATAAGGAGGTGCTACTTTGTTGTACGCTTTGTTTTATTAACTTAACCTTTAATTTAACTGGAGAAAAAAAAAAAAAAAGGGAATTGGGAACAATTTGGTAAACAGTTCATGATCAACATCAATTATTTGGTCATGAAAAACATTTAGTCATGGAAGAGCAAAGTAAAGAAAAGTTTATAATTCAAGTAACTTCATGAAAACTAAGTTGTTCCCATCATGCTTCTCTTCCCCTTTTTTTAAAGGAATTAAAAGATTAGAGTAACATTAGGATATTATTCTTCGAAGCCTGACCCTGCGTCTTGGTGGGGGTAAATGAGATAAATTACATGATTGAGGTAAAGGCAAATTCCTTGAGTGCCGTCTCAAGACAGCATAAGGTATTAGTTGAAGAGACTGTTTTCCTTTTCGTATAGTATGGCAGCATCTCCAGCTTCCATACGTGTGTTATCCATGTGCTTGGTGCTTTTATAAAAGAGGTTTATTTTATTCAGAAAATGATTGTTTATTTTGGGGAGATTGGTTTTGTCCTGTTAATTGGGGAGAATAATCTTTCCCTAAAAAGCAAACTTTGAAGATTTTGTGACTTTTCACAGTAGCCTCATGGTCTTTCTACATGTTGACAAGTCATTATAGGTGAGGAACTTATATGCTCAGTAGACTAAATATATGCTAACAGGTCTAGTTTTTTGTTACCACTGTTCTATTTTTGTTATGGAGAGTGTAGTAGGTAGTAGTTTTCAATGTTGAAAGGAGTACCTGTTGGAAAACAAAAATCCCCCATTGAACTATTTTTCCAGGACATTTTATTTCAAATAAGTCAGTGGTTGCCTCCTAGATAAACTGCAATAGGTGATTTGACTGAAGCTGAAACGTTTCCCCCAAAATTAGAGTGAAGACTAAAATTAGAAGTGCAAACTAAGACCTTAATCCAAAAGAGTACACTCCACATGTAGACTTGTCACTTTTCCTCTTATTTTTGCTCTTGAGTGCCTAAAAAATATTCTGAGGCTGTAGGATAAGGAAGGCTATTAATGTTTAGATAAAATGAAAGGATGATATAATCCATTTATAATCAGTGAGAAAAGCAGAGTAACTATAATGTGAGCATGGTAGAGCTAGTATTTTACAAAGTTATACTTAACCCCGTAAACAAAGTGAAAACTTAGAGAAGTAGATGATGAAATAAGAGATAATTTATTTACAACAATTTTGGTTTGAAAGAAAATTTAATAAAAAGCAGAATGAAATCTGGCAGTTTGAGGGATAAGCCCTTGAAATTTGGGTCCATGTCACAGCTTGACAGTAAGTCTCCTAAAGCACTTAAAGCAAAGAATCACCTTTGTCATTTCCTGAAGGCTTAAAGTTAAATATAAAATACTGTGTATTTTATTCTGACTCTCAAGAGAAAGAGAGCTTGAATTCATCATTGCCGTAATCCACATAGCAGATATATTAGAGACTATAAGTGTTCTGAAGACTGCAAATAATTAGGGGAAAAAAACTTTAATTTATTAAAAGAACTAACATAAAATTTGCTGTTTCTAAGACATTGGCAAAATGATCTTACCAATGGGAAAGTATTTCAGGAAAATTGAGGCTACAGTATTTCATTCAGCCAAGCCACAATGGAGATATACTGAGATATACAAAGAAAAAGTGTTTTTGGAAGAAAAGATTAAGTAAAAAATTTATGGAAAAAATGTGAACTTCCATGTACTCTTTGCCCAGTAAGCATTCAAGACAATTGAATTTATTCACACTCCTCAGGGTTCTTGTGTTCTTTGAAGAACTATGATTTATAATTTATTAGTTTAGAATGTCTAATATAATTTTTAATGCCAAATATCTAAATGTTTGAAAGAATCTTGATTAATTCTTCTGTTGGTACTGTATGTCCTTTAAAATATATTTAATGTTTTTCTATCAATTTACAGATGCCAGTATATCATTGCAGAGAGGGTAAAATTAAAATGCCTAGAACATACAGTGTTTAATCTTGAGAAATGGAAGATTACTTTCCTGCTACATTAGTAAAACCTTTCTGGTATTCAGCCTCTGTGCTTGATGGAGTGCTTCTGTTGACAGTTTTGGCAAGCATTAATTAATTTTGCATTGAATGTCTTATGTATTTCCATACCCAGTAGTGTATAAGTGAAGAAAAGATATGTAACTGAATATATAATATAATATGTTATATGTTGACTATATACTTAAGGGATGGCTTTTGTTTCTTTCCAGTTATTGTTTAACTTGGCTATAGCATATTTGCTGAGAATGATTTTGTGTGTATTTTTTTTCTTGAAACCCTGTATATGAGTTTAAAAAACTAATAAATAAAAAAACTGTCTAATAAGTGATTTTGCACTCTAGTGCCTATCCAGATTTATTAATTTTATAGTCCTGTAAACCAGAAAGATCTCTAAATCACCTATTTTTGATGGTAATTCAAATTAATAGCTATATGTTTTGGCAGATGATGATGAGGAGAGCATAAAATCACAGAATCACAGAATAGTTAAGGTTGGAAGAGACCCCTAGAGATCATCTAATCCAATGTACCTAGATGCACCTAGAGCACGTGGCACAGGGTCACAGCCAGGTGGGTTTTGAAGTTCTCCGGGGAAGGAGACTCCACAGCCTCTCTGGGCAGCCTGTTCCAGGGCTCTGTCACCATCACAGTAATGAAGTTCTTCCTCACATAGAGATGGAACTTCCTGTGTTTCAGCTTGCATCCATTAGCCCTTGTCCCTGGTCACCACCAAGAAGAGCTTGGCCCCATCCTTCCTACATTCTCCCCTCAGGTAATTACACATATTGATCTGATCCCCTCTCAGTTTTCTCTTCTCTGGGCTAAACAGGCCCACCTCGCTCAATCTTTCCTCATACAATAGATCCCTTAATCCCAATAGGTCCCTTAATCATCTTTGTTGCTCTAAAATACTTGGGACTATAGATTCATCTCACCATTTTATTGTCCATTTGATTACACTAAAACCATTTTATTGGTTCTAATAAACAATTTCCCTTCTTTAGATGTCAAAACTTTGGGAGGAACTGGTAGCACAGTCTCCATATTTCTCTTAAAAATAGAAGATATTGCGAGGGAAGGCATGCCCCCTTCCTGATTTTGAAATTTGAATACATTTTATCCTATTTCACCTATTTGGTTTTGCACAGTTGTTTTCAGTGTTGTCCTTGGAGGAATGTTTTTCTCATCTATCCTACTGTAAACTCTTCCTAACCTATCTCATCATCTCTTTCATATGCACACACTCCTTAACAGTTTACCTGCAAAGACAGATTCAACTGATATTCCCATGGTGATAGTGCAAAACATCTGTTTCCTCTGCCGAGTGGTGGGCTATGTGATATTATGATATTCTGCACATTCTTTTTTATCAACTGTATTCCAATTATCTCTGCCTGGAACAGATCACAGAATTTGCTTCACGGAGGAACAAGTGACAGCTGATCCAGTAATTTTGGCAAGGATGCAGATGGGATAGTAGGAACCACTGTGTTTTTGCAGAGTCAAGAGTTGTGTAACAAGAGTTGTGTACCTGCTTGACAGTAGTTTTTAGTGGGTTTTCCTGTTATGCTCCTTTAGTAGCATCAGGAACTATTGTCTCTCTGTGATTAGGTAGCTGCTTTATGCTGCTAGTGCAAGATTATCTCTTGCCTGTCATGGAATTCAGAAGCCTAACTCACTTTTTTCCTTCTTCCCCACTGCAAGTACTGCCTACACTAAAAACATTGTTTTGCTTTTTTTATCACATGTAATGTCTCAATTTAAATTACTAATAAGTTAGAATAGTTTCATAATGAAAACCTGAAATGACAAATATTTTAGAAGTAATTTTCAATTTCACTTTCTTTCGTTTTTTCTACTTTCTTGCGGAAACAGTATGTCCAGTACTCATAGAGATCATGGTGATTTCATAAGGATATGGAAAAGCATTTTTCATTTAAATAATGTTCTCTGAACAATGCATAAGGAAGCACACATTGTAATAGTACTGAGTGGGAAGAGATCTCTGTCATTAGATCAGTTTATTTTTAATATACTTACAAAGTCTGGAAAATGAGTAGTCCACTGCATGCAGACTTTAAATATGTCTGAATTCAGTAGTACTTTGCAATAGTTTCTAACCGCAGACACTATAATTTGAGGGTTACTATTTTCTGAATAACGATTCGCATTGCTGTCTGTGGTTGCATTTCCTAGATAAAATTCAGTACTGCCACCTGATCTTTCTGTGGAAAGAAAAGAATTTTACTGGAAAATTGCAAAGCGTCATATAGCTTATTGTTTTTAGAATACTGAGTGGAGTGATCTGGTATACACAGCACACTATTTTTTTCTTTCTGTCTTCCTGTGTATGTAAATATTATCTTTTTACATTTTGATTGCTAATTTATGTTGTTGTCAAGCATGCATCCACAAGCATGCATTATTTTGAATCCAGCTCTCTCCAGTAAGGGGAGTGGGGGGCAAGAGAGAGAGAGAGCAAGAGAAAGAGAGAGAGAGAGAAAGAGAGACAGAGAGAAAAAAAAAACTACCATCTTTTTGGTAGGTAGAGTGGAATAGTCTCTCTAAGCTGTTTCTTGAAAAATAGTTAGGGCCATTTTTCACCTTTGCAACAACAACAAAAAATTAGGACAAATTTAATCATAAGCAAAGATGAAAATGAGTAGAAAAGTCAGCACATACACTGACTAGATGCATATAAGTACCAGGTAGAGTCAATAGAGTCAGAATTTAAAAATCTTTCATACTGGTTCATAAACCTACCACAATAAGGACTGTGGTAAAAAGATTTGTGGCAGTGGCTTTGGGAACTTAGAGGAGAGGATTTCATGAAGAACGGAGAAAGAAGGAAATTTCTTTTCACAGAGGGAAAAATATAATTAATGATTTATTAAAGTTAAATGAATATATAAATATTGGATAGGCAATTAAGTGTTGGAGAAACTATTTTAGAGCAAGTCATATTTTCTTAAGTTATATCTCTCCAAATGTTTTGGACAACAGATACAGTACATATTTTGTGTGCTCATCTGAGCTAGGCATGAAATTCCAGTGAAAGTCCACTACTATTTCATATAGCTTATTATTATCCACATTGCAAATATAATATGTGAATTTTTCTGAATGATTCATTAAAATCATCTTTTTCTTTTTGGTTTAAATTATACATACTGTGTTATTATTTTTATTGAATGTTACATGGTTTTCTGACTAATATTGTGTTGTATGTTTCTTTTAGGAATGTACGTTTCCTGAACCATACCTTTTCTATTTTATTTTTCAGAAAGCTTTTATATATGTCACCTCAATGTTTCTGAATTCTGAAAAACAAACTTTTAGCTAAATAATGTTTTTACTTATGTGAGTGACTTAAGGAGACTGGACCACGAGAAGTGAGTTGGGGCCAGGAAGATGTTTCCTAGGCCAGTAACTTATGTAAATAAGTTGTGTTGCAGATGGCAGAGGTGTTTTAAGGAATTATTCCAAGCTTTCTGTGTTGTTCTGCATTTCTAGCATCCTTTCTTCTGCTTTCAATGAACATCATGCATCTATTAACACAGTTTTGAACTGTTTTTTTTCTCTTCTTTTAAGCATCTTAGTGACTGTAATACTGAATTTATAAGGTTTGCATGAAGACACTTTTAGGATATCTGTTATTGCAAAAAGTGTGGCTATGATACAATTTTACAAAAAGTGTTGATTGCACTGTGTTTATGAAATACTTTAAATATCTAGACTTAGTGTTTTCCTTTTACATAGGAAATTGTTAAGGAAGCATTAATGGAGGAACGAAAACAAAATCAAAAGGCAGTCGAAGAAGCTGTGAAAAGGACAAGGGAGGAATTGATGGAATATATTAATGAACAGAAAAGGGTGAGTTTCCAGTCTTTAATGGGTTTCAGTTCTGTATGGGAAGAAACTTAGGAAGTTTATTAATTCTTATATTTTGAGACAGTCAAAATGCACAGAAAACAGCATCAAGAGTTTTTTCTTCAGATTTGTCACTCCTTTTTTCCAGATGATTTCTGTTACTGTGTTTATTCATGCAAATTTACGCAACTAAGGTTATCACAACCCAAAAATCAGGAGTAGAAATGAATGTATTGTTTGAAATCCAGAATATTATTGCAGTAAATTAAAGAGAATAGATGCTGTCTATCAAATTCATGTTGAGATCTGAGTTCGGTTCATTGAAGCAATTTTGGTATCAATAATAGTTGCTATTTTATGTTCACAAATGATCTCTGCTGTGCAGTCTGCAGTGCACACAATAGTGCTCCTCTCAACCTATGTTTTATATAAAAATGACTTTCAGCGTTATGTCAGAATCAGGTGGAACTTCCTGTGTTTCAATTTGTGGCCACTGCCTCTTGTCCTATCACTGTCCACCACTGAAAACAGTCTGGCCCCATCCTCTTGACACGTCTTTCATATAGTATTTGTATACACTTTATAAGTATACACTGATAAAATCCAGTCTTCCTCTCTACAGGCTAAATAGGCCCATCTCTCTCAGCCTTTCCTCACAGGGGAGATGCTCCCATCCCTAAATCATCTTTGTTTCTCTACACCAGACTGTCCATGTCCCTCCAGCCCCGAACTGGACAAAGCACTCCAGGTGCTATGTTATATGTGTTATATTTATAGCCTTAAAAAAAAAAAAAAAATCATGGGGGAAATCTGAAAAAGGGTAATATTTTGTTGTTGTTACTAAAAAATCTTACTTGGGGTATTGAATGCTGGGGTTTCATTCTGTGTTCTGAATAATCTGAGTTTTCATACAATATGAAGGTTTGACTGTGTGCCCATGTTTTCTGTCCATTCATCCTCTCCAGTCAAAGGAAAACCATGTTTCTGAGAGTGCTGTCAAGTCTTTTTCAATTACTTTCTTTTGAACAATCTGGTAGTAAACCAGATGGGAAGAATGCGACAAATATATTAGCTTGACATCTAAGGTAATGATTTACGGACATACCTGCCCTATTGGTTTGTACTCTGTCTTCATTCAGGGATCCAACCTGTGAAGAAAACTAGATGCACACTGTAGCAGATGCAGCATTTGTGAAACAGCAGAGTAGAAAACAGCTGTTGTTGCAAGTCACTCAAGTGAGTTTTTAGAATCTGTTGGTCTGAGAGACAGACCAATAGACAGAATTACAGAAGTAAGAGTTAATTTCTGAACAAGAAATAAACTTGAAATGTGTAGTGGCAGGAAAGTGATATCTCAGTGAAATAAAATCACTGCTGAAGAATATTAAGATGCCATTCTGCTTTATCTTATGGAAGTAATGAGTGAAAGCATTTCTAAAGACCACGTTCTGACCTTATCTCTGTGCTCACAATGTAGAACCAGAGTTTTTTTTAAAGGTGCCGAGTTTAGTTCCTGCTGTTCCATAAAGTCAATCCATGTTCCATAAAGTCAATCCACCAGATGAGAGATGATTTTGTATTACTTTGCATATGGGAATGAGAAAATGAACTTGAAAGCAATATTAAAATAATTTTACAATTCTTAAAAGACCAAAAAATTCAGACTGTGAAGTCTTTCTGGACAAATTCAAATATTCAGTGCTAACAACTAATAAGCTAATAGGGGTGGGGTTTTTTGGAAGTATTGTAACAGAGCTGTCACACTGTTCTGTATTTATAGCCAGTGAAATGCTGCCTAGGATAAGATGCATTCTAGGAACTGATAAACAAATCCTGGGATTCCTTTACTAATTTTTGTGAAGCGTTAAATGTCTTAATTGAATATGGAATTAAGATTATGGTAGGCATTTAGTATGTCATTAACGTTTTATTTAGTTACCTACTGTGTGGTTTTATTTCCTGTCTTCCTTTCTTGTTGATTCTATATGCTAGCATTGTTAGACTACAAAATTCTGAGAAAGACTGCTGTGCAATACTCAGGGGTAAAAAAAACTCATGCTGTAGTCCCCCGCCATTAATCTGAAAGGAAAGTAGGATGACAGTTAGTCTCTATACTCTCTGGTGACCTTCTGGTGTAGTTGTTTAAGTGGATCCTGGCAGAGGAAAATGTCCCTATAGGCCTGCTTGTGCAAAAGTATGCATGCACATTTTATATATTATAATTTATCCTGTTTACTTCAGCTGGCTTGCACTGTATAATTTTGGCAGAAAATTGATTTCAATGTCAGACAAAGGAAACATAGAAATGGCTTGGCACTCAGTTCGCTGCTGTATATGCTTAATGTGAGGAACGGTGCTTTCAGTTCCTGTCTCATACTACAGATGTAAATTTGGGGAGTTCCAGGAGGATATTTATTGTATGTAGATATGCTATAATTATAGTTAACTTGATGAATTTTCAGGAGAGGGCATTGCATTTTAACCTTGACAATTGAAATACAGACACATTTCTCTTGTCTGACAGTACCATGCATTTAAAAAAATAGAAAATGAGTCCATGGGAAAAAAATGCAGTAAAACTATTGCCAGTATAAATCTATTAATTTCTTCTTTTCTTTAGTTTAAAAATAAATTCTGACAGATTAGTAAACTCAAGATCTTTTAGGGGAGTGGAGGAACAGTAGGAAATGTAAAATATTTTAGAGTCATCTTCAAACTTCTTTATTCAGGAGGGGATAAATTGCACAATCTGAAATAGCATAACCTGCTGCATCTAAGGATTCAAATGAGAACTTGAATTTTCCATCAGAATCTCTCATTAGTCTTTCATTAGTGAAAATTGAAGCAAGAATATACAGTTTGGCTATACCCACAAAAACTGCATCAGCAAATTAGTAGTTATTAAATATAATGTGATATTTTGTAGGTTGAAGGATTATTTAAAAGATAGTGATGATTGCATATGTCCAAATATATTTAATAATGTCAATGTACAGAAGTATCTTTCTGTTCATTCTGTGTCAGATCCTCTCTTATTTGTCCTCACATTAGCTCATGAAATGACTTTCATTTATATCTAGACTTTGTGGAATAGAGAAGATATAGGAATGGACCTCTTCGGTTATCAAATCTAGTCTTTAGACATAGTGTGTATTACTTCCTAAAAAGGTCAGAGAAGGATCATATTTACGAGAAATCTTGTTCCAGTTGATGGCATAAGCAGCGTTAGAAAACAGTTTATGACTTCTGCTTTCCCACTGTATTGTTTTAAGGGCCAAGTTAACTCTTGGCAATCTGAGCTATGTTTTAATCTGTTATGTTTTCTAGCCTAGTCCTCTGGTCACAAGGTCAAACACTTCCCACTTCTTCTTTACTCTAATAGAGAGTCATTGAAACGCAGCAGTGTGAGTTATTGCTTTCCTAGTAGTTACAAATTCTCTTCATTGCATTTATGTATAGAACTTCCAGAATATTAAATAAACCAAAGTATTACTTTTGCATTACTTTGTTCTGAATCCATGCAGAGCCATTAAAAAGCATGGTCATTCTGTGTCATCTTTGCTGGTATTTGCAAATACCTTTTTATTTTTTTTCTCAGTTTCCCATTATTTTTCTTAGATTTTGAAATGCTATGGTGGCATATAAGATTTTATTCTGCTTCTTATTTCCCAGCTTATACTACTACCTTTTATAACAACATCTTCCCCAGATGTATATTGCTACTTTTCTAAAGATGTCTTTAAACTTCTGTGTATTTTCTAAACAAGGTGCTTATTCCCGATTAGAATTTTTGTCTCTGCCATCTTGTCTGCAGCAGGCTATATCCAATAAATTCTTGTCAAGGGAGTGCATTTTAGAAAAATTCTTTCCTTGTATTTAAAAGATATAAAATTCAGAGTGCAATTAAAATTCATTTTATCTAGATCCTCCAACACTAGTATTTGTATAGTGGATTTACAGCAGAACCTCAGAATTTTTTGTAGGTCATAATCAAAGCATTGTGCATTTTTGAAGTTAATTTTTAAATTGTCTTACCTGAATCGGTCATGTTTCAAAAATTAAAGATAAAAGTTTCTCGTCAGAGTATAGTTTATTTTATGCTCTCTATGATTTCCTTTGTTAGCTGGGTATTCTGAATTTATATGAATGTTGTAATGGGATCCTAGCACAATTGTTTATTAGTTTTGCATATGGAATTGTTTGGAGATTCTTCATTCAGTCTTTGACAGAGAGCTTTATATGTTCATTCATCAAGCATTTTGTAATTTTTTTTTGCGTATGGAGCTTGATCCAATGCCTGATTAAGTTAATCTCCAATTTACTATCTGATTTGAGTTTGAGTATTGTTGCTTCAAAAATATCATATTTTCTGGGAATGTAGAATTTTAATTTTCCCAGTTATTTAAAAGGAATTCTAATTCCTTTAGTTTTTATATCTAGGGTTCTGACTGTAGGTACATTAGACATTTTAAGTAATTAAATTACTCAAGAGGAGGTTCTCCTTATGATCATTTATACAAGTGATTTTTGTACTGTTTACCCTTTTCTCTTGTTTTTTTTTTTCATTCCTGTGGTTCAGTTTTGAATGTTTACAGAACTGTGCATTGTGTATTTCAAAATAATTATTTCCAGTAGTGTTAAATATATAATTGAACTGGGTTCTGAATTGACTTCAACAGTATTTGGAGCAGAAATAGCGTTTCAGTGATCTGAAATAATATCTTGATGCAAAAATTTTTATTTCCTTTATTGTACAGATTTCTGTATTGGCATCTTTTCTGTCAGCTTTTCATTTATAATTTGTACAAAACCTTTTCCTTTACTGCAAAATTAAACCAGGCAGGGAAGGAGAATGTACTATATTCAGGCTAGATCCAAAACAGAAGAAAACATTTGAAAAAAAATATAGCATTATTTGGAGCAATATTTGAATTTTGTAGTAAAGTTTCACTTGGGGAATTTTGGCTAATTGGAATGGATATACAGATCTGCTGGATCTGCTGTGTTAGAAAGTAAAGGCTGAACGTGGGAGACACAACATGGAGGAAGCATGACAGAACACGTGCACTATTGCACCCCAGTTCTGCTTAGCTGTCTTACTATGATCCCTTTTATACTGAAAGAAAATTAAAATAATTCTCTACTTGTGTCCGCTGAAATGGTCTTCTAATTTTGATAGCTCTGTCCATACATCATTGGTTTCTCTGAATTTTTTTAATCTATCTTTTTTTAATTTTTGGAAAGAAATTCTCAATGACTTCAGGTCACATCTTTGATTATAGACATGGTTTTAGACTTTGGGGTTGATATTTAGCTTCTTCTGCTTATGACATAAAATGCAAATAATTCATCCTTTATAAATTTCCAATATTTTTCTGGAGGCATACAGAGTTAGTTCTACAAAACAGAACTGTGCACAAAGGTAACAATGCTAACTATTTAATGCAGCCGAACAGATTCTGTTCTTCAATATACCATCAAAAATATTAGTCTCCAGCTTAATGGAAAATAATTAAAGTAAGAAGTTCATGGAATTGCATACACATGGATGATTTCTAACTTTCACCTTGCCATCAGCACACAAATCATGTGCATAGTAACTTAATTAGTGTTAACTACAGGTCTACAAATGTATTTATTTTGGATACTTTGTTCTATTTACTCTTTCTACAGTTTGTAAAAGCAACTTGATTTAGTTGTATGCAATACTCCAGTTGTTCAAATACACTTTTCACTTCCTTTTCATACCTGTTTGATCATTTGCATCACCATGGCTATTGCA
Source organism: Crypturellus tataupa (assembly GCA_034781795.1). Classification (NCBI taxonomy): domain Eukaryota; kingdom Metazoa; phylum Chordata; class Aves; order Tinamiformes; family Tinamidae; genus Crypturellus; species Crypturellus tataupa. Next base: position 968,966 of record JAWLRI010000879.1, read on the forward strand.
TGAAAAGAGGATAAACAAGCGTGACGAGCTCAGTGCAGGAAATTGCTCAAATTCAAGTATGATGGATTTTTTAAATAGGTTGAAAGTTGATCACTGCCATGTATTTTATTAAACATGGATATTTATACTTCTCAGTTTGTGCTTCTCAATTTACTTATAAAATGCTGATCGAGCAGTTATTTTTCTCACATGTTTCTGGTCTTTATATTTAAAGATTCTTTCAAATAGTTTTTTGGTCACTTCAATATGTTGGTTTAGTATTTCCACTAGTTTCAAATACCTTCCTGTTTTCTCCATGCTTCGTAAATAACCAGTAAAAGAACATGACTTGAGTTGACCCCTCTTTGTGTTTGACTTGATCCTTTGTGCAACTGAAACTGCACTTAATTAATGTCGTCTATTTTTTCACTTGTTTTGTGGACAAGGTAAATGTTCTTTTACCTTGTTAATGGTTTTTGTTTAGATAAAAGATATCATATTTTAAAAGCATTTTGTTGTTGTTTCTGTTGAAAAAATGCAAGGAAAAACACAAAGCTTCAGAATTATTTCTATCCTTAACCCGTGTTGTAGGCATTTCTATTCCAAGAGATCTGTGATCTTGTCGTAGTGGAAGCCTCAAAGCTGCTTCCTAGCCACACTTCCTTCCTAGAAGTAAAAGTGCCTTCCTAGCAGGCAACTATTTCTGACAAAAGTTGTGTTTGAACACTGCAGCATACCACTGACTCATGGAAGTCTGCAAGTAATGTTTCTGAGGAAAAAAAGACCTTAATGATTATCAAATGATCCAGTAGATTCAGTTAGGACATGACATATTCAAAACAAGCAGGAGGATGCACTTTAGATAATATGGAACTCCTACGTGCCAGATGTCATAGATACTAAAAAAGTTAAATGGGGTTTTTTTCCCCCTTGTTTTGTTTGTTTTTAAAGTAAAGTTTTAGTTTAAGGTAGAGTTTTGTTTGTGAAAAAAAAATCCATGAAGGGCTATTGAATAAAACACTTCTCTGGATCAGGTAGCTGAGTTTTTCGGGGATATTACAGTGCTACTTTTGTTATACTCTTTACTAGGTATTTGCTATTTGCCTCTGTTAAAGATAGATGCTGGGCTGGATGGACGTTGCTCTGACATTGTGCTGACATGTGGAGTATAGCTTCTTGTTGTGTTCCTCTTAGGTAAATAAACTGTACTGATAGTGAAAAGGAATTCACGGACTTGTAACTAGTTTCAGAAAATCAAAGTCATATCTAGAAAAAAAGCCAAATGCACTCGTCGTGTGCTGTGATATGTGCTTGTGCAGAGTGATGCACTTGGTGGTTTCTCATTTCCTCAAAGCAGGCAGTAAGTTTGATAGCTGCTGCTACTACTGCCGTGATTGCAGGACCTATTTGCGGCACACGTATCATTTGTTGTCTCTGCAGTAAATATGGACATTTCTGATTTGCACTGTTATTTTTGCATATGCATGATCAATACTTCTGCATTTACAACAGCAACAAGAATTGTGGAAAGTGGTAGGATGGTAAAAATATAAATTATGACTAGCTATAATTTCAAATATTTCTGCTTTAATTATCTCTAGACACTAGAGAGTCTAGCTCTTAAATCCATTGTGTTTTCATGTCATGAAGTAACACATACATCGATTTCATTCTTTTAATACATAAATAAAAGATACTTTTAAAAAAAGAAATTAAAATTAATAGCCTGTTTTCTAAAAGTAAAAACTTATTGTAATATGCATGTCTTCAGTACATCATCTGTCATAAATGTTACTTTAAAGCATTGCTGTAAGCATTTTTAGGACTCAAAATAACATGAAAAGCTTATCATTTTGGCAGCCCATTTTAGATATTGTTTTCCTAAGATACTGTTTTTCATGAAGTGTAGTATAGAGTACAAGATTGGCAGGCAGTGCGCGTGAGAGAATTTCAAAGGGAAGATCTGTCCACCTTTATTAACCTATGTTCAGAAGTATTACTGCAAGTATGCCTAAGTATACAAGAACAAATATAACTCTGTAGATATTTTCAATAAAAAATACAAAGACATGGCAACATAGTTTGGTCTACTAGAGAACAAACATACTGAGTATTATTCTAAGCTGCCAGCCTCAGCATACCACATATTTGCATCTTTTCTCCTTTGCTTTTTGGCCACAGCAAGTAAATCTTTGATATATTTTATCCCTATTTAATTCCCTAGTAGAACTATGTAACTGTTGTGTGTTATTTTTCTAATGGAAAATAAGGATAAATATTTCTAGGAGGGAAAAAAGTCTCCAGAATCCATTTTCAAAATATTTTCATTATAGATTAGTACTACAACTGACAAAATATTTGTGGCTTTCTGAGATACATAAGTTGCTTGCATAAAAGGCAGCCTTGCTCAAGAGAACACATGCAGTTCTGCATAGAGCTTTTTAAAAAAAGGAAAAAATAAAAGAATTATTTTATTAAGACCACAGGAATAGACTCAATAACCTTGGAATATTTGTGCTTCCAAATAAGATCTTTCCCCTGAAGAGTGCCATTTCATGCAGTCAGACTCTTCAGGCTATTTTCCTAACTTGCATCACGCCATTTAAATATTTCAGTATGAAGTACCTGTAATACTGGCATAAGCAAGTAAGCATCTGTTTTTCAGATGAGACATGCATGAACTAGAATATCATCAGAGAATACATGGTGATGCTTTAGCTTCTTCTGATCTCTGTCACTGTTGTATGAGAAGCTTCGAGAATGCCAGCATCATAGCTGCTTAATACCTCTTGTGTGGATACTTGCCCCTCTACCAGTGGCTACTACACAAAAAGTAAGGTCTCTCTGCATCTAAAATGCCATTGTCTCCTCAGCGAGTTTGTGAACTGGGAAAGTCTCAGGTATTATATATTATTATATGCTCATAATATTATATTTTATTGTTCGGTCAGACATTCTTCTGCCTCGCATTGATCTTGGTAAAGAAAGACAACTGACCTTTCAGTCACCCTTCACCTGTTACTTTCTGAACAGAAGTAAAGGAACAAACTGACAAAAGTAGTGTAGTATTTTATTTGTTTTGATGAATGTCCTTCATTTTTAGTCATTTTAGGGGTTACTTTTTATAAGTAGGTAGGAAATTTACAGACAGAACTGTGATTTTCATTTTTTTTTCCATGTTGATGATGTCCTTTTAAACTGTCCAGAAACTGACTCAGGCTAAACTCCATAAAACAAAACAAAACCAAAAAAAAATCCAAGTGTCTTATAAAAAGTTTAATCATCAAAGCAGTTAATTGCTCACTAATATAATTCAAACTAAGATCTGCTTGCAATTATCTCTTGTTTTCAAAGGTCAGGAATTTTTTTGCTCTGCTTTGTATTTCTTCAAAACACGTACTTCTACCAGCTTCTGCATAATCTGTAGATGTTTTTTGCCTTTTATTCAAAACCTGATACTATCAACTCTTAAGATCACGCAAATGTTAGGACATTTTATAAAATGAAGATATATGAAGTTATTCTGTTGTCCAATTCCACTATTTTTATTATCAATGGTAGTAACCAAGAGCTGTTTATAAACCTCATAGTTCAGTAAAATACTGCCTGTTCACTTTTATTGAGTGCATCATAAAATATTATTTTAATATGTTGCAGTTCATGTATGTACAGCAGGCCAAAGCACAATGTAATACAGTATTTTCTATTGTTTATATACTTTTAAATTTTTTATGGATATCACTATGTAGAGAAAAATGAGGTAATTCTTTCACTTGGTATCTACAGAAGTAAGCCACCCCAGAGAGAGTTTTCTGCAAATTAAATCTGTTCATGCCGAATATGTCATCTAAAGAAAATTTTAAAAGACAAAAATTTACTTCATGATGGAAATACCAACAGTAAGCATGTGTGGGTGTATTTTTTGTTTGTTTTTATGTTTATAGTTCGTACTCTTGTCAGCTAGCAAATTCAAGCTTTTCTTTTTTTATATTGACTTTCATCTTCTTTCAGGAAAATTTACTGCTTATTTTCTGACAACAAAGAGAGTTATATTAAGCAAGCGTATTTTGTTCTGATACATGCACACAGCTCTCCTTTCTTTCAAAGGGCGTATTTTGGCCTAGAGGGGAAATAAATTAGCTTATATGTCAGGACTTGAGTAATCATTTGAATGAAAGACTTGTATTTGCTCAGTCTGAATTTCCTTGACATACAAATATTCTCATCATAAATGCACTCCCATCTAGTTCTAAGTGACAGAAGCTGGGAGCAAGATAAAATCATTGTTGGTGAACGGTACTGCTGTGTGTTCCCATATGATTTCTGCAGCTATGCTTCATAACCTTTAGTAGAGAGCATAACTAATAACTGCATTTCTCTGACTAATAATTACCAAGATATAAGTGCACATTTTAAAACTGTGAATATCCAAAGGATTTTTTTGTTTGTTTGTTTTGGTATTTAATAGATTTTGTGTGGATTTTTGGTGGGGGATAGAGGCGGTTAGGTGTTTTTTTTTTTTTTTTTAATACCATAGAAACTAAAGGCAACAATCACTGATAACCTGGTATAAACAAGGTCTGTCTTACTGTACAGTAAAGAACAAGTTGAAAAGTTTCTCCTTTAGCTTTCTGTAGAAAAAGTGTTTCTTTAGTTTGATAGTAATGCCATTACTTTTGGAAACTAGGCTTCCAGTCCCATTTGCTGCTTCACTGTCAAGGTGCTTTCTCTGCATACGGGCTGTTGGGTTGATTACAAGGACGTGGTGTGTACTAGGACAGTAAGATTAGATTATTTGCTATTGGAAAAATATTCAGAAAATACAAGCATTTGATAATACGCATTTATGTAGGGTCACTCGTTACTGCACTGTACCTTAACGTAATCCTTTTGCCAGTCTGAGTGGGATTATTTTGTAATTTTATGTAATTGGTATTTCTGCCACTAAGTAAATGTCACAACACTTGGAACAATTTTTATTTTACACAAGCATCAATCCTCAAGCTTGTTAACATATTTGCGGCACACTGTAATTAAGACAATTTTAATAACATTTTAGCATGTTGATTTAGCTCTGACCAACAGCTGACACCAAGTTCAACTTTTGCTTTATCTACATTGCATTTTCTTTGAAATTATTAAATTGGTTGCTTTCTAGACATTTGTGTAGATAATATCCATTTTAGCTTCTATTTTTGGAATTCCACGATCTTCTCATTGACTGTCCTTTGGCTTTCCTGTCTGCTTCTAGACATTATGTATCTACTTCGGTGATACATCTATTGGCTGAAGCCATTTTCTGCAGTTTAGTAAAATCTAAACTTGAAATTTGAATCTTAATGTACTTATAAATCCAAGAAAATTACACTGTAAGAGCTCAGATTCTTGGGATGATAGTTGCATTTAGATTAAACTTTCATTTCATTTTTATTATTGGTCAACTGTGCCTGTCCAATATTCTTTTTTACTAAATTTGCTAACTAATGAGTGGAGGCAGAAGGAGGAAACACTTTTTAAAAGTGCCTTCTGAAAAAAGTACTGCATGTCAATGTGAAGTGCTTTGAAAGTACTTCTTAATTGCCTATTTATGTCTGAGTCTGAACAGAAGATATATTTTACCACAAGCCTGTCCAGTAACCTTTTAGTAGCTAGACCAGACATGCATGGTCTGTCATTTTTTAAATATGTATTTGATTTTATTGTTCCAAGAAGAGCACAGACATGATTTGTTGTGCTTGCACACAGAAAATGTCTGCTGATATCTATTTCAGCTATAGTTTAAACAATATAACACTTTGCTTTTTCTGAAGTTATTTGCTTCAGGAAGCACATAACATATTTGCACAGCAAGCATTCATCATCTGCTTTCCTAGGGCATCCAGACCTAAATAGAACTACAAATAAAAATAAAAGTTTCTATAGCCAGCAATGGAGGCTAGATTGCGAGTTGACACTTACTTCAGGGTTGATTTTAATGAATTACGCCTTAAAATAAAGGCAAGAAGGACTGTATCTGAGTATGTTCACTCAGTATGTTAGGTAGAACTGTAGAGTATATTTTAGTTTCATTCAAGAGACCTCTGTGTGGTTCCCCTCCTTGCATTAAACAGTTTTGCAATTCTAGCAGTGGCTTTACTAAGACTTTTATTAAAGTGCTGTCCCCTCTTCTTTTTTTATTCACATCTTTCTAGTTTTCCATTTCTCCAGTGACAGATGAGCTCTTTTTAATAACTGCTTGGAATCAGAATGATCTGAAGTGATAAGATATAGATGAGTTTGTAACCCAGATTCCCTTTACCTGAAAGTAAAATATATTAGAGAGCTGTTACATAAGACATTGCATACATCCCACTTAGATCCAGACAGTAATTTTTCCTCTTATAGGGGATAGTGACTGTAGAAGTACAGAAGCTTGGAGGGAAGGTTAGCAAGATTGGTCATTTTCTTTTCATGTAGGAAATCCCTTTCCATGCAGGTAAAGTGCCTTTACCTGAGGCAGGGCTGCATCAGAGATTTTGTCTGGTACTCTTGATTCACCTACCTTGTTTGATTACAGAAGGTCAAAAAGAGGAAAAAAAGTGAATAGCTGGAGCAGCACACTAAGTTTGTATGTAGTGTATTAAGCAACAGAAGGAAGGAGTAAGAAGAACTTTTGGTATGAAATGTTTTATTCGTAGAGTATAAAATATAGTATATTCCACTGTTTTGAATAGGAAGATTCCTTCTTGAAAAACTTGTGTTGCAGATTGCTGCCTTGGGTTTACTGATCTGTTTGTTTGCAACATCATACACCCAAAAACGGAGACTTCATTTCCAAGCTCCTGTATGTAAAGCTCATGATCATCAGTATTATTCAGTGGTTATCAGAATTTTGAAGTTCACTATTGACTCATGAGTGTGCTCAATTTCAAGAGTCAAGAACAATTTTCTTTCAAAGATTTCTTACTTAAAGGCAAGCGTAAGTGGGAGAGACTAAGAAAATCAATTTCTTTTAAATGAATAATTTCAAATACTTGCTGTATTTTAATATAACTTAGAGCAAAATAGGGTGTCATTACCATTCTTGTTTCTGAATGTTTAGCTTGGCATCTGATGCAAGGCCTCAATTGCAAGCTAAAGTGCCAGCAGTTGAAGCTGAAAACAAGACTGTGGTGGGCAAACTCAAGATTTAATTTCAGAAAGAGTGTTTATATTTTCCCTAAGGCCACATTAATGAGAGTCCAAACCCTAAATGTTACCACCAACACATTTTAACAGACCAGTTTCCCAGTTTTTAAAATGTGGTGTCACCTTGAATATTTTTCTTTTAACTTTTACCCCATCTTCTGACTTTAAAAGAAAAGCACAAAAGCTGTATGATTTTGGCCGAATTTAGTGCCAAATTTTCATAAAGATCTGTGTAATGTGATGAAGTTGCACTTAAAACCACTTTATTACATCTACTATGTCTGTATCAACTGCTTTACTAATTCAGCTTTAAGTTACTTTGTTAAGTTACAAAACATACTACCATCTGATATGTATGTATATATTCCAAGGGAGCAGATACTGATGTTGTTTATCAGTCCAATGTCAGTACATCCACAGCATGCCCAGGATGAACTTGTGACCAGAGGGTCAGTGCCAAGAGAGACAGTAGTGATGGGGTCACAGAGAGTTCCTTAGCTCAGTTTCCTGCTCATTCAGCTGGGCCTGTTTTGTGGCTTTGATAGGATTAAAGAAACATTTACATTGAGGCTTTAGGAGCATTTTCACACTGCTCCTTAACCCAATTCAAAGAGCAGTATAAATCCAAAGGATTAAGTGGGGGATTTATGTAAAGTTGTAGTGTAAAATGAGTTGGTGCACCTGGCTGTCCATTTTTTTCTGTGACTAAGGCAGACTGAAGCAGTGTACTGCATATGATACTGAAATAAGCTTGGTGTTCTTTTGAACTGTAAAGTCTCTGTAATTTTGAAATTATCCTTTCTAAATATTAAAATTAAATGATAGTTTCTGATGGAGACATATAGAATTTCATTCTAAACATCTTACTAGATATTTTTCTTCAGAGGGTGCTAACGCACTTTTATGCCACATTCCAATACAGAAGCATCATGCATTTAAGAGAATTTTAAGTTCCTGGAAATTATAGTACTCCATATTTTAAAATGGAAAGGGAAGAATACAATTCTCTACCACTTACTTAGATTCATTAAAATACAAAAAGCCTGATTAAATAACCCAAATTAAAATTTTCAGACTGCTTGTGTAATCATTTATGTTGATGAAAGGACTTTAGTTGAAACTGCATACATAGCCTATAGATGTATTTTAAAATTACTCTAGAGTCAAATTACAAAAGTCTGAAATTTGTTACTTAAAGCTATTTCATATTCTTTTGTGTGCCTCACTACATAAATCTACAAAGACTGAGATTATGCCTGTACTCTTTACTCGAGCAGAATTCCATCTGCAACAGAAATCAAGGGGTGTTATTGCTGAGAAAAGATTGCAATATCAAAGCCAAAAGAATTGGAGAGAGTGCAGAGGAACAAGGGGAGGGGTGATTGGTAATGGTTGACAATGAGATAACTGGTTGTTATATTTTAAACTTCTGTTGCCATTTATATACATTGTCTTTTTAATCCAAGATGCATCAATATAATTACTCCAAGAGATACCTAAACTTTGGCTTTGCTCTGCAGTCACATAATCATGCCACAAACATCTAGATATAGGCTGTTCACATTGATAATGATTTGCGGTGTTAATGTCATCCATGTGTATGTATCTATAAGTGTGTATTGGAGTTTTGCCCACCACTGGGTGATAAGCAACACCTGCAGTCCAAGGAGATGGTGTCTTTCTCAAGATTCCTTTTTTTCCTCTACTTCCTCTGTTACTGTGCCAATGCTTTCCCTCTATTCTGCATGTTCTTGACTCAGAAAGAGAAGAGGCCTCCATCTTTTTTTCTGTTGCCTGTGAGAAAGTCTGTGGGAGAGGAGGAAGTGATGCACCCTTACTGGCCCTTGTAAGTGAGGCTGTCCTATAACATATATCAACTAAACTACTATTATTCCTAGTCTATCTTTCTTGTTTTAGAATTGAACTGTATCTGAATTGTACTTCTGAGTTGTAACCACATTATTTGTTTTGAGGTTCAGGAGAGAATGTTTCAGTTTAGAGAATGAGATGTTTATCAGTTAGGTTATTCTGCATTCTGTACAACTTTCTGCAAGTCTGTTTTAAGATTAAACAGAAAAAAATTTCAAAGTTATTAATTTTCATATGTGCGATTAATCACTTTGTTCCAACTCGTCACTGTTGTACATAGACATTCACAGGAGAACTTAAACAATCTCTTTCCAAATACTAGAAAATTAGCATGATGCTTTAGTGAGTTACCTATACATATATATAATATTGTTATTTCTATCACCATCTGTGTTGACTACTGACTTACATTATTTGCGAAAGATAGTTAAAGGCCATGCATTAATTTTTTAATCCTTTTGGCTTGAATGCGGGGAAGTTTATTCATCTGGGTTTTTTTATGTAAAAAAGGGAATTGTGAAGGTAAGAAATTAAAATTCCACTTGAAGGCTGTGATGCTATTTCAGTTCAAAGTCTTAATCTGTAAACCTACCTCAGAGAAGCAGCAAGATGGCTGGCTTAGTAACTAAGGGAAAGCTGCTCGGGGAATGTACTTTTGTGTGTTGCTGAGAAGTCTGTGGTGGGCATCTTTTGAAGAAATGGAGTTTTGTGGAGCACAAGTTCTACAGTTGTTATATTTTGCTGATGAATCTTTGTAGCCTGTTTAGAGTCTTGCTAGTGGTGTTCTAAATGATGACGTACTGAGAGCAATGGATAGTTAATCTGTCTATATTTTGAAACGAGGAGGTCTTGTCTTTGATCATACTGTTGCAGCTGTAGCTTTATGAAGTCATGAACTGCATTAGTTTTGGGCTTTAAATTACAATTTGAGATATCCACTAAAATGTTTCTGACAGGGTTGTGCTTTTTTTGGTTGGTTGATTTGTTTTGGTTGGTTGGTTGGTTGGAGAGAGAGAGAGAGAGATATCAAAGTCTGCAGTCCTATCAGTACTTTCACGGACAGATACAATTCAAGGCCCTTATGTTCCACAGAAGCCCCATGTAATCTCTGCCAAGTCATTTGTAGCCATACTGAAACAGTATGTGATGGTCAGCCTCAAGCTCATTAGGGTACGGTACCCAAGCTGAGTAGCTGAGTATGGCTCAAGACAGAAAAGCACTAAAGTCCTCTCCATTCTCTGTAAGGACCCAGAGTCTGGGAAGACTGAATAGAAAGCAGCCTGAAGTATTTGTAACTTTTTTATTTAGTTGTTTGTATACCAGAATAGGTGATCACATGATTTTGATCCTTTTATTGGTCTTCTGCTTTGTGCCTGCAGTTCAGAGATGGTAATCTAGTGGAGAACACAAGACACAGCCACTTGACAGAACCATTAATGGTTAATTTACCATTCTTCTTTCAGAGGTTTTACAAGCTATGCTTGCCTCCGTGGTGGTAGAGTCAGGTCTAATTCAGGAATATACATAGTACATATTCTCACACCTCCAATTGTAAAATGGTCATAATCGTACTCAGAAATATCATATGAAGTGCAGTGCCAACAAGGATAATATAAAAATATTTATAAATGTGATGATAAGCATCTTTATTCATGGTTTGTATTAGCACAAATTTATTCCATTTAATATGATAAATATTTTTAAAAGATTTTTCCTTTCTCAAGGATAGAGGAAAATAATATACCCAAAGGAAAATATGAAATGTTCTTAGTTGGTGTACCACGTGAGAGTCATGTTTATCAAAACAACCTAGTCTAGGACAGTATTACTCAAACATCATTCAGACACAGTTATTCTGCAAAATAATTTCTGTTTCTACAGTTTAGTTTTCTTTAATTCAAATGCATGCATTTTTCATGTACAAGTGCCAAATTTAAATTAATGGTTGTTGTTGTACTGAAATTGATCTTTTCATTACCTAATTTGTATGTAGCCTGTTTAACAAGAGGGAGAAAGGTAATGATTTAGAGAAATTTTTTTAGGACAACTAGATGGTTCTTTGAAAACACAGGTTGAGAAATTGAGCTTTATATTTTCTGTGTGTAAAAAATAAGCAGAAAATACCCTGAAGGTATCAGCATGTTTTAGTAGAGGCTTCTTCCTAAGTGGAAACTTAGGCAGAACTCACTTGGTTTCAGTGCCTATAAATTGAAACAAATTAGCAATTTAACTTCCAGGAACTTTCATGTCACTATTATAAAATCCTGTGTTTTTGGAAAGGCTGTGTGAGCAGTCAAATGATGCATGATTGATATATGTGCAATAGAACGCCAATCCTCAGCAGTGAGGAGGAAGGGGAAGATCAGGCTTGCTGTTGTTGCACTTGCTCCAGCAACACTTTGGGCAAACTCCTGATCTACGTTAAGCTAGTGACAAAATTCCAGCGGGTCCTGATGAATCCTGAATTACACTCAGAGATCATCATCACATACTGAAACTGAAAAGTCAGAAGAAGGTAGAAACACAAAATTTGTCATACTGCAATTCAGATCAAGTTCATTTAGATTTGATATACAGGATCAGAAATATCTCTCTTTATATGAATAGTAGCCATGAATCTCTCTTTGAATCCCAAGTTCTACCTTTATTAACAAAACAATAATAGTAGAGAAAGGTACTGCCAGCATCACTGTGAGACTGCCTGTTTTTGCTATTTTCCTACTGATATGTACTCAATATTTAAAGATGATCCTTTGAAAGTTCAAATGGTGCTGTTGACTGTTGCGAAATCCTGTAAATTAAGTTTCATAGACATAAAGCTGTGAACCAATATTGCCTCATGCACAGGCAAAACCATGATATCTTTACATGTTAAATCTATCTTGCTAACGCTTGCTGAATTCTCTTTAAGTCAGTTGGTGCTGTGCCTGTTTTGTAGCAAGCTAGAGCATCAGGGGCTGCTTTTTACAAATTTCCCATCATATACTAGGTATAACTCCAGTATTGTTTGGAAAAGAATATACAACAAATAGATGTACTGCTTGTAGCTAATAACAATAAAAAATGGTATAATATCGGTCGTTTTCTTTTGAATTATGTTATTGTCATTTATAAGACAAAATCTTTTCCATGCACAACTTAGAGTCTATATAACCTCAATATAAAAGAAATCTGACTTCATTTTTATGTCTTATTAATACTTTTAGGTGTGGGATGTTAAACTGTAAACAAAGCACTTGCTGCAAGTTAGACAGATTTTGAGCAAGCTTTTGGGTTTTTTGGAAACCTTAAAAATATCAGAGATGTATGTTTGTACTATACCTGTGAGTGCTTCAACAATGTGAGCACTCCTGTTCACAAAGTTCTACCTGTGTCCTAAAGCTGTTTTCAGAGCCTCAATTTTTAAGATTATGCAAGTGCATTTCATTGTATAAGATATTCAGTTAGTTATTTAGATATACCGTGTATTGAATGCAGTCTTATGTTGAAAATGCTGGTAATAATTCATATTTAGTGTGTATCAATCATACTAATAATAAAGAAATCCCATATTTCTGATCTAGTACATGGGTAGGTCATTAAATAGGTTGCTCATCTGTTTCCTCTGATTAATGTTTCCATTATTATTTTTGTTTGGTTTTGGATAATGCCCTTTTTCCACCTTTAATGGTATTCTAGGCAGGTGCTACAACAATTTTTAGTTCCTTTTGCACTCAATTTAGCTTCCTTAATTGAAAGCAAATTTCCTCCTTTTATTTATATGAAGAAGGAATATTGGTGTTTTCTTAAATTCCTCTGTCCAGCTGGGAGACGGTAGAGATTCTGAGAGGGTTGACAGGGTGTTTTCCCACCACCTTCAGCAGACCAGGCAGATCTGTTTTAAAGATGTGTCCAACATATGGTATTATTTTAATAGTTTCACTGGTAAAGTTCAGAGCATAAAATCCTTAAGGTTTTAGAGGTTGCAGCATTATTTATTTAAGGAGAAAAAAACATTTTCACATGGTGATATAATTTATTAAACATCACTCTTTCCTAGAGGTTCAGTCTTGAACACTGGTGTCTTTCTAATTTGTAGCAGATACTGTATAAATGACAGCCATGAAGAATCTTGGTTTTATATACTTAGTAAGTGTTATCATTAGTAGAAATTCACAGGTGGACAGACAAAAATGTCCTGCTCTGGGATTAACTCAAAATAAACTCTGTTACCCATATGTACCATATGGATCTGTTTTCCTTTTCATCCATTATAGAATTGAGAGGAAGTAGGTCATTGTTTTCTCATCCAACTCACAGATTTGCAGGTTCCTCAAGGTAATAATTTTTATATGCTCTGTTTAATATACTGGGGAGCTTTTTAAAGCCTTCTGTTGAATCTTTGGGGAGAAGATCAGCACTTCCTGAAAGCTTCCTGAGCCTATATTTTTACTAAAAAAGTATAATGATATAGCTGAATCTATGCAAATATGTAATTTTTCAGAATTGTAACAAACTCATTTGCTATTGTGGATTAGTTGTGGAAAAAAACTTTACATAATAAAAATTCTACCAAACCAGTCCCTCATCTTTGATTTTTCCTCCAAGAGGTAAATCTGAAAACACACTTATGATTTTTTTGTAAACCATGTATGTACATGGACAAATCAAGAGCGATAATACATTCTTCCTTTTACTGAACTTTTAAGTATATTTGTGATTCCAGTGATTTCTATAGAGCTTAATTGTTTTTTTTCCTCTAGTTCTTAATTGTTAAGTACATATGTAGGTATTTAGAAGAAGCAGTCTTTTATCGTCAATGCATTTCACAAGCATTATATTCTTCTTGGAGACAGTCACCTAACTGTTGGCAAAACTGTGTTATGTTAGAAACATAGAGTAAAAGGAAAAATGATGTAACAGTCTTTTCACAGAAAAAAAAATATCAATTCACTTCATTGCAAGCTTAGATTCATGATTTTTTTGCAAAGATTAGGATATTGCACCTGAAAATTACTTGGATAGAAACAGGATGTCAAAATATGTAGGATTTCTGTTGCTACTAATGACTTCTTCGAAAAAAAATGAATGTATTTGTTCTGTTATAATGTCTATAACTATCTGTGGCAGCTCAATATTCAACTTGAAAGAATTAACGAGGCAATGAATTATAACAAGCATCCACTTATAAATAGTAAGATAATATAAATCCCGTATATCAACTTCATAAACTTAGATATGCCAAACTCAAACTTCCGAATGCATTCTTATACATCAAACTCCATGTTTTCACTTCCTTATACCATGTAAATTTGGGCTTGAAAATATCAATGCTCCATTTTTGAAAGAACATAGCTGTTTCGTATGAACAACAAAAGCATACATTCCAGGATTTGTAGTCCACTTCTTATTATTTTACTTTATAGATACATATAAACATATATATCACCAGGCCAAAATGATTTATGATATAATTCTTTCTGTGCATTTCATAAAATATCTTCACTTTTATGTATGAAGTTCATGCTACATGGACATTAATAACAAAAGATGTCTTCACTTTGAGATCAGAATTTCAACCCTTAATATCTAAATATAAAATTGTATTTTCTATAAAAGACTTTATTAGTTCCTGCTAATAGATAATATAATTTTGATGTATATTATTTACGTATAGATCTCTGACTTTTTCTATAATCAATTTTACATGTTCAAAGGATGGAGAGTGGTGAATAGAGGAAGCTAAAAATTCATGTCACAAAAATACTTTTATTTGTGATCAGTTATGTTAGAAAGGAAAATATTAAAAATGTGTATGCTCAGCTATCTGTATAAGAAACAGAGTATTTTCTATTTGAGGCATCAGCCATGTAAATTTCATACCATTCTACAGAAACATTGAACTTAATGATATATGCTGAGAAAAATGAGGACCTCAGAAGGAAAATTCTTAAGTTTAATTTCATCTATGAATAACAAAAAATATATTTAATGAGAAAAAAGAAGTGAAATAAAATAGCACAGCCTGGAAATAAAACAATCACCTCATGGCGGTATTCTGCATAGACACCTGCTCAGTTTGGGAACTGCTTTTCCATATGTTGCATAGCCAGTTCCTCAGCAGGTGCAACACAAGTGCATAGAAAGACACCTTCTGGTTCTTCCAAAAAATTGTTGGAGAATTTTAAAAGACATTAAATGTCTTAAGATACTAAGTATCTTAAAACAACACAGAGTTCAGGAAAGAATTTAATGCCAGGAGCATTAAAACTTTGTGCTGATTTAATCTATGCCAATAGGAGACAATCTTCAAATTTGGCAACTTTGAACTGCATTTCACATAGAGGTAGAAAAACATTGATTAGTAATAAAAATAATGTTGATCTGAGATAGAAAAATCTCCCTTTAATGTGATCAACACAGTGCATTTTTAAGTATCTATAGAATTAGCACAGTTGGGCATGGTTACATGAATGCTCCGTTCCTAATATGTGTTATTCCTAGTGATCACATTTGCATGAGAGTCACATTCAGTTTGAATTTTCCAGATGTCCATTTATGTTTGTTTGAATAATGATATTATTCCATGAAGTGAACAGGACCTAAAAATAGAGAGACAACTGTTGAGAAAAATAAAGTTTAAAATGCCTTACTTACATATTTTCATGTCTAATAGTACATTATGCAAGCAGAAATGCAGCCATATCAAGGCACCTTTCGAAAGCATTTGGCTGACTGTTTATAACACTTCATTAAACAATATGTTACATAACAAAGCTTCACAGAATTTGTTTCTATTTTCCTAATCAATTTGTTCTTTTAAATACATTTAAACATAGCATTTTCAAAGAGAGCAGCAATTCGATGTTTCTCATTTTGTGTTGCTTGTGAATATGCGAAGTCTTTTTACACAATGCTTTGTCATCTACTGTAACTTGAAAGAATTTTAAAACGTTATTTTTTATACATAAATAGTGCAGAAAAGGGACAACTGAGTTCTGAACTTTTCTGTTACTGAATTTATGTAAACTTTTAACAGTAGATAAACTTTCCATATGAGCAGACTACCAAATAACCTCAAGCTCCACAAAGACTACCCAGAAGTTTACCTAATTCATTTAAGACTTTTAAAATTTTTGTCAAACTCTGAAGGAATTCTGCTATGCTTATACTGCAGTCACTCACTGTACATATTAAGCATTTATCTTGCTACTTGATGAAATTGATAACTTTAATGGTATGCAACTGGGTAAAGAAAGTTAACATCAGTGTATCAAAGAACATATACATGGAAAGCTACTTTGATTTCTTTAAAATAGAATCTGCAAGAAAAGGATGGAAAAAGAAGAAAAGAAAAAAAATAGCTAAAGCTCTTATTCCCTCAATAGAGAACATTCTAAGAGATGATAAAATGTGCCATAAGTAGAAAACCATTGTCAAACTGATACATCCAGCAGAAACAATAGAATTTGATGCTCTGATATTTTTATAGAAATAGATCTCATGCCATTTTTTTGTAAGACATAACAGATTATTTATGTAGATTTGACTTTTTCTACCTATTCCCCAGAGAAATACACATCACAAGCACAAAAACATCTGCAAGCTTCCTCATGCAAAATGGCCTCTATAGTTTGGACTGGAGAAGAGAAAGGAGCCGAGACACCTTTTAAGCCATAAGATGTGCGATATTGCAAGAACAGCATGTTTGTGTTCTTTGTTTGCTACAGGCTGATAGAGCTTCTTCAGGACTTAGCTGGCTGTTTCTAAGTCTTTTCTTATCAGTGACAGGTGTTGATTAAGCAAGTGAAGAAATGGCTTGTCTGAAATGCACTTGATCTGTTACAGGTCAGTAGACTAAGGCTGATAGTAGATCTATACATATCAGTCTGTGTGTAAAGCAGTAATGTCTACTGGGCAGTGAGATGCAAAAAATAATTGCTCAACAGCTGGAAATTTGCAGGAAGCAACAAGAGAAGAGGAATACAGGCATACCTGTATTACTAAAAAAAGTTTTCTGACTGTGTGACTTCGGTAAAATGGGCATGTGTTATGGAATTAAACAGTCATTGTTGAAAGAAAATGCTAAAATACTCAACCTCCCAGAACCCGGTTCTCATTTTAGAAGAGTGCAAAGAGCATCGAGGCAAAACCTCATAGAAAAGTTTCTGTGAATGTTCAGTCATAGTGCTGAAATTAAACCATGAATGCATCTTCAAGGAGAAGTGGGAGGGTATAACCAACTTCGCACTGCATTTTATGTTAATTCTAAAAAATGGATATCTCTTACAGGACAGGATATTCATTCAAGTGGTTGCTGGGACATTATGGGAACTGCTGAATGGCAAACTATGTCCTTATATATGTTTAAACATACGCAAGAGCAGTTTTTGATGAAAGCTCTGATGAAAGCACAAATTCTCTATAAATGGGGCATGTAACATGCTTTCAAAAACTATGGCTATTTGCAGATGCTTGACACTGTAGGCCTTGTATGGCTGTGTGGCCTCACACTGCTGTTTTGCTGATATTTATGGAATTCCACACCTTGATTAGTGACTGGTGCGCCGCAGCTTGCAGTGCACTACAGTGGTGCAAAGCTAGGCTGCTTCTAAATTCCATTACTTACTTTCAGGAGGGGCATAGCTTTTATAACTCTTAAATTTTGTCCCTCTACCTCTCAGTTTCACTCTTGTCTTTATTGTACCTACATTCAGTTTTATCTATAGCTGACCAAAAGAGAGGATTCAGAGGATTCAAAACATCATTCTGTTGTGATATTTGCGTGACATTTGAACTCAATTAAAGTGAAAGGGAGGCTATTGTATGTTTTTTTATTAATATTATGGCATTAAGCACCTGCAAATACCTTTTCCTAACTATGTTTTTATATCATTCATATCATTCAGTTATCTTTTGGCAGGGGAGGAGAAGAAGGGGTTGCATTTCCTTTACTGGGAGTATTTAGTGCACAATTCCTTACCCTATGAGATTCCAACAACTGAAAGAACAGAATGTTTGAAGAAACGAATCAGAAAATGTTACCATTTGATTTGGAATGATTTAAGCATGTTATTATTCAAATTAAAAGTCCACCTTGAAATCTGAAATATATAGTCACATATAGTGTTCATTTTAAAGCAGAAGCACTGTTTTTTTAAATGAAAAGCTATAATTTTCACATATTCTTTGAAGATTTCACTAGTGTGTTCAGTGGGTTTTTCAGGTTGCTGTACCTGCTGATTTTTTTAAGTACTTATTTAAAGCCTAATTAGTGTTCCCTTGTTTACAGCTGAAATTACTTTACCTGTATCTTTCTTTTTGTACCTGATAACTTCAAAGATATCAAATTTGTTACTGGAAAGAGAAAGGTTGTGAATGTTGACTAATAATGACCATGTGGTCCCTGAGTCTGTTTCTGACAGTTCAGATCAAACCAGGAGTTACAAATACCATTTAGAATAACCCCCATTAAACTGAGGTAGTTGTGAACAATATTATAATATAAAATCAACTTTTACTTGCAAATCATTTATATTAATATTTTTCTAATAGTACTAGCCAATCTCTTTTTTTTTTTTTCTTCATTTCTTTTCAGTTGAATTGATCTGTTTTTTTTGCATATAGCTGAATGCAGCTCAATTCAAATTTCATTCTATGGATAACAGGCTTTATAAAGATCTATTTATTTCTACAACTGGACTTCTTCCTACTTTGAATCCAGTGGGAAAATTCCTTTGACCTTACTTGATCAAAGTAACTTTGACCTTATTTGGATTCTATGTAGAGCAGATAATAAATAAGAAAATAAACATTTTTATATGGGTAGTTAGGAAATCAATATGAGATTTTCCTTGATATAAAAGCAGCTAATCAATACTATCTAAGGGTTTCATGCATCGTTATAAAGGAAGAATTATAATGAAGACACTCCAATTTAACAGAAGGAATTATGTTGCTCAGGTTGTTCAGTATTTCACTCACCTGAGAATGAGTACATGTTGTAGGTAGGAAATGCAATCAGGAATATAGCTAATAAAAGCTAAAAATTGAATTAATTGTAATGCTTTGGAAATCATTTCACATAAACTAAGTGTTTATAGGGAGGTTTGTAAATAAAGGTAGCAAGTATTTTAGAGTTCAAATTCACCCACCCCTAATCTTGATAAATTTATTATCGGAAGCAAATTCTATGTGTAATGTGTGGGATTGGGTCAGACTATTCCTGAGTAGCAAGTACCTGCAAGCAAATACTTGTTATTGCTATAATGAATGCATCTCCAACATGGAAATCTTCATGTCCCACATTCTATACCCCTGTAATCTTTCACCCAACAGTGCGCCAGTTGTCCTTGTGGTTTTTGTAAGTCAGATTAAATAGCTACTGCATAGTGGAGCAAATTCAACCAATTAATGAAGGACAAAAACAGCTGGCTACCTATGAGCAAAAATTTCACATAAAATGGCCTTGAAAAGCCTTGCCTGTTCCTCTGAGGTGAACCTTGGAACTCTCTTTTTTGCTGGATACCAAATAGCACAGACTTGACTGCGTTGTGGTTTTATTGCACATTATAATCTCCCTCTCCGTACTAGTATCCACATATTTTCTAATGGGTTTGTTGGGAAAATAATGTTCTATTAGAAATGCTTGAAAGTCCTATCCATTTTATTGATAACTATGTCAGCATACGTACAATATATGTTAGGCTAACTGGTCAAAGGAGCATAAACAAGAACCACACTGGCTTAATTCTTTGCATTAGTGTCTCTTAGCCAAAGTACAAAATGGGTTGTCATTGCTTTTCAAATTTCAAAAAATACTTTTGTGGAATTTGGCAGGTGTTGAAAAATTATTTTTAAACTTGCATGTGTTTCATTCTTCAGAATCAGAAATACTTAAGTAAAAAATGTTACTAAATTGCATTCATGTAAGCTATTTGGGATTTTTGGTTGAATGGTTGAATTTTTGCTGACAAATTCTGGTGTTTATTTTCAGCTTTTCTTAAAGTCAATCTTTCTTCCTCTGTTTCAACAGCTTGATCAAGTTGTTCGTCAGAGAAATCTGTCAAGTTTGGAACTTTTCCTCTCATGTGCACAGAAACAATTAAGCACTTTATTAAAGGAAGATGGACTTCAGCCTTCTGAAGAAAAAAGAGAGTGACATTCTGAGTGCACCCATACAGTGTGATTTGTGGAGTAGCAAATCTCAATGTAGCAAATGACAAATTTTGTCTTTTCTAATCATTTGAGATTTTATTGATTGTCATTGATTTGAAGCTGTTGCTGACAGAAATATTTGTGAATGGTTGGTCTTTGATTTTTTTTTAACTATTGTTATTAGATTAGAAAATAAAGAATAAGAAAATTACTAAAAAAAACATTTGTTTTTATTTATGATTGGGGTTTGTTTGCATTTCCTAGTGGTGCATGATTGGTGTTCTAGATAACTGAAGCAATGATGAAAACATTTCCCTGTTATGACTATTTAAACGTATCATGTGTCTCAGTAATTTATTCATGGTTTTGATATTTTTTTTTAAATAGAGGAAAAGATTTAATTAAATATTCATGCAAGTCTATGTGTATTTCTAAAGTATATGCCCAAGTGCATTGCCCCAAGTGAGCCTGAAGAGTTTATTACCTTCTATTACTTTGGATTTATAAGAAAAGATAAATACTGAATTTTTAGAGTGTTGACAGTCATTTCCTTAATCATCTAAAAACAACTCTAGTAATAGAAAGTTTAAAAACTAAATACTACATCTTTTTACAGTAGAGCAAAGCATTTGAGAAGTGTTCTGTTGTAATAACTATATATGCTTTTTTTTCCTTTTTTTTTTTTTAAAAAGCTAGTCTGATTCCAAAAATCTTTTTCTCATGAAAGTAGGATTAATGTGACTGACCTCAGTTTCAGGAAAAAGATGCATGTAATTATGTGGAGGCTAATACTGCACTGCTTCAGTGGAATTTCTGACAGGATGAGTGCAAGATGCTGACCTCATACGCCCTTTCTAAATCTACTGAAGAAAGTAGAAATATTCCCCACTGACTGTACTGGGTTTGGATCATTAGGGCTATCCAGTCTTGCTAATGGCAGCGTGCCTACGCTCTACTGATTGTAGATTTGGAGCTTTAGTTTAGTTCTGAATGAAATAAGGGGAAGTAAAAATATTATTCAGCTTATGAATGTAAATAAATTGACAATGATATGTCTTGTAATGGGCTTGTCATTCATTGGGGACTCATGGACATTTTATACTGCAGATATAGCATTTGGTATTTAGGGTTGGATTTTTTTACATTAGGGTTACTCTTCATATGTAATGCCCTTTCTTGTATCAGTAAAGAAATTCCAAATTGTGCAAATGTATTTTCATACAAATGATTTTTCATCTCCAGGTCCTGTCCTGCAGATTGCAATCTTTCATTCGTTTATTGGTCCGAAGCATGTCTAATTCATGTCTTTGTCAATTGCAGTTAGGATCACACATTACTCGTTTGAGAAACAGAGTTACTGCAAAATAAAGTTGATTGTATATTGCTGTCTCACATTCTATCTTTAATCATGTTGATGTGATATGGATAGATTCCTAGATGGACTTCAGGAATCTTTTTTAATTTTTTCCATCACTTTTTTTTTTTATTTCTAGGGCCATACAAGGAACAGTACACCTTTCTGCGACAGACTGCAAAGTGTTCTGCAAGAAAAGCTAGAGCCCTAGTATGTTAACAGCATTTTTGTACTGAAGAGTTTTACATTTTGAATTGCAATAATATGCAAAAGCACTTGTGTTACGGAAGTTTTCATGGGTGATGGGTGTTTGATGGCTTCTGATGGGTGACAAGGACATTTCACCAGATATATCTTTCTCATTAGCATTGTGTGTTGTTTAATGTCAATTCTTGAATATTCTGATTATCACAGAAAGCTGTAAAGGGTGGATTTTGTTTTGTTTTCCCTTTTTTTGTTTTGATAGATCCTTTTATCTTTCTCTCTACACTCCGAGTAAAACTTCTGTTTTAGTGTCTGCTGCTTAAAGTGGTGACAATAAAAGAGAATTAGACCACAGTCATAGAGAATCAGATTGTATTCAAAACCCCAAATTTCTGAGAAGAAATTCTGTTATCCATCAGAAACAGCTATTAAGTATGCAGACTTTAAAATATGCAATAATATCTTCCTTTTCCCCATTCCAGTCAAACCTTTAGAGCTTATTTTTGTTTTACATGATTTCTGCATAACTACAGGACAATGCAGTTTGTGGAATTTGGGGTGCCATGATATCATAGTCGAACACATTTGTGTTATATTTCCATATTATTCTGTTGGCCCCCTAGTTGCTTCCATTACAAAATTCTAAGTTAGCACTGAGACTATTTATGTAGAAGTTCTTAATAAAGAAGAAGTCATTTGTCACACACTTTCTATACACTTTCCAAAACTGAGATCAGTGAGGGAATGCTTGAATATTTGTTTTGTTTTAGAAATGTCATTGACAAATAACATTTTTATTAACAAAGCATTGAATTCCTGCTCTGTATCATAGGAAGGCCAAACAGAGAAAATGCAGTAGTTGCTCCAGAGGCTGAGGTCGTATTAGTGTTTTGAGATTTTTGTACATCTTTACATTGGCTTCTGGTCAAATGTTGCCTCATGTCCAACTTCTTCAGTAAATGGCAATATTAATTCCTGGCTGTCTGTAGTTATCCATGTAGACATGACCTGAAAGGGCCTAATTCTTGTTCACACTGAAACTCTCTTTTAACTCTCTAAATCCTTCTCCTCTACTCTTTATATTTAGACCAGAGACTTGAGCTAAAAATTTGACCTCTCCATTTGGACAGAAAGAGTCTGTGATAAGATTTCACTTTCTCTCCTAACAGGGAATACCCACTGATTTTAAATTATTCATAAACTGGAGACCAATATAATTTACACTCATGTTCAGATCATGTACAATGTCAGTGCAATATCAGAAAGACAGTGAAAATATAAAACGGGCTCTGAAAGTTCAAATATAGTCAATATATATAGCGCTATATATACTCAGTCTATAATAGCTATAATGTAGCTATAGTCAATCTAACTTCCAGTAGGTCACTTTATTTATGACAGAGTGATAGATGTTAAAAGGCTGAGCCTGGCATGTTCCACCTAACTGTTTGTATGTCCCTGCTTCATCAGCAGCATGGCAGCCCACACTAAGCTACCTCAAATACGTAATGTGCGTTAAGTACTTTGGGTACTGAAAGTTTTGTTGCAGCATTAATTAACAAGTACACAAGATTGCTATTAAAAAATATACATGGTGGTCCCAAATATCATCTAGAAAGATTATATAACACTCCCTTTTCATAAATGTGCTAAAGAAATACTGGTCTATGAAACACTTTTTACCAGGGTATAATTTAAGTCTTTGTGCTTTCAGGAGCAGTCTAATCAAATACTGTCTTTTCTGTGATCTGTCCAGTTGAAGAATCAATGTTAACAGAGCTAAGAACACACTTTTGTATTTTTTAAGCCTACATTAAATTAATATAATTGTTACTGAATAGCAGTTAGGGACCTATATGGCCCAAAGAAGTTTAGCTTGAAAGAAGAAACAGGCAGAGTTACACACTGGCTCAAGGTTTGCAATTGCCTCTGAAAGCATGTTTCACTAGAGAGAGCAAAGAACTGAGGTGTGTTGACTTCTAATTGCAGGCATTAGCTAAGAAGTCTTGCCACAATGATGAAGTAGCTAAAAATGCCCTCATCAAGTTCCATCGTACATGGAGTATAAGGTCAGTCTTGCTTTATGCTATTTGCCACAGAAACACTTGGTACGTTATTACTTACATTTCTGTGGGAAGCATTGCTAGCATTGCTTTATAAAGACATGCCATAATGTCCTGAAAGTGGCGACAGTGTAGGTACTGATGACAGAATGGTATTTGGCAAGTCAAAATAAAAATATTTCTTTTTTGTTTTTCCTTTTGATCTTATTTATCGTAAAGCGTGCATTTTAAACTTGCTACATCACCTTTCAGGACAATCATTTCCTGTGAGAGACATGCTTTTGGTATTGCATCCATGTCTTACGTACTCTCTGGGTAATTATAACTATTTTAATATGCGTCAGAGATACACATTTGTTTATGTTGCCTATAATTCCTCACATTTCAGGCTTATAAACATTTTTTAGATGTTTTCCATTGTCTAGTGTGAGTAATATGATACACAAAGAAAGGATTATTGAATAAACATTCAGGCTATTCTACTTTTTACTGATGGCATTTTTAAACAGGTTGACAGCTAAAGTTAAAAAAGCAAATTAAAAAAGGTAAAAAAGGATACGTCTTAATACATGTTTCCTTAAAATACAATTACCAATGAAATGCTATAGTTTTTCACATATTTCTTTTCAAATTTGACCATAAATCTATAGCAATAAATGTAGCTCACCATGAGATTGCAGGTCATCGAGATCCTCTTTTTCAAGTTATTCAAATATTTTGTGTTCTTCTCACACATATCAAAGGAATTTGACTTTAGAAGGAAGTTGGTTTTAACTGATCCCCTGTATAGCATAATGTTAGAAACCTTTTAACCTTTAGTGGAAGAATGTTTTGATGCATGAACTTTACAAGATACTTGCAAGTTACTTTACTAATACTAAATTAGGACATCAGCTAAGACTTCAAACCTATCTCTGTATATAAATTTTCTAAATGATAGCCCATCACCATGATACAAGTCCAGTCTCTATTTTTGTTGCAGTGATTTTACAGATTCATCACTTAAGCATCCTTCTCTTTCATTGTGAACATAGATTACATATTTCAACAGTGATGATTGTGCAATTCTGCTTCTAAGGAAGTCAACAAGAGTTCTGCTGTTGGTTATTTCCAGCTCAAGATTTCATCCTTCCTCACATATTTTGTGACTGCATCTGCAGCAGATATACGTGTATACATACACGGCTCTGTGTGGGATCAGAAATGTGCACAGAAACTGAGTTGGTTTGAAGTTCTGTCAAGAGCAGATTTTTTGACTTTTTTATTTTTAAGAAAAAATTGCATTTGTTCCATTCATGGGAATGGGGAAGAGCTGAAACTTTGATGAGGTTATATCTGTGGCTCAAAATTACTAAACTACTGCTAAGAATTTTCATATATTTGCTGAATTTAGCTGTTTTTCCATCAATACATCAGAACTGGTAGCATCTCTGTAGTATCCCTACAGGCTAAAAAGCCTAGGGAAAAAAAAAACACACATTTAGATATGTCAGTGGAGTCACCATCATAAAGGTGCAAATTACTTCATTTTAGCATCACGCTTGACATGGGTGGAAAACATGAATGCAAATATAAGATATTGGCATTTTTTTTATATGTCCCTTTGATTATTAGTTTTTCTTGGCAAGAAACATCTGGACATTCCCAAATGCTGTATCTTGTGCCAATATATGCCATCTGCAAGGTTTACACATGGATGTCTTTTGATAAAATCATAATTAAACCAGGATGAATTTTAATAAATCTGTCAGGGTCAATAGAACATATAAATAGAAACATTTGTGTTTTATGGGTTATTATATGGAACAGGACAAAATCTCTTCTGGAGTGTTAGTGCTCAAGGCTTTCAGTAGGTGCTGTGTCAGGGCAGCAGCACTGCACTGAGTGTATTTGAAATCGTATCATTGACACCAGAAAGCATGATTATTTCAGAAATCTGCCCATGTGCCATTGTCAAACTCTTGTGTCCTTATGGTTCAATTTTCTTTTTTCTATATTTGTCTCATGTTCCATGTGCTAGGGCAAAAGGAACATCCTTATGATCATGATGATCACCACATAGAGATGACAGTGTAGAGAAGGAGCAATTATAAACTAAATGGAATTAATTTTCTTCACACTGTTGCTACTGAAGGGAAGGATTTTGGAAGGAAGAGACATTCTCTACATGCCAAAAAATATATATTATAGTATTGTGACTTATGAATTGGAATGGACTTGGTGAAAGAGAGAAGTATGCTTTTATGGTTTGAACATTATTTTATCTGATGTATATTAAGAGAAAGAAAAGAGATGGTTTCACACCACAGAAGGATGACAACTTTGGGTGAGAAGTAATATAATCAGCAAAATAAGTCAAAAAAAAATATATATATATATCTGGAGATATTAAAAATCCACCTGAATGTGATCCTGTGCAACATGCTTGAGCAGGGTCGGGTTGGACTAGAAGATCTCTAGAGGTGCCTTCCAACATGAGTCATTCTGTAATGCTGTGAACATTTTGTAATGATAGTAAATGCCAACAAACGGGATAGATAGAATTCAATTCTGAAATTGGGTTTACAGTGACAGAACTTGTCTAAGTAGCCCACTCCAACCATGTCAATGGGACCAGAAAATAAGTGCAAATCTCCTGGAGGTCTTTCCTCATTTCACAACTTGGTGATGGTTAACAAGAGCTAGAAGCATAATACTGCATGAGAGCTGGGGAAGAGAAAATAATCTAGAGAAAGAAACTAGTTCAGAGGATAGGAAAGAATGGACATGGGATAAAGAAGTCCTACCTTCCCAAGGGTACACTTGCTTAGGAGAGTCCCAGCAGTGTAAGGTAGGATTATGGCAGAAGGTTGGGTGAACTCGTTTAGCACTTTAGATGCTACTGTCATAGAAACATTTTCTGCATTCCAAGGGCTAGAAGACTGGATGAGAGGGGAAGACAATAAGGGGAATTGGGGGAGTGGAGACAGCCAAGAAAAGAGGAAGCAGTGACACTGCTAGCCAACCCCAGATTTGTCCCAAAGAAGTCACCAAAGTCGGGACTGAACTAAACACCACACTGGAAGGGTGAGATAATGAGGATCACAGACAGAGGCAGTAGATTGAGTGATGCTAAAAAGAATGAAAACAGTGGTTAATGAGAAAAAAAGTCTTAAGAAGATTCATCAGAAAGAAAAATTGCAAACAGTGACCATGTAGAAAAAAAAAGAGTTGTGGTTAGAGTAGGAGAGAGAGAGAAACCAGCAGGGGAGAATGAACTTCAGTGTAACTGTTGCTTCCACACACACACTATTAAAGTTGGACAGCGGTGTTGAAAGAGATTTAAATAGAGCTGATTTCCTGAGCGTGTAATGAGTCTGGGCACTTTGGGTTTGGCTGAATCTTTTTTCCATTTTGGGGGCTTTTTTTCCACAGGAAGAAGTAAAGCGTTCTCAAACCAACTGTAGTTCTGGTCCAAATCAGTTTTAAGGTTCTTGTTTCAGAATATCAAATTCTCACAAGCCTTCTCATTAGATTATGGTCTAGCAAAAATTGAATTATTTCTGTATTCTTGACAGAGGCCCAAAAGTTCTTTGTGCTTTTGAGTCTGCTTTTCAACCAGTGCTGCTAAGGTGTGTTTGAATTATAATATTAGACTCCAAGCAGCTGTTTTTCTCTCTCTTTTGTCTTTTCTCTCCTTCCACTGTCCCAAGCTCTACCGCTTGCCGGAGTTTCACTCCCTCCTGTCTCTACTCTTTGCCAAAAAAAAGAAAACACCTCACAGCTTGTCCTCCCACCCCCTATTTCCCCCTTTTTTTTTTTTTTCTAATGATCAGATTTTGAGGCTTTGGTTTTGACTCATGTATCTATGAGGTAAAAAACACTCAGCTTTTTTTTGCTTTTTTCTCCCCTGAGTTTTAAAACCATATTTTGCTCTGGGTTTGTGGTAAAAAGGAGATTAATGTCCTTGTGTATTCTCTATAACAAATGTTTTCTTTTTCTTTTGTATTCAATTTTTGTATTGGTTCTGGCCACTACTAGAGACAGCCTACTGGACAAAATTGATAGCTGATATTAAGCCAAGATGTTTTTTCCAAAGTTCTTAAGTCTTCCTGCTAACTTCTGTTTTCTGACAATTTTTGGATCTACACGGTACAATACTTTCAACCATAAATAAAAATGTTTGTTTGATTTCTTTTTTATTTATTGTCAAAATACTTCACACTTTTAGTCCCTCAGATTTAAAAGCAGGAAGTGCTAGATGCATACACACATAAAGCGGTACACAATCTATGGTAGATGTCAGCTATTCACGCAATCTGTTTGGGAAGCTGTAGCTGAAGGCAGAATAGATATCAAAGAGTCAAAGTCAGTTGAGCAGTGACTCAATGAGTGGTCTTGTAAATAAATTAATTTCTCAGTTTACTTGACTGCAAAAAGTATATCATGTGCCCCTTGGAGATCCCTAAAGTGCCTCAAGGCTGGAATAGTAATCTAGGAACAAGCTGATATGCTTTCTAATGTGCTTTCTAATTCAGACGACTATTTATCAATAGTAGAACTGTGACCATCTACCCCAAATAAAAACAAATTTGTTTTTTGAAAGATGCCATTCCGGACAACAGTGTGCCCAAAGCATTGCTACTTCTCTGTCATCTCAAATCATTCATAAGGCATGCTTTTTTTTTTTTTTTAATGTGAAGCACAAAACAAGCATGAAGCAAAATAATTTGCTGATGAGTGTTAAGAAAGTTAAAACTGTCAGAATCTTTTTTAGGAAACATCTCCACTATCAGAAATTCTGCACCTTCTGGGGGTACATAAAAAGGAGGGAGTTTGAGGGAAGGAGGTGTTGTATTCTATCTAGATGTAATGAAGAAGGTTAGCTTTGTGTCTTTTTTTCTTTTTTGGGCGGGGCGGGGAGGGAGCATGGCAAGAGGCTGCTGTGAACCATGGAGATACATAAACAAGAAGTGAGCAATTATTTGTGCAAAAAAGAGATTTCAAGAATCACAGGAGAAGAGTAAATTATGTGGAAAAGCACATTTCACATTCCATTCAGCAGCTCTTGCAGAGTGCTGAGAGTAGGTGCAGTGCACACAGTGAGCAAAAGATGAAGTAACTTTAATCAATGCAGCATCTCTGTTCAAAGAGAGAGTGTGTTTTTGCTTCTTTGGTGGTACATTTTAAGGCAGGGTTTCTTTATAGTGGAGGACGATAGCACTAAAAGGCAACCAGCAGTTTTTGGATTCTCACTTTGGATTTCTCACTCAAGAAATTTATGTTTCAGCCTCCTACACTGAATTATGCTGGCACTAACATCTTTTTTGAGCCTGATCCTGCAATTCAGTCTGCCTGACATGGGTTTGTACAAAAGTAGAGTCCCATTGACTTTAGTCAGACAATAATGTGCACAAAGCTGTAGGGTAGGCTCTAGGATTAAGAAATTAATGCTAGCAAAAAAGCTTTTAGGTAGTAAGTTAATATTTTCTTTTGCTTTTGATGAAATTGCATCCATCAAAACCAGTATTTGCTTTTATTGCCCAGTTCTGCTTAGTTTCATGAACTACGTTGCATAGAAAGCTATGTATTTCTTTCCATCCATGCTTTTGGATGACAATGGCACATAACTGCACCAAGGCCTGCAGCAGAAAACATACCACCCCTGACACCATCAAACTGTGTGGTTCTCAAGCACCTTGCCAGTTCATAGCGTTCTGCTAGTCACCAGGATTGCTGTGCTTGTCTTAAATGCTTTGTTACAGTAATAGCTTTGAGAAACATTTTCTATCTGCTGATTGAAAAGTCAAGCAGTAACCATGATACAACAGAGTTCACGGTTTGAAAGTGTCACTCCACTGACGTAATAAGGAAAACTGGAACCCTGTAGTAAGGACTTTAATAGTGCCTTTCCATTGGCACTTAGTACCCATTAGAATGATTATATAAGACTTGAGTCACTATTATTTTACATGAAATGATGAAGAGAAAGGGAATAGCTTTAGTTTTAAATCAGAATGTCAGGACAAGTGACTTCTTAGTAACACCAAGTTTCTGAACTGGGAACAACTCATAGTAAAAAAATTCCCTTGCAGAGACTAATGCACAGAGAACTATATGTAGAAAGGATAGTCAGAAAACTGCCAAAGTTCATGGGTCCTGCTTTCAAGGTGCTTTCAGTGACTGCACGTTCTTCTCATTGCTTTCTGCACTGTATGTGCAGTAGGGGTAAGTTTGCTCCTATCAAAGGAAATTAATTGAGAATTCCCAGCATTTATGTTTTATAGCTACTTTTCACTGAATCAAATGAATCTACATGTGTCAGTGACTAAAGAAGCAGGTGCTAAGATTAGGTGATGAGAAGGACCAAGAAGACTGGCTAGTGATAGAAGGAGGAGTCTACTTCTAAAAATATTTCTCCCATGAGTGGTGCTGACTGCTATATCATGTCGCAAGCAGGATGAAAAGGAACCAAGATCCCCACTGGTCCCCACTATAGTTTTTGTTTATTATAATCATTAATCAGATACTGTGCCACATACATTTTCCATCTGCTTTTGGCCATAGGGTCTGGTAGTGCTCAACAGCAGAAACCTGTTGATTCTGGACTGCTAACTACTCCTGACGGGCACACAGAACTGTAGGGAGACTTAGCTGTGATGGAAGACAGGCAGGATTGTTTCCAGTGTACGCCTAGGGAGGCCCTCTCTGTAAAGCAAACATTGATTTTGGAGAAGTAATTCTTTTTTCTACCTGTCTGCTGCCAGCAGGCTGTAAATAGGTTCCCTATACTTTTCCCTGTTGATGCTCACACAGAAACTCAGCAGCAGCCTTTAAGACAATAGAAGTTGATGAATATTGCACACTCCTAAGAAAAAAGGAGGTCCATACCAATTGTTACGGACCACTTAGAATGAGCTAAGACACCGGAGGCAATATTGAAGCCCATGATTGTGGATTCACTGGGTTTCTCCTGCTTTATGGACCAACTCCTACTGTTATAAATCATGAAGGTATGAATTTCTTCCTGTAGCAACCTGTTTGCTTTTTTTCAATTTTTTTTTTTTTTGGAAAATTTCAGTAATTGAACTGTCCGCAGTCTCTGCTGCTGAACTTCTCATAACTGAGGCTCACTCATGAATGTTTAGTCTTAACAATGTGGGATTTTGCGTTGTGATTTCTGAACCACATTCTGATTGGTACTGTTGGTACTGTTGGTAGTGAAGTATCATAAGTACACTTCTAGATAAACTACAGGTCCGTCAGACAGCACCAGTCTCTCTAGAGTCAGCATGCCACCAGTATGAGTCACCCCCGGCCTAAAACAGTCCTGGATATCCTGCCTTCTGCTCACCCCAATTCTACTTAAGATCACCAAAATACTTAGGATGGAAAACAGTCCATTTTTAGAACAATCATACAGTCACTCAGGATATTATTTATATTTAAATTAAAAACAGCTTTTAGGCCTTCAGCTAGCCCCAAAACACTAATGTTTTTTAAGGAGGAGAAAATGTTTGCAATGATCTAAGCAATTATTTGAACTTGGCTTTACTCACTGTGAGGAAAAATCAGAACCCTGCAAACTCTTCTCCCTTTAAAAGGTTAGAGGGAAAAAAAGAAAAAGGTCAAATGTGCTATTCATTTATTCAAAAGTGGCTACCAGGACGTAGTTTAGAGAAGTCACATGCTCTTCTTGACTGAGCAATAGTTAAAGGATTGCTTGGGCTGAGTCAAATGCCCAGTGGTGCTTGTTAGGAACATTTTCCTTTGGGTCACTGTGTTTGAAATGTAATAAATGGAAGGTCGATCTGTTGTTAGAGCCTCTGTAGTTGTTGCCTGGCATATTATTCCAAAATGTTTACTCCACAAAGGTGTCTAATGAGTGGTACCTCTTACTCATATTTGTCATATTTTTAAGAAGGGTAATTTGAACTTTCTGAAGGTTTTTTGCTCACATCTAGCAGATGGTCAGACAAGCAGGGATGTTTCCTTCAGTCACACTGTCACTGCATATGCCTCCAAGGGGCATTCAGGGCCAGATTTAAATGCAAATGAAGTGAATGGAAAGAAAAAATCAAGGCAAATATATTTAGAATAAATATATATATGTATTTCCAGTATGACCAAAGGCTATGTGAGAAAGTGAAGGGAATATAAATTTCTAATGATTGCTCACAGAAGGGGTACTGAGACCTCCTAACATAGGAAATGCTGTAATGATAGGCAGTTAGTGAAGGACCTTGACATGGGAATCCTTTTTATTCCCAAAATCCCAGATACACGATGTGTTGTAGTGCAGTTATGAAAAACCCTGGGACATATCTAAGGCAAAGAAGGTTAATCTGATTTATAACCTGCTAGATCTATACATAGCCATCTAGATGTGGTCCTTAAATAATCAGTGTACACCTGCCACAAATTCTGTGCATCTGGAAACTAACAAGGAGCTAGAAGGAAAATGGTGATGATGTGTTTCACCTAAAACTTAGGAGTGCCATGTGATAAAAAAATTCCTGTGGTGACAGTGAGCTGGGGCTTGTGGTGGTGCAGGGTCCATTTGACCTGAGGAAGTGGAGTTCTAGCAGCATGGGAGGCATCAAGCCCTAGGACCTGTTTGACATCTGCAGAGGTAGGAATTGTCCTTAATCAGCTGATAGTTTCTTGAAGAACCAGATCCCTCCTGTGAAAGATTATTTTGTGTGCCTAACTGTCTGTTGGATGGGCTAGAGACTAAAGTGCCTGTTATAGTCATACCAAGCAATATTTATTTCTAACCTTCTGAGTGAGATTGGATTCACAGCATCTTCTTCAAGGTATGAAGTCCTAGGTCTGCTTGCTGATTTTGGTCTTGAATCTGATCTTAGATCTAGTTTTGGAAAGGTGATTAATTGACTGCAAAGGTGTTCAGGAGGCTCTGAGGAGGAAAAAATACTCTATTGCTATGCATCATGGCAAAAAAAAAAGGATTATTTTTTTTTTGTTTACTTAAAAAGCTCCTTAGCTTCATTCTTGCAAAGACCACAAGTTATAAAAAGAATCAAGGAGAATGTGATCAAGGCTCTGCAACTGAAAGACAGAGGCTGATGCTGAGCAATGGTACCATTAAGATTTTGGAAGAATATGCACTACACCTGCAAAAAGGCCAGATAGGAGGCCATCTGTCTTCACAAAAGAATATGATTAAACTAATTTAGATAAAGTGGTCACCAAAATAATTTGTGCTATCTCCATTGATTTCCTAACTTAAACCGCTTTCACTTGGAGATTATTTCATGTTATTTTGCATATAGAATGAATTGATCTCATGACGACAGCTTTTAGAGAAGCTGGAATTTGTACTTCCTGTACTTTGTACAGGAAGCATGCTTTGATTAACTGCCCTTTTCAGATAGTAAAGTACTAGGGAAATACTTGGTACATTTTTAGTGAAAATGATGCTTTCCCCTAAATTTCTTTAAAAGATTTGCTTTTATTGTGTCTTTTAAAGTGCTATTTCTCCTTTATCCCATTGATTAGCATCTGATCTTGATGGCTCAAGTTATTTAAAGCATTGTGACAACTTTTGCAGGTGTGGCAGAGACCAATATCTTTCTTGTCCAGAGTTAGAATACATAGTCAGTCAGAGTTACAATGTGAGATTGATACAGCACATCAGGTGGTTCAGCTGGTCAATGATCTTGTGGTGTTCATTCCTGGGCCTGTCAAAGTTATTAGCTGCCTGTGTTACAAGAGGTCATGAGTTAGTGTTGGTTTACATGGAAAGTCTAGAGAGAACAAGCAGAAGGGTCCTCGTGTTCCTCTGTTCCTGTCTGGTGGAGGAAAAAAAAAATGGAAAGCATCAGTAATTGGGTAGAAGCCCTGACTGGATGGGGACACATGGCTCCCCTGGCAGTAATGCAGGTCATATGGTGAGGGGGTGATATGACTGAAATTATCTTATATTGCAGGGACTGCTTGAAATGTTGACCATTTCCGTTTCCCATGATCAGTGTCTCTCTAACTCCCCCTCTCCCCACACACACATATTTTTTTTTAGATCAAGCAATTAAACAAAGAGCAGAAAACATGTACCATCAATTCTGTAGCTGAGTAAAATCCCTAGCTGCAACAGGAAGCATTTGTGACTTCATCTGGCAAAGTATGAAAGCAGGTTCTAGAAATGGTGTTTAAAATAGTGATATTTAATCGGTAGCTGCCATCGAAGGACACACACAAACTTTGTTTAAGAATAACCTGATTTTCAACATGAAGGAATCTGAATCTGGAGATGTTTTGACATATTTACATTATGTAATGGAAGTATTAAATAGGAAGTGAGAAGTCAAACTTTTTCTTAAAAAAAAATGTTTTTGTTTACATAGTCAGGCAAAATTTAAGACTACAGTAATGCCCCACTCTTCTTTTCCTTTCCGCAATTTTGTCCTATGTCTCTGTTGTTTACATTCCAGATAATTTGAGCTAGCTGACGGTTGAAGTCAATTACCTCATAGTGTTTTTTTTGTCTAAAAGGAAAGGTATAATTATAAATTGCAGATTTATTAATGAAATCCCTGAAGCTTCCAAGAGTCACCAGAGAAAGATGAAAAGATATGTCCTACATATGCTGCAGGATTTTTATTAGCTTATGTATACTTAAGTAAAAATGCCAGAAAATGTGGGAAGCATCATTGAAAACATAAATCTGACATTCTGGAAAAGCATGCAATGGAGATAACGGTTCTGGGATTGACTGAGTTGTACTCAAGACAGAGCTTGGGATGTTAGAGAGGAAGGAAGGTAATTCCCCTTCATCTTTATGTTTCCCCACTTTAACTGGTGCTTAGAAGGATACAGGTTCAGTTTGGAAGACTTTTAGAGTGGCTTAAAGCGCTTTTTAGAGACTTTTAGAGCGACTGAAATATTTTGGCACAAGTGGTCTTTCAGATTAGTCTCTTCACTGATGACAATAAGTGGTCCACACACTTTAACTCCCCTCTTCTGTTTCCATTCTTACCCACTGTTTTCTCCAGATCACTCCACCTGGGTGACATATTCAGTATCAATAGTTAATTTCAGGGTAATAGAATCATAGCATAGCTTGTAAGGAACTCCCTCCCCCAAAGGTTATCTATTTCCACCTCTTCTCTGGGCGTACGTTCATGTGTTTGGACAGCCTGGTGATAAAAATATCATTTCCTAATATATAATTGGAATTTTCCAGGATCCAATTTGTGCCTGTTGATTATCATCCTCCAAGAAAAGTCCAACTCTATCTACATTCAGTTAGTCGCAAAAAGGCAGTAAGTTCACCCGTCTCCTTCCCTTGTCCAGGCTGCAGAGAAACAGCTGTGCACCCACATCTGCTCCTCATATGCCGTGTGCTGCAGTTCCATAACCAGCTTAACAACCCTCCACTTCACCAAGGTGTCAATATACTTCTGTTACTGGAGAATCCAAGTAGGACACAGTACTCCAGATGCAGTCCCATAAATACTGAATAGAAGGGGAGGATCACTTCTCTGGACCTGCTAGTTACACTCCTACTAATAAAACACAAGATGGGGTTGGCCTTCTCTGCTGCAAGGGCACACCGCTAAATGGTGTTCAGCTTGGTCCACTTGAACCCCTCGATACTCTTCTGCAGAACTGCTTTCTAAACGGACAGCCTGTATCATTTAAGTGTATCACTTAACAGGTTTATTGCATCCCAGAAGCAAGACCTTGTACTTTCTCTTGTTGAATCTCCACTCCGTTTATCCAGCCCATATCTCAACAATTTGGTGATAAGGAGACTATGGAAGACAGTGACAAAGATCTTGTTAAAATCAAGGTATTCAAGATCTACTGCCCTCTCCTTGTCCACAACACCTTGTAAAAAAAAATGAAGTTGATAAGATATGCTTTGTCCTTGATAAATCCATACTGTCTACTCACAATCACTTTCTTGTCCTTCATATGCTTAAAAATGGCTTCTAAGAGGATTTGTTTCATATTCTTCCCAGGGACTAAGGTTAGTTTGATCAATAGGTTGTGCCATGGGTTCTCCTTCTTTCTCTTCCTGGAGATGAGTGCAATATCTGATTTTTTCCTATCCTTAGAGACTGTCTAAGCTTTCAAAAACAATATAGATGGTCCTTATGAAGACACTGCCTAGCTCCTTCAGCACCCTTAGACACATTCCATCTGGTCCCATGGACTTGTGTAATGTCCAAATGGGTAAACTGATTCTTACTTCTGCTGTGGGCACTCTCGCAGATATCTCTAGGCAGCTTGAGGACCTGGAAGGCCTCAGGCCAAGCCATACTTGTGAAAATTAAGGCAAAAAAAAAGGTATTGAGTGCCTCATCTTTTTCCTTGTTGCTTGTAGTCACAAGCAACCCGTGCCTATACTCGTACTCTCCTTAGCCTTTCTTTTTCCAGCAGTGAACTTACAGAAATTTTTCTCCCTGTCCTTTGCCTCCCTGGCTAGCCTCAACTCCAGCTGAACTTTGCCTTTCTGGACTGCACTCCTACTTGTAAAGAAAATGCACTTGCGATCTCACCATTTTTACCATTTATCATTTTTGCCATTTACATTTTAAGTTCAGTTAAACTATACTAAGTCGCAAGAAATAGAAAAAAAAAGCCTGCTGTGATTCAGTTAGCTTGAGGATGGTTTCATGTTTCATGGCAGCCCAGTACTGATCAATAATTACCTTTATCAGTTTTAGTCCTTCCCTTTTTCAGCTGCTGGAATGCAATCTCTTCATCAGTCCAACTACTTAGAGGGCTTTTCTCTATGTGTTTGATTGCAAGGAGCAATATATAGCGCATAGCTGGTGTATGAGAGTGGTTTAGTTTACATAAAGTGCTGTGTAAATGGGGATGTTCAGGTTTGGCCCCTGAACAACTTGTGTAAAACCCAAAGTGGGCCCAAGTAAACAGAAGCTGATCACCTCTAGCATAATCAATCTTCTGTCCTGCAAACCATTCTAGTGGCTTCGCAATCCAGTCCTGAGTCAGTCAAAGAAAGATGTTTTCCCCACAGTGGTGGAAGTCCAGCTTTGAAATAGCTCAGTAAAACTATAACAGCAAGGGAGAGGGATTGACATGCTCTCTCTCAGACGGGGTGAGCTGCTTGAGAGAACAAGGAACTGGCTTGGAATAGCAGATGAAAGGATATTACGATGTGTCAGTAAGGCAAAGGAGACCCCAGGCAGCTCTGATTTAGGCTCAGCTGTTAATCAAAAATTCTGGGGGAAATCCAAGCCTCTAGAGCTTTAACAGAAATAGAAAAGCCTGTTTCATATTATAGAAGCACATAAAGCTGTGCTAAAGGGGAAATCCAAACGGAAAAGGGCTTTTCTCCCTATCCAGTTTGTTGCTCATGCAAGAGCAATAAAAGGAACAGTGTTGTGCACCATTTTGGAGTAGCACACATATTAACCTGTGGCATAAGTAGAGTTGCAAAAAAATTCTATGAATATTCTGCTTAAAAATCTCCTTTACATAATAGTCAATTTTCAATGGTCATTTCTACTCAGGCTAACTGTCACTCAAGACCCCTCTATATCCATAGGTTTCATCCAAACCCCATCCAAAACAATATAAAGATTCTCTTTGACTTTAATGGGCTTTGAATCAAACCTATACAACAAAATAACATCTGCAATACATATTCAGACCTAAATAACATTTTTTTCCCCTATTGGCTCCAGATCATCATTCCAACATCTGTGAACCTTCCCCTTTTCAGTGTTTCTCACTTGCTAAAAGTTTTTGAGCAGATGATATATGTATTTGAACAGATTAAAAAGCATAAGCTTCAGGTCACTTACTGAGTTAATTCAGGTTCTGTTTCAAATCAGAACAGCAAATAATTCATTCCAGACCATACTGTAATGCTGAGAGACTGGCACAAACTGTGTAGCAAGAGATGAGCAAATTAGGTCTTCATAGTCTAAGGGAACAGTATTAACTATCCCACAGAGCAGAGAAAGAAAGTGTGGCATCATGATTCTCTCAGTCTGTTGCTGAGTCAATGCACCTGACTCAATCAAAACAATTGAAATGGTTTGCTTAGCATAAACATTGTGTCATTTTGATCTTTCATACTTTTTATTCAGCACTCCAAGAACTCTGAGAATGGGAAACCGCCACTTTTGTCCGCAAAAGCCTGACCACACATGCTCACAGCTGGAATTTTACAGCATATTTCTTTTAGAGAAGTGGCAAACACTGTCCCCTTACATAATAATCAGTGGTGGTAAAAGAGGAAAAGAAGGAAGTTAAACTGTTTGGACAAGCCTGGGCTGAATTTCACAGGTTGAAAGTGACAGTCAAAACATAAAATGTTTACTTAGAGAATATGATGGGGAGGCTGAGGATGCTGGCATTAGCAGCTGGGAAAGGGGGAAAAAAATGGAATGCAGAATGAGATACATGGAAAGAGTATTTTCCCAGAACAAAGCCATGAATAAGTGAAGACTGAGGAGAAATGAATAACGCTTGCAAGGAAAATTGAAAGTTATTGCTCCCTTTGTTAATATTATGGTCTGCCTGCTATATATCTTTTGGTGAAGAGAAAATGGTTTGTCCTGAAGGCATGTTTTTTTGATTCAGTGATGATCACAAATCTCAAGAGGCTTACTGGATGGAAAATGTGTTCATTACCAGTCCTAAAATGTTTGGTCCTTAAGTTTCCATTTAGAGTCTCTAAGGCAGCACACAGGCCAGACCAAAAAAGATAGGAAGCATTATTTATCACAAGCAATTGAAATCCTAACTTGTAGTCTGGCACTTTCTCTAATGCACTTACTCTTTATGTCTCCAAGACACTCATCCATCTCCTGCTTGTGCTAGGCATGAATGGCATCCACAACTCTATCCTGTATTCTTGCATTGATTTTTAGGAAGACTGCAGCACAGACTTTTTTCTTTTCTTTGTTTTTGTTTTTGCTTTGTTATTTTTTCCAGTTTCAGAGCTTAGATGTCACTGTAGTTGTCTTATTCACAATGAATCCTCATACTTTAGAACCATTAGCACATTAAGATCTCAAACTTAGTATATTTATGTGCAAAATTGTGCCTGCAGCTAAGGAGACAGCATGAAAACCTGGCCCTAAGTCATCACTATACAGGGATTTGCACAGAAGGTCAAGCCAGAATTTACACTGTCCAGGTTTTCTGTTACCAAAATGTCATGCTGCTTTTTAAAGGTCTCTGCTACTCCTGCACTAGTTTCTTCTGCAGCAACCTGCAGGAAAGTCGTAACACAGTGATTATGGTGACATCCATCTAGTGCTGTGCAAAGAATTTAACGTCATTAATTCCATCTTATGAATGCAGAGATGAGCTCGAAGAGAAGTTTCATAACTGCACAGTCCCAAATCAGGTGGAAATTTGAATCTTTAGGTGAAATTATATTCGGGGAGCCAAAACTCATCCACCCACCCCATGTCTTCCAGTCTTTGAAGAGTTTTGGATCTGGCATTTCTGGTTCAAATGCTTGTGTAACAGTGACTTCAATGTTAGGACAAATAGGAAGGAGAAGACAGGCAACATGGACATAAACAGAACCACTAATTAGAAAATTAGAAAATTAGGTGGTTTTATATCTGTTTAATCTCTCCAAATATCAGCTTCTTGTATTTTTTCTCTAGTAAAAAGATCTTTTTCTCTAGTAAAAAGATTCCTTTGTATGCAGAGTGTCATTTTACCTAGCTGCTTGGATCATT
Organism: Crypturellus tataupa; assembly: GCA_034781795.1. NCBI lineage: Eukaryota > Metazoa > Chordata > Aves > Tinamiformes > Tinamidae > Crypturellus > Crypturellus tataupa. The sequence goes on from JAWLRI010000879.1 coordinate 1,008,415, forward strand.
CTTGCTAGCATAGCTATTTAATGCCTCACATGCTATCTTTTTTTTAACCTCAGAAAAACCTACAAGTTAATGAAGACTGCTACCACCTCTTATAAGTGGGAAAACCACCAGTTTAGGAAAATTTAAACTACAAATATAATGTCATACTAGAAGTGTGTGTCAGTGAAAGGAATTAGTCTCCCAGATATACAAATGTTTGGATGATGCTAATCTTTATTACTGAATGTTTTTCATATGGTAGATGCAATATTTGCTCTGAGAGGAACAAATCACATCATTGCAGTTCTTCCAGTTCCAAGGCCACTTAGCAAAATTAAATCATTTTTATGTTTATTATCCATTACTTTTTATTAAAAAAGTGAACTTAGCAAGAGTCAGCAGATCACTGAATAACACATCTCCATTTACTCTTCTGAGCACTTCTCCACGTTCCTAATTGTTGCCTGTCCACTAAAGTTCATAATCAAATTATCTACTTAACACTCCACAAAATGAGGCACTTCGGTTATATTTAAATACTGATAAAAGAAGCAGACACTTTGCCATCCCCATTTAGAGTTGTTTTTCCTTCTCACAGTTCCTGTCTCAAGAGCAAGTCAAGAAATCCCCTAATGGAAAATTATGGAGTAAGAGGTTAAGAGATAAAAAATTCTGAATTTGGATAGTTAGAGGTTTTCTTTTACACCTTGAAGACTGAGAATCTGCATTTAGTCTTAATATCCTGTTCTTTTATTTTTTTGCTCTTCACAAAACACTTGTCCTTAATAATACACTGTGACTCATGGCTCCCCATGGAACTGTGTTTTGGCTCCCCGTGGAACTATTTGACAAGCGGTTGCATTTCATATTCAGTTGATGTCTTCTTGTCCCTGTATTCTCAGAAAAGATAAGCATTATTCTTGCCCATTCAGTTTTTGACAGTGTGCGCCTGTGCTTGCACTATCTTTACCGAGGCTGACCTCACCTTTTTTCACTCTCTCATCACATAAATGCCTACCATGGCATTTCTTTGTCTTGGATTTAAGCTCAAACCTCACAGAGCCACGGGCTCCATAATTCCCTCCCTGTTCTGGCAACCAGGCATATGAGAAATCTGAAGTATTAGGGAGCTGCCAAATGCAGTAGCCAACAAGGACATATATGCAACACATATATTCACACAAACAAGTGTACACACAGAGCTGGCCACAGAGATCAACACTGACAGAAATATGCATTACTCACACAAACCTTCTGCTTCCTTCGGTAGCCAACTCCTCCAGGTACCTTACAACAGAGACACACAGACTTGACTCCTAGGCCACTTGACCTACTTGCTGTCTAGTCCAACTTGATACACTAACAATCACATACTGACATGTGGCACTCTCACTGACTCTTGTTGTTGTCACCAGAAATAGACAAGCCCCCAAGACCTGTAGTTCCAGGTCCAGGTGCTGGCACCTTGACCTCCATATACACACACATGCAGAGAGAGACCCTCAGAAACAGAGTTTAACAAGAAGTCAGGACAGACTGTGCTCATGAAGTTCATGGCATGACCACTAGATTATATATTGCTGTGTCCCATGTCTCTAAGAAGTGGGTTATTGGGGTTCCCCCACATTCTATTGCGTCTCATGTAGAGATGAGTCTTCATGAGCTGAGCGCTCCTTGGTGATGGGTCTGGGAGAAGCTAGGCTAAGGTGTTGTTTGGGTTCCCCAAACTGTTGTTTCACTCTGCTCTTGTGAGTGTATGGAAACAATTTCCCTATCACATAACAATAAGAACTAAACAACTTTTTAGTGTTACCTTTTGTTTTAAAGCAGCTGGCAGCCCAAACAAATGGCCCAATGTATGAACTGCTACTCTGATTTTAGATCCTGCTCTGTGTCCCAAATAACTTTGTCTCTTCACCCAGTGAGATGGAGACCAGTATATGGGACTACATTATACTATCTGAACTGCTGATATCTTGTCCCAGGGGAAGGCAATTTCAGAGAGACACTGCACTGCGAATCTTCTGATATTTCTCTCCTAAACCCAAATGATCACTCCAACCAAGGCATTATCAAAAGTGTTATTCCATGTCTTTCAAAGCATTAATCACTACATGGAAATATAGCTGGGACAGGGTGAATTGTGTGCAGTCCTTGCAACTTAAATTATTTCCCTGGTGTCTGTGCTACTTCAAGGTCAAAGATGCAGGTCTAAATTCTTATCCTAACAATCCTGTCTTACAGCAAAAACACATTTTATTGTACACTTTTGTTTTATTCCCATCTTAACACTTTAACATTGCTGGAAATGAGAGCCTTTTCTTTACCTGATAGTTAATTTTCTGAATATCCTTGCACTGTGATGTAGCTTTTATAACTCCTAGATATAAAAGATGATAGTGGATTTTCAAAACATGTCCACATTTTAATGACTTTTATGTTTCTTCAGCTTTAATTTTTTTCCCTTCTCTGTTTTTTTTTCTAAAAGATCTAATTCATATAGGACTCAAGTGACTTTTTGTTTATTGAGATAAGTTTTGCTGTAAAATATTATGCACATTTCTGGTTTATTCAACTGCTTTTAGAGAAGTAGGTGATATATTCTGGTGTCCTTGGCATGTTACATAAGCTTCAGATCTGAGCACAAAGCCTCCATTTTGCGAAAATAAATGCATTCTCTTTCAGCTCACGTCCATAGGATATCCCAAATGCACAGTACTATGTTTACTGTGCAATAACATAATCCATAGCTGTACAACCCACGGACATTAGAAAAGCATTAATATTTAGCACACGTTGTTGATACATCAATTAACTTCATTAGAGTTGGCCTCTCGAATGATTGTGAGTGCGTCCTTGTACAGAATGTTCCATGCCTGCATTTGGTGAGGGAGGCCAGCCAGAGGAACTTGGTGTTTATTTTTGAACCAATGTAAAAGTAGACCAGGCGCAGACACCTCCTGCTGCAGACTAGACCTGACAAAGAGGTCATCCTTGTTGCACATGGCTGAGGAATCACCTCCCCTGCCGAAGATCAAGGCTATTTTTAGAAATAGGCTAAAAACTATTCATTCTTGAAATTGTTTTAATTTCCATCTGAAGACTCAAACTGCATGGCCAGAGAGAAGATTAAAAAAAAAAAAAAAAAAAACAGTAGGCTGCAGGGTCAGTATGAGCTGTGAGTCTGTTTAAAAAGAAATCTAAGGAAATTCTTCCCTGTGATGATGACAGAATTTTGTCCTGGCAATGTCAATGGCAGAGCTATCCACTGTAGGCTGACAGAGTCCTTTCCCAAGAGCAGCTCATAATGTTCATGTCAATTTTACTTACAAGAAATTGCACAGAATTTTAACAGACATTGTGCTGCCCTCTTCACGGAACAGTATAGATTTACTGGCTCCATTTTTCTACTGTAAATGAAAACCTTATTGCTCGGTGGGCAGGGAGGTGGAAGAAAGGAAATGTTTCAACTTCACAGTATATAACTGCCTATGGAATAATTTTAAAGCACATTAAAATCTCTTTCAGGTCTGTCACAGAGTGAATATAAGCAATCCAGTGGGGCACCTTCCTCCTCTAAGTATTTTGCATCTCTAAAAGTCTGCTGTCTGAACTTCAATATAGAGACCTGGAAATATACAGCCAGTTTTCCATAACAAGTGAACTGAATTTTCCACACGTTTCTGAAACCAGGTAGCACCACTATAACCTAGTCTAGCCCTTACTCAGAGTAAGCATCTGCATAGCAACTTACCCAGATATTCCTACCCAGTCCAAGAGCTACAGCTGCCTGATTCTATGTCTAAATCTAGATCTGATTTCAAGAGTCCAGCTGATAGAGAAAGCACATGTTTGCTTACACCTAATTTGGATTATGTGATTGTGACTAACTGTGACTTCCAGTCAAAGAATTTGTATTTTCATTTGTTAGGTTAGAAAGCTATCAATATTCAGAAATTATTTTCATCCCGATCTAAATCAGTCTCACACAGTGAGTTATGTATTTGCAGTATCAGGTCTTTTTTTATTATTTTTTATTATTTTTTTTAGCTCTTTCAATGCTTTCCATTTTTTAATAGCAATTTGGAGGTGTAGATATCAGACTGGCAGCATGACTGCTTTCCTTGTTCCCAGATACGGGGATAATATTCATGTTCTTTTTCTACTCAATGTTTGTAACCTAGCATTATGTCTACCATGACAGTCATAACATCTCACCATATGTTTACAAGTGGATATTAGCAATAATCCACAATGTTTTTTAGGAGCTGCTGCTTTGCAACCCCACTTTCTCATTTTATAGTCATGGTGTCCATTTCTTCAGAAGTTTTAAGTCCATTTCACCATGATATCTAACAATCTGGATCCAGTTTAATACAACTTCTCCCTGAAAATACATCAGTTCCAATTATTTTTAATATTATTTTTAAATTTTACTACCTATTGTTTATCATATACACTTTGAGATCCTTGATAAAGATACTAAATAGCATTCAACCAGGAAGAAAAGCCTATGGGATGAGAGAAGAAACAGCTCTGTACGATGAACCTCTTTGGATACATTTAATTGATGTAATCTTTTAACATTTGATATATTAAACATGAGCTACACTGATGATCATTTTTTTCTACCATTACTTATTTCTTTTTCATTTTGGAATGCCACAATGCTACATCAAATGCTTTACAGAGCGCTAAAAATCAAAAGATTACAGAGCTATATCAAAACAACTTTATCTTTGTATTTTTATCTGTCAAATCTGTAGTCTTAAAAAGAAAGGAAATAAAAATAATAATAAAAATCAAGATTTTAACATGGCATATATTTCATCTTGATATTATAGTTTCTTCTTTATGGATAGTGTCCCATAGCCTAAGGTCGATGTCAACCTCACCCTCTTATTTTTGCCCCAATTGACTTCTTAACTAATATTGATGGTTGTTTTCTTTCAGTCTTATACACTTTTCTGATGTCCTAATCTTTCTTAAAAACAGCACAAAAAATGGTTCAGGATCTCAGTGGCCACTTGTTTTAATATTTTTGTTTACAATTATCTATTCTGTAGATAAAAATACATTTAACTTTAATAGGTGTTGATAAGTAATTGTCTAAAGAAATAGCATATATTTTATTCTCACTGAAAAGGATGAGCACATCAGCCTGTTGCTTTCCTAATGAAAAATACAGATGTATATAATACATCATGCATTTACCAACTCTTCTTAACATTGGAATGTTTCAGTTTAATCTCTGATGCTGCAGAGCAAGTAATTGAGTGCTGCTTGGTCTAAATGAGACTGCAAGGGAAAAGGAAGCATCCTCATATAATTGAATCAGTGTTAGACAGACTTAGCAGGTAGTGGATGGGAGCTGAAAGAGAGGAACAACAGACAGAAGATGTGAGCTAGGATCAGTGTATAGTGCAAAGATGTATACAGTCTAAGTAAAAGACTAAGAAGTATTAGGGAATGAATAGTAGGTCAGAATCTAAAGTAGTCCCAGACCGGGTTATACTAGCAAAGCCAGGGGAAGGTGCTCCTCAATTGCAAAATATAATCACTTAACCTACGTGTCTTAGCAAAAGCTTTGTAAGTGGCACCAACATCAAAAAAATGATGTTTGTGTTTTCTCTCCTCTCATTTTAGTCATCTTAGTTATGTCTCTTCTGTAAGCTCATCTATACTTAGTGGATGGAGACAGGACCTCCTAGAGAATGAGTCGTCATGTTTATTTTAGAAGCCTATCTCAGGAAGACTGAATCAGCATCTAGAATGCCTTCTCTCCTTTGATGCCTTGATGCCTTCTCTCGATCACAGAGACAAAATGCCTCATTTTTATGTATCCAACAAATTAGATGGTTCTTACCCAAAGCAACTTTTGTGAGCTAACCTGTATGCTATTTATTTCTCTCTTTCATTATTTTCATTATTTTGATACCAACTTTTATTTCCTTGGCCAAAATCCTTCACAGGCACACAGGACACTGACAGCTGCAGTTGTTTTCTTGTGTTGTTTGGAAGGTGTGACAATTATCTACCTAAAATAAAGGAGACAGGGTTTATAAGCCAGAACACACAAGGGAAATCCACTTTCCTTGAAAGGCTTGGCTGCTGTCTGAATTGTCTCTTGACACAGTTATATAAAAGACCTACTTTATTTTTCCACTTTCTTAATTAGAGGAGCTTTGGAGAAAATTTACAGCAGCCCTACCCTATTGATCTGGACTCCCAATGAGTCTCAAAATGCAAACCAAAACTTTATTTCTAACATAAGATTTATTTTCCAGGCAGAAAGTGCTTATGATAGTAGCCAAGAATTCGGGACATTGAAGTTCATTTCCTTGATCTGCCACAGACTTCCTATATGATTTTGGGAAAGACATTTAATCCCAGTATTCATCAGGTGATGATAAAATCTCCTGGATGTTTGCAAGGATAAGCAGATTAACAGGGATGCCTTGACACCAAAGACCATATATCTGGTAGACATTTTTAATGAAAAGTTCCTTCCATGTGCAGTTATTTGATTATGACATACTGTGCCACCTCTTTCCTTTTTCTTGGACCAGAAGTTCACAATTCAGGAATTTAGGCTGATTTCAACAGCTTGAGGATGAAACAGAAAGAGGTTGTCTCTCATATGTGAAAGCCCAAGGGCCAATAGGATCTGCTTTTATTATACTAAAAAAGATCCTACTGGATATGACCCCAAATCTGGTCAGTTCTACTGAAATGATCCTTTAGTTTTCACTCTCTCATCTTACGCATGAGGTGGACCCATTTGGTATTTGAACCTGTTTTATGAGACCTGAATATTTCACACCAAAGAGCTTTCCCTATTTTTTTTTCTGAATATAATATATTTTTGAAAAAGAGACAAATGCTAATTCTCTGTCAATACTCAGCTGGCTTTATTCCTTTACCAAAGTCTGATAAAGTCTTAATCCCCACAGAACAAAAGAAGCTGTCAATGTTTTAAGGTGAAATTAACATTTGATGAGCTTCCGTACTTGTAGAATGAATGGCTTATCTGTCCTTAGGTTGGTTCTTTTTAGAGAACAGACTTGTTCACTTGAGCAGAAATCTAAATCAGTTGTACACTTCCCCAACTCCTTATTCACTTCTCTAAAATTCATTCCCTCCAGACCAAAAAAAAAAAAAAAGGAGATGTCTCATTTCTCCATATGAATGATTTTTTTTTCAAACAAATAGGAAAGTAAGCCCATGCCATTAAGAAGTGGATGTTGACAAAAAACCTGACACATAGGTCTCTACTGGCATAGCCTCCCAACTCAGCTTAAAAATTCAAGCTTACTAAGTGACTTTAAAATATTAAGTGATTAAAAAACTGAAGCTTTTGCACATTTTATTTTAAGTTTCAATTAAACTTCAATCAACCCTGAGCTATCTCCTAGCATATCTTTCTCTACAACTACCTGAAAGGAGGTTGTTGTTGTGAGGCAGGGGTCGATGTCTTCTCCAAAATAGCTACAGATGATCCTATCGACGTTGGCCTCGTGTTGTTCCAGGGGAGGTTCAGGTTAGACATTAGGAAGAATTTCTACATGGAAAGAGTGATGAAGCATTGGAATAGATTGCCTGGGGAAGTGACGGAGTCACCGTCCCTGGCAGTGTTCAAATAGCAGGTAGATGAAGCATTTAGGGACATAGTTTAATGGGCAGAGTGTCGAAGGGCTTGCAGTTGGACTTGATGTTCTTGAAGGTCTTTTCTAACCATAATGACTCTATGACTCTATGGCTGTATGAGGTTGTTTTCCTCCCGAGTAAGAGGCAGAGGTGGGGAATCCTAAAGGGAAGACCCAAAACAATCTGAGTCTGTATGGAAAATATATTCTATGGTAACCTTTGAATGTATCGAGAGTATCATCAAGGATAAAATGAATCTTCTGTCAAGAAAATGTGCAGAAGTGATGGTTGCACTGCCAAGGGATTATAGGTACAGGATGGTGGGAGCAGGAACGAGTTAATGAAGCATTAAGGGTTGTATATTACCACACAGAAGAGTCAGTTTGTCTCACCTAGTGTAGACACTACAGAGTGGCAGAAAAATTCTCAGCTGGCAAAAGGAAAAACCTGAGACATTTTAGTCTCATTTTATAAGCTTAGATTTGTTGACCTACTCCTGTAACTTGCTGGTAGGTAGGGAGCTGGATACAGTAAGACTGACCTTCCCATTATTTCTAGTGAATTCAAACCCTCTTCACTGAATTTTGATTAACTGTTTCCCCTCTTATTTTAATTTCCCACGCCTCTGTACTTCCAGGCTATGCTTGTGACCGGAAGCCAAAATGCCATGAGAAAAAGCTTTTCCTGTTGTAATTATAACACTGCCAAGCATAAGGCCTACAAACCACATGGGAAAGCTTTTTCACATACAATTTACTGCCCAAAAATATTCCAAAAGTTTGGAATAAGAATTCAAGCTTTAAACATTAATACAAACCAAACTTCTCAAATATTTCAGAGTCAGCCCTTTTAGTAGTTTTTATCCAGAATTAAAGGCATTTCCATTAATGATTTTAAACATTTACTGAGAATGCCAAAGCCATGATTCAAGTAATTTTTTAAATATATTAATCTACTTAATGTAGTTCAGGAAAGTAATTGTTTTAAGCAGCATATTTTTATCTGTGTTGCACAGAGCTGGGATAAACTAATGAAGCTCCTTCATCATTAGATTTACACCAGCTGAGGGTTATTTCTGCATTAGCTGCACTGAGTTAAACCCTATTTCTGCCAGTATTATCTCTATAGTAATATCATATTTTTCTATCACTGAAAAGTGTCTGTCAAGTGTCTTTTCAATGTTGTTTAATAATTTAAGACAGTGTTCCAAGGACCTAGGCTCCAGCAGCAGCCATGGACAGATGCCAAGATAGTACCAAGCTATACCACACTTTCCCCAGATAATCTCCCAATCTCTGGCTGTTTCTAGCCTTTGATATTTCCTGAATCTGTTGTGCTTTGTCCAATTAGCAATGGACATATACTTGTGAAGGCTCTTTCTGAACCCATGAACTTTGTGTCCTTTTGAGCTCTTTGCATCAATAGTTATCTTGGACATGGACTTCTACTGATGCACCACATACTAGGTGAGGGCTGATACAGAAAGCAAGATGAGTCTCCACAACTGGCTACAGAGATTTGCTTAAACCTCCTGCCTACTCTTGAGGCTTCCTATACATTTCCAATCAGATTAAAACATGTGAGCATTTAAGGGTAGATCAAAAAAAAAATAGTCACTTCAGAGAATACCTTATTTTCCTTCAAATAAATAGTTAATATGCCTGCTTCTGTTAGAGTTTAGAAAAAAAAAAAAACTCAGGAGCTTGAAGTTCTTAAGACTGTATGATTAGCTGTTTTCAAGATAGCTAGTTAAATCTTTGTTATGGCAGTTTCAGAAGTAAATTTGGTAGCAGTTCTTTACTGTTTCTGCTTTGAAATTTATGTAGCTGGTTTAAGCAAGAGGTAAGAGGTTCTCAGTATCTACTCCAAGCCAGTGAGTTAATCATCAAATGAGCCAAAGATCATGGTTAATTTCTTTATATTCTTGTTCAAGTACAAGATCTATTTATTAAGAACAAAAAGACAGGAAGTCTGTAAATTATTTTAGTATTGTCTGTTCTTTGTTGAAGGACTATTGTATAATGCTACCCGAGAGGACATTTTCTCCATTACTTTTCATATGATGACATCATCCCATCTGCAGAGTTTTTCAAGACCTAGGAAATGTACGCTGAACCACAAGTATCCCTAACTTGTGTGTTGGTTGCCTAACACAGATTTACTTGGATTTCTATGAAGGTGATGCACTTTTTGACTTGCCATTTTTGCACAGGTTCCCAGTTTTAGGCACTATGTAGAAGTTGCAAGATGCTGAGTGACCTGGGAAGGTGCTCAGAGCATTTGTGGGATGCTCTTTTTTTTTGCAACTAATGACCCACAGAATGATTGAGGTTGGAAGGGAGAAGTGGAGATCATAGAACTCATAGAATCATTATGTTTGGAAAAGATTTTCAAGATCATCTAGTCCAACTCTCTGCTCAGACAGGGTCACCTACAGCATATTGCGCGGGACCATATCTAGGCCAGTTTTGAATATCTTCAGAGAAGGAGCAGGAGAAATAGTCTGGCCCACCTTCTTAACACCCTTCCAACAGATATCTGTGCATACTGGTAAAATCCCTTCTAAATCTAGGTTGAACAGTTCCAGCGCTATCAGACTTTCCTCATAGAGAAATGCTGCAGCCCTCTATCATCTTTGTAGCCCTATGCTGGACTCTCTGCTGTAGCTCCATGCCCCATCTGTTCACTCATAGTATTTATGATTTCTGTGTTAAAATATCTTACTTATGAGATATTACCCAAAGGCAGACCTAGCAGTTGCATGCTGAAATGTTGGTTGAGAACCCAATAAGGAGGGGAAAGCTTCCACCTGCTGAATGGCTAACCCTATTCCTTGTTTTATGAAGGTCAAATACCAACCTAATCCACACTGCTCTGAAAATTATCCTTGCATGATTCTGAGCACGTGACAAATATAAGAAACCCTGTTATTTCTAATAGCCATGCTCAACAAAGAGTAGGGAAGAAGGGCAGATGAATAGGAAAGTCTTGAGTCTTGCCTATTGAAATGGATCAGTTAAAGCTTTCTGCCTGTCTCTGGTCCTTCTATAGTTGTCATTTTTGTTGTGGAGTGTTGGAGAATTTGGAGTGCTTTTGTGTTAGTAAGATGCATTATGGTTGGGAAGGGACATTAAGAAGAGTGTTTCCAGGAGGTCAAGAGAGAGGTTCCTGTCCCTCTACTCAGCCCTGGTGAGGCCACATCTGGAGTACTGTGTCCAGTTCTGGGCCCCCTTGTACATATTGCTACTGGAGAGGGTCCAGCACAGGGCTACGAGGATGATCAGGGGCCTTATGAGTTGAGGCTGAGGGAGCTGGGCCTGTTCAGCCTGAAGAAGAGAAGGCTGAGAGGATATCTAATCAGCGTGTACAAGGGAGGGAGTGAAGAGGATGGGCCCAGCCTCTTTTCACTGGTGGCCACTGACAGAACTAGAGGTAATGACCACAAACTGAAACACAAAAAGTTCCACAGGAACTTAAGGAAAAAATTCTTAGCAGCGAGGGTGACAGAGCACTGGAACAGGTTGCCAAGAGAAGTTGTGGAATCTCCCTCTCTGGAGATCTTCAAAACCTGCTTGGATGCAGTCCTGTGCCACATGCTCTAGGTGGCCCTGTGTGTGCAACAGAGTTGGACTAGATGATTTCTGGAGCTCCCTTCCAACCTTAATGATTCTATGATTCTGTGATCTTTCACAATAAGTGGAACTTGTGTTATTGTTTCATGGCTCTCAAGACCTGGCCTAAAACATTAGCTGCCTCATTGCCCTTCCGAGATTTACATGTCAACTATCAGCTTCCTTCAAAACAGAAGTTAGTAAGAAGTGATTATGCTAAAAATTAAACCTAAGTCTGTCCAGTTTTGCTCCTCATTATTATTTTTTAATCTTTTTTTTTTTTTACTTCACTTCTTGGACTCATAGTCAACAGAGACTCGGGAGTAGAAGGTAGATAAAGTAGAAGGGTTAATTGCTGATGCAATGACAAGTCTTTCTTATTTTTGCTTTGTCTTTTTTTTTAACACTGCTTGGAACATTTTTGTAAAATCTACTTACTAAAAAAGCTAGTGCTGAGAGATGTATTTATCCATATGATGAATACATGGTTTATGCCGCTGAGATATTATATATTCACACATTTCACAGGCATACATTGGTTTAGGTGAGTGATGCAGCTTTTTTTTCTTAACTCTGGTGGAATTTCCTGGATCAAAAATCTGTGTCTCCAAGGGTTTCTAATGATGGCCACAGACACTAAAGAAGGTCATATATCTGAAAATTCCTTTGGCTCTGTGCTTTTTAACTTAATCTTTGTAAGAGCTCAATTTGGAGTATACAATTCAATTAATAATTGATGTTAGCAAACCACTCTCTGCGACTCAAACTTCACTCTCAGATGTGTGCTAGGTTTTGCCTGTTCTGTCCATTGACTAATTCTCAGTGTTGCCAGAAGAGTCAACCACTATCATGCCTGATTTTCTGGAACAATGATCTGGACTGATAAAAGAATTTTTTTTTCCAAAGTGAAAGCGAATCCAGCAAAACAGATGATTTTCAATAACCAGACGACGTCCCTATTGTGATTATTTGCTGGACTATAAGCTTAAGAATTGTACCAGAAAGCTCTTGAGAGCAAGACATTGATATGATCAGTTAGGTAGCTTGTATGGGTTTTGCAGGACTCCTTTAAAGGTAACTACCTCTTTTAAAACACTCCATGCACTGTCAAGGACTCAACAGCCAAAGTGTGGATTTTAATGCCAGCAAAAGGAGGAAAACCGTAACACTTTGTTGTAAATGGCAAAGTACATCCTAACCTGGAGTAACATGAAGTCTCTTCATCCATCTAAGAAGAAAAAAACCTATGCTTCAATGTTATGAATATCTTTGGTAGAATTTATCATGCATAAAAAAGTTAAAAAGGGGGAAGCTTTAATCCTCTGGGTTGTCAGGTCTGTTTTGAGATGCTGTTCAGAAGATATCATTCTAAATCGCTTGGCAGCTGCGAAAAGTATTCTTGAATAATTTGGACTGGCATCTTTTAGAGTGTTTCATTCTGTGTAGGTAAGCATGGAAAAATAAATGAAAAGCTTAACAGTGATACCGCAGTGTATATCTCCAAACCCACATCAGAGGAGAGAAAGAACTGCTAAGGTGGGAAAAAAATCTGCTATGGATGTTGCTGACTGTGATTTTTGTCATGTGTTTGAATGGTTTAGAGCTGTAGAACAAGGCTGCAGTTGTCAGAGTACGAAGTCCTGCTGCTTCAGAGGTGTCAAATTATTACTTCTCAGCTGGAAGAGGCAGGGATGCACTGCCAGGAGCCTGTAGACTTTGGCCCATGTCTTATCCACAACTGGCACGTGGCCTCTGTGTCTTTTTAATTAAATTTTGATTTGAGGCAGGGACTACGTTGTTGATGTTACTGTTATGGAAGGGGTAAAAGCTATCATCTGAATGAGATCACACAATCAGAGGACTGTCCATTAGGTAAAGAATTTGTCATCTCTAGACTGGCAGAGTTAACTCTGAGCTCCAGTTCAGATAAGAGCAACTGAAGGTTTCTTCCATTTAATGACTGGGAATGGTCTACTGCCTATGAAATAGCTGGTTATTTTTGTTTATTTCAAATGTTTCCATATGGTGCTATTCTTGAGTAAAAACATGAGACACAAACTCATACATCCCTTCAGCCATCAGCTGCACAATTACCCTTATCTTTACAGGTCATCAATAAAAAATGTAGAAACTGGAGAAAAACTTGCAAGTGGAAACTTGCATAGGGGTTATCCCTGTTTTGTCAGTTCTGTAGGTGAGGACTTAGTTTTCCATTTCAGCAAGATGTACATTCAAATTCAAAGTCCTTTTCTCAGCTTGACACTGACATTGTCAAAACTGATGATGAAAGGAGGATTTCTGTACTGAATATTGTTTTTCATGACTTAGTCCCTGAAGGCATCTGACTGTCTAGCAGTAACAACTGAAATTGTTCCCATTCCTCCTCAAAAATCCCCAGGCATATGAACCTCTGCTGAAAAGTGAGTTTGGATACTGTTAAAACATCTTTTCCTTGGGATGTGAGCAACTTAGCTCATTGCCTAACCTAGCCTGTAATCAGTAAGAGGCAAACAAACAAGGTTTTGTGCATGAAACTCATTTAGTACCCTTAAGAGAAGCTTTTATGAACCTTCCTTTTCTAAAAATAAATCCAGAGATCTCTCAAGAGCACCCTAATTGACTGGCAAATTTAGGTTCTGCTCACTCTGACTGGGCTTTCAACATAAAGAACTTTCCCAAGAGGAGTTTTCTCCAAGAGTTTTGCACTTTGGCTTCTCTCTGCAGCCAGGAAATTGAGAGATACCACAGAAATATGGAGTCTCAGTTTCTGGCTAAGATTCAGACCAATTCTTTCATTAACCAAAATAATTTACTTATTCCTAGTAACACTGAATAAAACAAGCTGGCTTTCTTTTAATCACATTCAAGGGCCAACAGGCAGCAGTCGCTTTCTGTAACTTCTGCTATTCAGACCTTTGTGGCACATATCCCATTTTAAAAGTTGCTTTGTCACAGCAGCTGTAGGAAGTAAAATGGAATTCTCCATTGTAATGCATTGGTTTTACTGTAGGGAAGGCAAATTAATTTTAAGATTTCTTTGAGGTAGGTCTGCTAGAGTAATGAAGTTAAAATCATTTTACTGCAGTGAAATTTTTGAGATTATTGCCCAAGTTTTACTCAATGTGTCCTGTTCCAGCTCTTACTGCCCTAGAATTGTTCTAGTGGGAGAATATTCCAGGAATTAAAGTAAGGGAAATTTCACTATTTGATCTTTTTTTTTTTTTTTTTTTTTTTTTTACTAAGAGTTTTGCCTTCCTAGACCTGTCTTTGGAAGTGCAGCAGTGAATACAATGTTTTTTTCACTGTTTATTGCCTCCATCCTTAATGAGATTGGCCTTGAAAACAGGTGTTTAGGCCATTTTTCCTACTTCCAAAGTCAAGATCACAGTTTCTGACAACCATGAATTCATTCTTCTGCAGTCATGACATTTTTGGCTGCTTCCCTTCATCCCTCCCAGTCTGAAAACCTGCCAGAGGCACCCCAGTTGTTCTCATTGATGGAATTCCTCGAATAGAAGACAGACAGATACACTTGTAAAGAAAGAAAATTTTTCACATCTTGTCCTTCTCTTACAGGCTGCTTTTGCCAGCACCATGTTATGCTCAGAATAATCCAGAGAAGAAGCTTTTTTTAGATGATAACCGTGTTTGTATTTTCTCGGAAACTTTTTATTATTTCAGAAACTGGAGTTAAGCAATGTGAATGATAGTGGAGACAGTGTTTCACTTGAAGTTACACAGAGCAGAGCTTCTACAGCTCTAAATGATAGACTTATAGCTACTAAAGTGACATTAATAAATAAAACAACATAGGGTAAAAATTAGTAAAAATTACATCTTCCACTGTCTAAACATGAGTTTAATATGAGTCAATGCTGTTTTCACAGCTTGGTTCATAGTTTGACCATGGTGGTGGTCCATTAAGGAAAGATATAAATAATTAACATGTCCCTCTAGATTGCAAAAAGAAGGTCTGCTTTGTGTCATGCCATGGCTCTGTGGCCAGGAAGATTCCCGTTGCACTGTGCACTGTGAACAAGAATCTTGCTATGCAGCTATGGGCTAACTCTTTTGTCTATAAAAATGATTAATTTAGGAAAACTCGAAAGAAATTCTTCATTGGGTTCACAGTCAATTTTTTTTTAAATATACACAACTAACAAAATGCAACTCTGAACCAAAATGCTTCTGAATTCATTATTTTCATTTGGCCAACTCTGACTTGAAGTATGCATCTTGCTGCCAGACTGAATTGGCTAGTAGTTGAGCAAAGGAATCGGTCTTTAAAAAAAAAAAAGAAAAAGAAAAAAGATTCTGTTTCTCAAGAGCAATTGTGCTGAAAGAGGGAGTAGGGGAGGTTGAGAATGATGGTTCCAGGAATAATCTACATGTCTCCAAAAGTATAAATAAAAATGTGAGGCTACATTCTAATGGTTGTAGAATGAGAGTGGTTTTCCTAGGAAAACATGTTAGATCTCACAAAGTGTACACCTGAAAGGTTGACTTCAATTCTCCAAGTATCCACTTCAAAATTAAAGATTTCTTTGAAGAAATAGGTGCAAATCCCATCAGGCTTTTCTCAGTCTCTCATCTCTTAAAAGTTTTATTAGGAATCTACACAAGGAGAGAAAACCTTGGCCATCACTTTTTTTCATGGTGTCTAAGTCAGGAATTTTACCAGATAGTATAAATTAATCATTATATTTGCTGCCCACCCAGACCAGAACTCTTGCATTTCAATATCAAAGTAATTGTTTTATTGGTTGTAACTAGAATAAGGAACCTGTTTCCCTGGGAACTTTATAGCTCTTGCAATAAGGATATAATTCCTATATGTGCATACTCAAACAACATGATGTAAATCTGACATGAGATGTATAGCATCTGATGCCTAAGGAGAGCAAAGCAGAATGGTTGGATTCATTCAATAGCCATGCAAACTCAATTTAAAGAGTTATCTTGAGGTATGCCATAGATGAGCTGCAGGAGACACATATGGTATAGCATTCTTTGGCTGGAGAGGAGGTTATTGTCCATGAAAAGACATACACTATTATATGCTCCTAGCATTGAAATAGAGTCTTATTTTGTCAATATACCCTTAAAAGGGTGTTTCGTTTTTGCAGTTGACAACCTATATTTAACAAGAAAAACCTAGAAAAAAAATCTTGAACTCTCATTCATATTACTGTCTATTTGGTAAGACGCAATATTGCTTGCCTAGCCCTAAACTATTAAGAGAAATGAGCTGACAATTATTCCGCATTGAATACATCTGTATTTTCAGAGAATATTTTCCTTTTCTGTGAAACAAGATAAGTAAACATCTGTGATCAGAGCCAGCCCATTCCTTCTTCCTTGCTGCACTGAAAAAAAAAGGCATCTTCACATGACACTGAGCCTTGCCTGAGGCTAAAAGCAAATAAATGCATGTTCAGAATTGATGTTATTTTTATCATTAAAACTAGAATTTACCATGCAAAAACCTAAGAGAGCACTGTTTGTGTGCCTGTGTCCAGGCATTGATCTTGCACTGAATAGAACATGGATTGAATCTGAGGTTCATACAGAGCAGGACAGTGGTATAATGCAATATATATTCTTACACGTTCAGAGCCAAATAGGATTAGAACAGAAAGGCACAGATCTGTGTTCATCAGAGAACATTAAATTAGCCAGGTTGACCATAAAAAAGACCATTTCACTTTTTCTTACAAAGATTTTTCTTTTTTGTGTGTGTCTGCATAGGTTATTTAGTATAATATGACATTAATAATGTAAGATAAAGCACACTGTAATAGGATAATAACTATCCATTAATCAAGTTCAAACTATACATTGACCTCGAAAGGTAGCCAAACATATTAAGTTGCAGAATTGCCTGAAATAGTCTCCAAACTCTCTCACAAAGCTCTATGCTAGGATTATACCATTCAATAACAATATCATGATTAAAACACTATAAAGATTGTTTTCAAGATTTGATTAAACTGATACTTAGTAGAGTCTTTCCTTTTTTCCTATCCTTATCTGACCTCACAGTGTCAATACAAGACGGAATTGAACTTCTTTGTATTCAGTTGTGTTTTTAACGCTTGTTTTAGGATAACTGCAGCACCTCTCATTATGAGGATGAAGGAAATAATAGCATGAGACCTCAAGCTGGGTGCAGGGAAAAAGGAGAAACGGGAGTAGAAGCAGGATTGAAACAGAGCGTGTGATTCAGGGAACAAGGCGGGACTAGTCTCACAGACACCTGAAACTAAGTATGATATTAAATAGTAAATGTCAAGGGTGAGTTTTACTCATATTTAAAAAAAAAAGAACAATATTTTTAAATAAATGGAGCTTCCATGTGATTTATCTTAAAGAACAAAATCTTCGTTTCTGGTTACGTCCATCATTCATCATCACAGGAATGCATCACACCGATGTTTTCGAAGGCATCTCGCCTTCTGAGGTAGAAGGCTTGTCATTGGATGGTTACTGCAGGTAAACTGGAGGTCCTCTTCTATGAACTCTGTATGCTGGCCTAATTAAAACTTTTGTGATATGACAACTAAAGCTTGTTATATGGTTAAATAAGGATTTTTTTGAGATTAACTAAGAAGTCCCAGCATTTTTTCCCACTGTCTTTTGATCCCTGAAAAGAAAACTGGACCAGTGCCTACATCATAAAAAGTAAACCTGAAGAAATGAACCTTGGGTATTTAGAAAAAGAATATTGAAGGAAGCCAGACAATTTCCTAGTGCTGTGTAGTCCTTCCTCTTTTTTTACCTCACATCATTCAGATTTAGTCTCTGACTTAGTCTATTTGAGATTTTCAGATGTTAAATCAAAATTGAAAATAAACAGTTATTGAAAATAACCATTTTTAGGAGACTTTAAGAGCCCATGATGTTCAATAAACTTCAGCCACAAGTCAAAAATATGAACATTAAAGGCCTATGTATCCATATTGTGACATGGTATTAACATATTATGTAAGACCTATCACACCAGTCATCCCATGCTGAGAAAACATGGAGAGCCCTGACTCAGATTATTCTGAGGTCTTGAGCTTATATTGCTCTGGAAATCTGTGCCACAGTTTGAAAGACCATTAAATGTTACCAACCATTTGCACTCAGTAGCACTTTTTCTTAAGAAAACAAGGAATAGAATAAAATTTTGTTGAGCAGTGTAGGTAGCACAAGACATTATTTTTCTGTATCTCTCCCTGTTTGTATAGCACTTTGCTGACTCCTTTCAGAGTGAAGGCTTTTTTGTAGTACCACAGTGAAAATAATATTGCTGCTTACACCCTGCTTATACTATTATTTCTACCAATAAACAGAGAACTATATTGTGGGCTGCATCAGCTAGGTGTTCTAACCTTTTAATATTCATATGTGCACTTTAGGCTTTTTAATGTTTTTAACTTTTTGTTTGTTTGTTTAAAGAAATTGAAATTTTGGCAAGCAATTTATTGGACTCTAGTGTTAAACAGTATTTTTCCTGCTAACTTGGTCTTTCAATTCTTTCTGATTTATTTCTCTACTCTGTCAAATAGAGGGATAGAAGAAGTGATCGAAACCACAATTTGGATCCATGAGTATCCAAGCAAATAACAGCAGTGCTCCAACCTCTTAAGCATCCTGGTTGGTAGCAAACCTCTTACAGATTTACCATATCTGGGAAAGAGTTGTGAATTTTATACTGTGTTTTATACTATGTTTTCTACTTCAGAGTTTGCTTGCTCCTTTGCCAATCATCCTTCTGTGAACAACACTAAAAAAAAAAAAAAATAAAAAATAATCTATAGTGCTTGTATCCAAACCACATCTACAGCCACATCTACTGCTAGCTCTAGCACGTTTTTCCTTCAGAAGAACAGAAAAACAGAATAGCTGGACATAACATCCTACAACATTGTTCACAATCAGAAGGCTTAAGTATTGAATTGAGAACCATGACTGGAAAATGACCTAAGATTTAATTGATTCTTAAATGATTTCTCCCCAGAAAAGAACCATTTTGTTCCTAGATGTTTCTCATTAAATTAGACTTACTGATAATTTTTAAATAAACAGCAAATGTATAATGCAACAAACATACTCAGTTTATTTCAAGTAAACAACATACCACAGAATAGTGATTTACAATGATGAGGGATATTTAAGAATCCTTTTAAAAAGGAGCATTGAGAAATCAACATTTTTTGATGAAAATAGGAATTATTTCTGAATATATTCTTTGGTTTTATGTTAAGGAAATAAATATGACTCATGACTTATTCAAAATTTCAAAAATATGGTTGCAGTATTTGGAATCTAAACTCTGCAGGGAACTTAGAAATATTTCAGTCTGAAAAGATGAAAAAATTATAAACTGTTATAGAAACTAAGAATCTGCTAAACAGTAGCTTTTCATATCCACATTCACTTCAAAGTTATGCTGTTGATAGATGTTAATAGGTTTGGGATGCTTTTCTCATAGCTGTATTGTTTTTTTAATGCAGACAGTCACACTGTAGTGCAAATGTCTTTGACTTTTTTGAGTTTTTATTTGTAAAAAATCACATCAAGGATGTTTTACAATTTTTTTCTTTTTTTTCCCAAAACAAATGATACACCATTCTGAAAAAGCTGAGTGAAATCACGATGTTTTGGAATTTGAAAAGTCGCTGTAATTTACAAAATAAATCGATTTACAAAATAAATCGTTTTAGCTTTGAATAATCATATTATACAGATCACATTATTCTGCTTCTTTTTAGTAGAAAGTTTTCAAAGATATAAGTTATGTTCAATATTTTATGGTAAAAAAAACATACAGTCTAAATTCTGATTTTTTTTATTTTTTTTCCTCTCACACAGTATTTCTTCACAAGGATGTCATTTCTTAATGTATAGCAAGATAGACATGCTCTTCTCACTTACTTTAGTAGGTAGACTATGTTTAATCAGGTAGAGAAGCAGCTGTTTTCTCTGATATGTTGTATTCATAGAGAGGCTGTCACCTTCTAGTTAGCAGACACTGACATTGTATATAGACATTGACAAGTATTTAAAGAACTTGGTATCTCTGACCCACTGCAAATGAAAAATATGCTTTGCATATTCAAATATTTGAGATATTAGTAATTTCCTCAGAGAATGAGGCTTTGAAATCATAAAGCAAAATATTTTGGCTACAAGTAAGTAAAATATTTGACAAGGGTTAATGGAGTTTGGACCACCAGTATATGTATATTTTTGATTTGGTTGTGGTAAGCATCTGCATATTCAGAACCTCTTGAGTAGAAAATGAATGTGAAAATGTTGTTTCTTTTG
The DNA here is from genome assembly GCA_034781795.1 of Crypturellus tataupa. Taxonomy (NCBI): domain Eukaryota; kingdom Metazoa; phylum Chordata; class Aves; order Tinamiformes; family Tinamidae; genus Crypturellus; species Crypturellus tataupa. Next base: position 1,028,967 of record JAWLRI010000879.1, read on the forward strand.
TAATTCTGTAGTAATGCACCCGCTGATACCATGGACTCTAACATAGCTATTAGCTTCTGTCTCTTCCACTAACACTTCTAGCCAGAGACAGCATATAAAACTGTGTTCCTTGGAACTACAGTGATCCAGATCTTACTGGAAAATGATTACACTTGCACAGAAACTGAAAAAAGGGAGATGATTGGTTCCACTATTATTTATTAAGTTTCTTCTGCTGTTAGTTACTGGTGAAGACTGCTAAAGGGCTAGGGGTGGGTGTCAGAGGTTTCTCTGTAAACTCAGTCCTGAAATCCTGTATTCGCAAAATGTGTCAAAATGGGCTGAGTGGTTTGCAGTTCGTTAGGAACTATTAACATTCCTCTAAAGGGAGGTGACCTGCATTCACTACAGCAAAGGTAACTAAAACCTGGTCTGCTTCAGTAGAAATTACACAGACTACAGTGAAGCCTTTCTCTTCATGCATACAACTTAAAGGACTAAAGAGCAGTTTTGATGTGGATTTATGAATTTACTTACTTTTCCAACCAGGATGACTTTTCTGTTACACTAATGACCTGCCAAAAGAAAAAAAAAATATATATATATATATATATTGCCACCCCGTTGTTTTACCTCTTTTCCAGTTCCCCAAAGGTTGTAATGCTGTAATGAGCTACAGGTGGGGGACAATAAGGGAATATGTTCCCTAAGCCCAGTAAACAAATCTGCAAAAAAGCAAAACTCCACTTCCAGCTGTGCTGAACTTCTCCTCTGCTCTCTCAGGGGCTATTTGTCCTATGATATATAATCTTCAGCATCTTCATATGAGCCTCTTGCTCCATTTTGAACCAAGTTTCCTTAATTTTTGCGTAAACATGATATGGCACAGCTCCAGCACCACTGTGCTCTTTAAAAGTAATATGAACATAAATTTAAAGCTTAAATAAATACAATTTTTGATGATGAACAAGACTGTCATTGTCTGGGTTGGCACATTTACCTGAAGCTGAATTTTTGATCCTTAATTGAAAAACTGAGCTTGCAGTGGCCAAAATATACACTAAAATGCTAAAGACATTGAGGCATTGGCATCTTCAGGAGCCTGGCAGTGGTTACTCCAGCCATAACTTTTTCCATAACTTTTTTTTTTTTCCTGAAAGTCTACTTTTGATTTATTTTTTCAATAAAGAGCAAATAGCTGTAGCATCATAATGATTTGAGATTTGTTTCTAGCTAATGAGCCTCTGGTAGCCTCATAAATTTGTTAAAGAAGCACATATTAAAGAAAATGGAACCTATCTGACAGGATGCCCAGCATGATTCTAGTAGGTGGTAGAAAACATGCTCCTAACCACCTCGATGACCAAAACAGCTCCATCATGTTTCTTCCTCTCTAGAGCTCTAAATTTGCAAATTTTCCAACATGCTCTCTCTTCCTTAAACTTTTACAGAAAAGTATGTGAATTCCGTAAGTTTTCCTCTGGTAACACCCAGGTGGAGCGTCCTGGCTGACTAGAGACAGCTCTATGGGAGGCTGAGAGGAAGAGAGGGAACATGGAGATGAGGGAGGGATTAACTGCCCTCCCAAGAAGCAACCAGCCTAATGAATAACTGTGAAAAACTCTCCTGCCTGAAACACCAATGCTTAAAAAATACTCAACAGAAAATCAACGCTCGCTCTCTCCTCCAAGAGCAGCAATATCTCATCCACAGGTTTGTGGATTAGGCATACCAGAGTTCAGATCCATAAATTTCTGTTTGAACTATGTATTTTTACGCATCTTGGTTCAGCTGTTTCTGAGAATAAATTGTACCTCTGAAAAAGAAACTTAAGTAATATATGAAGCATTTATGGTTTACTGTGTGTCTGCACAAATGAGAACTGCGGAGTCAAGCAAATACAGACCTACTGAAGTCTGCCTTCAGACCTACTGAAGTCTGCCGAAAACATCTCTGGTAGGAGTGTCAGTTAAACCAGGGCTTTCCTACGCTTTGCACTAGGGCTCGGAGTCTAGCTCCAGAAATGTCTTTTTTTTCTTTTTTTCTTTCTTTTTTTTTTTTTTTTCCTTTTTTCCTCCACTACATTCCTAGCACTCTCAGCCTATTAATGAAAGACAGCACCAGGATGTGAACCAGTGAGATGAGCACAGGATCCTATTGAATGCTTAGTGCTCTAGGTACTACCTTTGCACTCTGAGGTCTCACTCAGGAAAAGCACATGAATCCGATGGTTCAGTATCTATCACCTGCAAAGTGGGAATAACACTACTCATCTCATGTATCACATTTTCCTTAAAGAGAATCTCTGAAGACTAAGATATACCAGTGTTTAAACAAAACCAAAAAAAAAGGCAGGGATAAATAGCCATGATTTTGATCCACTTTCAAGTCCTGAAGAACTAGTACAAGCATTTTCATGGCCACTGTAAATGTCAACTCCATTTGGCATCACGTAAGTATAACATGGAAGATATCAATCCTTTCCTGTCTTTATCTAGTTTCTAAAAGAAATAAAGATTATCACTCACCGAATGTTTGCTGGACTGTTCAATTCCTCCTCCATGATGCCTTTGAAAGCCATTGGCCAATTTAAATCAAATTTAACAGAGACACCAGTCTGGCTCAATGCATTGATAAAACCAATAGCAGACTAGGGCATGGCAGTAGAAAAAAAAGCTTGGTTACATTATAACCCCAGTTCTCTTGATCTTTTTCCCACCTGTCACTTCTGTTGTTGTTACAAAATTTAGCCAAAATTTGATTTAGAAATCTTGAGATGGACATAGCAGTTTTAAACACCAGAATTTTTGCCCAGGAAGTTTCCTGATAATAGTTAGAAAATGTCTTTCTGAGAAAACAGATGTATGTGAGCTCCTTCTTTATGCAACATTAAAAGATGCAGCCATGAGACACAAGTCTGCAGGAAACCAAGTGTCTTTTATTCTGTACAAATGTTCCCTTTTAAGTCTCAACTCCCAATGCACGTTTTGTCTGAAACCTGCTGTCTATAAATGCTTTATTACTGATAATCTAATTTAGTCTCTTTCAATGTTTGTAGCACCTTATGAGAAATTCTGAATGCTCTTGAATGTATTAGATGTTTTATTACCCTATAAAGATATATCTATAATTGGTTTAGATAACAGCTCCCTGTTAGAAAGTGAAACATGAACTATGTTGTTTAGTTCTAACTGGATGCATGAGTCACATGGCCCTGAGCAGATCTGCACTGAATGAGAATTCTGCATTCATTCTGCTTCCTTTCAGCATGCTGAATACTATTTTATAGGTCCTTCAGATTGTTTGAGAACATTCATGGCAGTAAAGTGTCTTCAAAGGATGTTCATGGGAGGGGAACAAAAAGGGGCAGCACCACACTGAACAAAAATCATTTTATCTGCACAAATATTACTCATTTCAGGCTTCGGTTACCACACTGTTTTATTACAGTCAAAATGTCTATATACACACCACTCTGCAGCATTGAACAATGATGAGATTCTTATCCCAAAGATGTTACAATCTCTGAGATATATTTATTGATATATTTTATTGCTTTTAGACCAGAGGAGACTGGAGCCACACAACCACACTGTTGTAACAGACTAAGGAATCAGGCCAGGAACATCTAAATCAAAGAGTTCTGACTATATTGAATGCTGGAGGCATGATTCATTTTTCTGTAGTGCTTATCTTCATAAGATATTGGCTGGACTAACTACAGTAAAATAAATGCATCTTCAAAGGCCATTTCAGAGACATTCTGGCCTGAAGTTGTTTTTTTTTTTTTTTTTTTTTCTTTTTTCTGTTTTATATGTATATCAATTACACTAGGATACAGGGGGTGTTTCCAGTATGCCATTTACTTCAAGATATTCTGGAATCATGATATACTTTTTGTCACCATAGCTGGCTATAAATAGGACTTCTTCAGGGAATTGCTCATTAGCACTAATATTTAATGACTTCACATACTAAAAACTTGCAGTAATGTAAATGAGAAATGCATTCCATTAGAATTCTATTTAAAACCTTATTATATTATTAAATACATATATAACATAAATAATGTATTCAATTATACCTTTTAAAAGATTTTACAAATTCACTGATCTACTTTACTGGCCTTTTAGACCATTGAGTCACATAAAATAGCCTTTGTCTAGGTGAGAATTGGGCCTTAAGAATTTAAGAGAGGTAATCTTTCTTCTTCCTGAAAATAAACTATGAACTATAAACTATAATTGTATATCATTGCTGAAAATATCCCTCGGAAAGCTATGTTGAATTTACCATTTTCAGATTTGATTTCAAAACATGAAACATTTAATTAGAGGAGTTGCCCATGCTGTCAGAAAATCAACAGTGTATTAGTAATTCCACTTTTAAGAGGAAATTCTGAGTCAGTCTCTTTTTGATGCTTACCTTATGCTTTACAAACTCAGTAGAACCATATGAAGAGTCTGCTGAAATGCATGAAGGGATTGATGGACAGTTAAAAATAAGACTAATCCTCCCCTCATTAAGATGTAGATTGGATTTGGCATTTTGAAATTTATAACTCTGTTGTGGGCATGAGAAGGAATGAATTATTTTGATATCCATGAGAAAGGTCTTCGAACTCCTTATGCTGCAAAAAAAGACAAAATTTTTAATAAAGATCCTCAGGTAGAGAGGTGAGCCTGACCTGGAGCGTACTAACTGCCAGCCAATTATAGAAAAACTTGATTAAAATCACTTTTCAGAGCTCTTTACAAAGCAAAAGAAAATATATCCTGAGACTGAACACTTAAAATATGCTACCAGCACCAGGACGTGATCCGTATGTCTAAAAGTCCTGAGATTCTTTCTTGCTTTCTCTCTCTCTCTCGTTCTCTTTCTCTCTCTCTTTCTCTGTCTCTTTCTCTCTCTCTCTCCCTCTCTCTCCCTCTCTCTCTCTCTCTCTCTTTCTCTCTTTCTCTCTCTCTCTTTCTCTCCTTCTCTCTCTCTCCCTCTTTCTCTCTCTTTCTCTCTACTTCTCAATCCCTCTCTCTCCCTCTCTCTTTTTTCCTTCCTTCCTTTCTTCTTTTCTTTCTTTTTTCCTTCCTTTCTTCCTTCCTTCCTTCCTTTCTTTCATATTAGCAGATCCCTGCCCTACCCAAGAGAAAGAAGGAAATTAAGCATTAAGAAAAGTTCTCACAAAAATAAAGAGGTGAAACAAAGAGGTTGTGTTCTAATTCTCCATAAGACAGAAAATTCATAGTTGAGACTGACATAGTAGCCTTTGAAATGCAATACTATATCAGGCGGAGGAGAAGGAAAAGAAAAGAATGAGATCTTCAGAGCTGCAATGGGCAAGCTGTTGGCCTTAGCTGGGAATTTTCTGTCTTTTGTTGTCCTTGTTTCACAATTCCACTGTTATTTAAATATTTATTGGAATATTTTTTTTTTTCAGAATGAAAGTTTTGTTTTGTTTCATTGTTGTTAGACCTTTCATGTTGGTATTAGGAACTGGCAAAAATTGTTTTCCTCTTCATTATGCCAGTCTAGTAAAGAAGAGGAATTAGGTGATGAGTATGCTGTATTATACTTGTTTGAAAAATATCTCACAAATATTATATGAAATTTTACCACTTTTTTTTCTGGGTATTTTCCTTCAGCAAGTAGAGCCCAATCTGTCCAAATGCACAGATATTAGAAGGTTACACTGTTAGATTGAGCATGGCTACTAACATACTATCCTGCTATACAATCCCATTTGTCAACTCTAATAATAAAAAATATTTTGCTATCAAACCACAGAAACCAAAGTGAGTACAATTGTCTGTCTTGTGCACTGCAAGCATCATAGATAACCAAATATTTTTGTTAACAGCACATCAAAGTAATTAAGGTTAACTATCTGCTACTATATAGCTCTGCTATATTGGCAAAACAATCTGCTTTCATGACAACCTGAAATTCATATGATCTTTCTCTGTTTTGAAAGCATGGGTAATTTAGGTTTTCTCATGCCCAGGCACAGTGGATTAAAACCTTTTATGGTTTTTAATTAAATAAAAACTGTAAATACCTGATGGACTTACATCAGAAATCTTGCGTGTTGCCTGCTGTGGCTCAAAAAACTTCAGCAGATGGTAAAATTGTTGCAACAAAATCATTGCAAGAAAATCCATGGGTTTCCTGTTACTCTGCAGAACCAGAAATTTATTTTATTCCACTCAGGGAAGGAATAACAGTGGTTATTTGGGCTATAGGCCAGGTATTCACTACAAAATTCAATCAGGTGACTGGCAATGACGAAGGGCAAAACAGCCTTGGTCCACACACCTGGCAAGAACATATCAATGCTTTCGGAAAACACTTCAGATTTCTGAAGTATTCCCAATAGGGTCAATCTCTTTTTGTTTGTTTGCTTTGTTAGGTGTAAAAGCACAAAAGCACAGTAATCTGGGGGATAAACTAATCTTCAAGGATGTAGGACATTTCAGATCAAATTCCAATTTCAATCTAAAAACTACATGGCAGGCATCTTGATTGCCCTACTCTGACATCCTGGATGGGGAGGAAATTTCTGTCAATTTGCTTGCAGATAACCAATTTAAGTTCATTCAATGAATATGACCAATGAAATAGAGCATAAGCTAGTAGAGCACAAGTTTGGATCTAGTCTGCCAAATGTTAACTGGTCTAAACAATAGGGTACTCGTTAGCAGGAGGTTCCTCCTTCTTGGAAGTTTTACCCTTAATCTGAGAAATCTATTCTAAAGTTTTGTTAGGAAAGGATCGTTTCTAACAAATCTTACAGAACATTTAAGCTAAAACACTAACTAATTTTAAGGGGAAGAAGAAAGATAAATCTGTGACAGAAAGTGCTCTTTTCATTTCTGACCACAATGTAGTCTAAGAACTTCATCACAATCCTGAGACTCTTTTCCTCTCCTTCCTGCCCCTCACCTTACCTACGTTATCAAGACTTAGCAAACTCACTGTATTCTGATTCAGGTTTCTCTACCTGGAGAGTGGACCTGGCAGACAAGATGCTATCCCCTAGACTTCAGGTGGGTTTGAATATTTTCTAGTCTGTCAGTTAAGGTATAGAAGTACATTCAGCTTCAGTACATTCAGTTAAACTGTTTTAGGTGTATCCAGAAACCAATGCACCTGGCCTAGACAAATGCTGCAGAAAAGGATCTGATCTCAAGATTATAAGGCCAGTTTTGTCTATAAAACTGAAAGTAATTTCCTTCTGTTTTCCTTTGTTTTGCTTCACCCTACTATACTTCCTTTTAAGCTGTATTTTCAACTGACATTTCCCATATGATTATTCCCTTGATTTCTTATTCGTATTCCTCTTTTCTTCCCCTGCGTTGCCTGCTAGTCCTCTTCAGTTTACCCATTAGCTCTTTTCATCCCAGATTGTTCCTCCCCAAATCCAGTTTCTTTGCAATATTTGAAATAAGTGGGTTTTTTTGTCCTTTATAATGGATGATTGTATCCACCTATGAGTGCAGGAAACTGCATACATAACTGACTAAAGTGGAAAATTGTGGTATCTCACGACTTGCTAATTGTACTGTGTCTTTTTACTATGATTAGCTGTAAAACAACAAAAAAACAAGTTTGGGGTTTTTTTCTCCTAAATTTTTTGGTTTACATGGCTTTTTATTGAATCAAGATGGAATTTGTGTGGCTAGACTTTTTACCAGAACAATCAACTGTTTTCTTTGAAGGTCATGTACCTGCCTCACCTCAGGGAAGACAGAATGGTAAAAGCCGCAGCCTGATGGTAGCTTACAATTAGCACAAAAGATTAATCTGTGCTTCCTTGTGGATATATTGTGACAAATGGGTTTGTGAGCAATGCTATATAGGCCCATCAGTGTTGGATGGCCCCATTGTAGGTGACATCTCCTTAGTGGCCCATATAGAACAGATTATTCAATCTGACTTATTCTGGTACCAAAACAATAAAAATGCTGTGTGTCATAGTCTTGTCTGAGGTGACACTAGCTCTAATCAGCTGCAATAGTAAATTGGAAAAAAATATTATTATATTAGTGAATAAAATGTCAATGTTATTTTACATAGCGCATGGAGAGCAGAAGAGACGTGCTAAATTATCTCATAATTATGTAAGCGTGTATTAGATAAACAACCTCAGAAACGGCAGTCTGTCTTAGCATATTATCCATAGTTGATTCCTAGAAGATCTTAAATTCAGAGAGTGGAATGCTAGTTTTTCAAAACCTGTGTGTCTTAAATTTGGAAAAGAAACGTCTAAGATGTAGCAGTAGCTCAGTTGTGAACCTTGATGAGCTTAAAAGTGGTTCCCATAGGAATGGGGGCTTGACCCTGGCTGTGACTTCCCTGCAAAATCATCTGGGAGCTTCTGCCCATAGTAAGCCAAGGAGGGGGATTGACTTTAGCTGCACCATCTTTAAGATAGCCTTGATTCCAGCAGGCTGGACAATCTTGGGGCTCCAGCTGAGTCATTCGGAAGCAACTGACTTTCTTCTGTAGCATGACAGTTGCATTTGGTTTAGTTTCATGCTGGAAGAGACAGACTTTTTTTAAAAAAAAATGTTTTACACAAGGAGACCCACGATACCTAAGTGAACATAGAAATTATCTGGATCATACACTTTAGAGGAGGACCTGGTAGACTATTTGAGAGAATATTTTCACATAAGCGGTAGGAGACCGCAACTGATTACTTGCTCCTCTTTAATATGAGGAATCTTGTCTGACATTGGAGGGTTGATATTATGTTCTACCCAAAACAGAACCTGAATTTGAACATGGGTTTCCTGAATACTGACTTTATCTATTCACTTGTCTATTTTGGCCAGAAATGTTATACCTGTCAATAATTTTACATCAATATTATATGGCAATAATTCCTGTCCCCTTTCTCACTCTTTCGATTTTTATGTCTTTGAAAAATTACGATCACCTCCCAGCAAGAACTTCTGTGGCAGCCTCAATTTGCCTGAAGTGTATGTCATAGCAATTTTGTCTTTGAAGGACAAGCATATACTTCCCCTTTCAAATCAAGTGAATCTTAAAGCTTCTAGTTACGTCATGAGATGGAATTCAAGTTTTATTTCATAATTAATTAAAAATTTATTGTTGTGTATCAAAGAATAATATACTTACCTCTGATGGTACCAATAGGCTTTAATTGCCTTGAGCAATCTCTTCTGAGGTGTTCATGAGCACATTTGCAACCCATTGCTGCAGAAGGTCTTTTTGAGCCTATGCTACAAATGTGCTTGTTTCAGTTCTTGCTTACTGAGAGAGCTTCCTTGAAGGAATGCAGATGAATGTTGTTGATAGATTTGTCTCCAATCCTGTCCTACTATTTTTGTCTGGAGGGTCCTTTATGCATTTCTTTGCCTTGTGCAAGGCTGTCCGTGAACCCAGCTATTAGAACCCTGATCTACCCATTCTATTCAGATTCTCTGAGACTGTGCCCTGATTGGTAAGAGTGTTGTCACTTTCTATGCTGGGGTCATCTCTAGCTCCTCGCGTATCAGCCTTTGCAGAGTGGTCCAGTTCTCACTGATTCCTGAAACTGAGAGCTCTGAATCTGCTGATGATATTAAGCAGTCAAGGCTGAAGAGCACATAGCAGGCTAGTGGAGGCCTGCTCCATGAATTGCTGAAAAACATGCACCTATGTGCATATTATTTGTGTATATTTACTAGCTATTTGCTACAGAGAATTGCATTATTCATTGTAATATCATGTAACTTGTGAGCTTGGCCTTTCAGATCTTATATATTTTATGACCGTGTCAACATATGATGTCACCTTGTTAGTGTGCGTTTTTAATATATTATTTGAAAAACTACAGAGCTCCTGCACACCTGGTATAAATCAGGTAGCTCCATTACAGTTATTGGGGCTGTGACAACTTGTGCCACTGAAGAATGTGACCCAAATTAAGGTCAGATTCCTCTCATGCCAGCTGTTTGCAACGGAGCAAGAGATTTGCAGCAGATTTTGGAGACCTAACTAGAGAAATTTCTGTCAGGGCACACTTTCAGACTCGGAATTTCTTTGTCCTGCAGGTCTTATAATCATTTATCCCCAGTGCAGGACAAGTATAAAATACTATAAATGACAATGTATATTTTAACTTCCCTTTGCAGAAATAGGAATATGGGATATACAGTCAACTGAAGATAATAAAATCAGAGCTGGTATGATGCAGACTTTAAGGTAGATAACAAACAAGCAGACTCATCTTTTGCAAATGATTCATCTGTTCATAACACCTGAGCCAGACAGCTCAGGAAAGGATTCTAAAATTCCCACTCTGTTCTAAACAGATTCAACATGAGGTCTAGGTAACCCCTCACTAGGCTTTGGCTTTCTCAATAGAAGCAGTAATAATATCTAAGCATCCTCAAGCTTAACTGTTCTTGAAGCTTTCTCTGAGGGACTCCTCCACTGCAGTTGCAAGTTTTCTCTTCTCCAGTGACATATTCCCAGTCCTCTTATTTTGAATCAATAAGATCTGTCTGCAAGCATGAGTCAGCAGTAAACACTGTCACTGTACCATTTTGTGAGCAGCCAAGTGGAGGATGGCATTCCACAAGCACTCTGTATCTGCACGGTCCCAGAAGCTGCCATGCTTTTGGTGGTTCAATCAATTCCCAACAGTATCTGGAATTTATTACTGCTGTTTTTCATTTGTTATGTGCTTCTGGGTTGAGAAACTGCCAAAATACCATGAGAGGCAATCCTCATAGATCTTTTCTCATGAGATTTCCTTTTCTCTTCTCTGATCTCATTGCAATTCCCCACCCAGTTTTCCATGCCCAAATGACCCAGATAACTTGGACAAGAACTGACAGTTCTGGTAATTATGCAGAATCACAGGCCAGTATTTTTCAAATTCATCCACTGTTGTAGTGTAATATACATTTACAGACCTGAATGGAAAGCACAAATATTTATCTGTCATATGGATATTCATTTAACTTCAAAAGTTTATTTCACTTCACTCATTCTTGTATGCTTTTAAAGAATGTTTGAGCTTTCCAAGCAGAATCCTCATGGAAAATGCATTGTTTTTATTGTATCTTGAATTTTTAACTACATACCAGAAACTTTAACTGGATAGCCAAAAGCTATGTGATTTTTTAATTTTCCATTCAAATGTGCGGTTTTTAATGTTTACTGCTGTTAATTAGCTAAGTAAGAGTAGATGTAAGTGATGTGTATTGTACACAGTACAATAGATGAAGATTTTGTAAACTGTTCTCAGGCATCTTGAAAAAATGATTTGAAGAAAATCAATTGTTTAAAGTTTTAATTGCAATTTACATAGTAAACACTAATTGTTTTTCTTTCTTCTGTGATAAAAGAGTAACATTTATGACTCCCTTAGGAAATAGAGGAGAGGTAGCTCTTTCTTTTTTAAAGTTGTGCATGTAGTTGAAAGTCTTGTAGTTGAAGTGAACAAAGTTTAGGCTCTTGTGTCATGATTCCACAGACATTTGACATGCCTGTGGAATAACTTCTCATTTTATAAAGGACTGCAAAGAGCTATGACACCATGAGACCTTATATAAGACCATCACCCTCAATATGAGTGCTCTGGAACTAACTTAGACATAGCCTCCTCCTGATATACAATAAGTCTGACTCATGTTGCTGCAAAAGGTACTCAGTCATATCCAATTCTCCACCTAGTGTCAGAATGTTAGATGCCTACTATGGAATACAGGCAATGATGGATTAAAGAATTGCTGACAAGAACATACTCCTAGACTGAACAGTTCATAGTTAATTCTATGGTACAATTCCTTTTGGTTTTAATTTAAAAGTGAATAGGATTAGTGTATTTTGATTTTTTTTACAAATTTTTCCTTCATTGACTCAGCTCTTCCAGCATTCCCTTATCTGACCCAGTCTTCAGAACCTTTAATTCTCTGCTCAGCAAAAAAGAACTTTCTTCAGAGCTCCACAGGACAAATCAAACACTTCAACTTTAACTTTCATAATAATAATTCTTTTGTGATGAAGATGAGAAGAAATGGCAATAAATATCTAAATCATTCCCTGATGGATTGCTGATATGTGATTCCTTCCTACTTAAATATAAATAATATTTATTCATTCAAGGTTGTGAATAAATCCCACACACTCTTGTAGTAGTATTTTTATAATCATGCTGATCAAGATGTTTCGAAGAAGAGACAGGTCTCTGTCGAGACCTTATAGGGCTGGACAACTCTTTCTCCAAAGCTCTTATTTCACAACCATGTGATTGTATGGCTGTGTCATATGGCTGGCTATGAAAGCAGGCAGCAAAACTCTTTGCAAGGGAGAGGACAGGGGATGGTGAGGAGGATGCACTTGAGGCCCAGATGCAAGGTTTTTAGAGAGGAGCAATTTCTTTTCTTTTTTTAATCAAATGGACTGATACATTTTTTTAAAAAATGCACATTTTTTCAGGCTTCCCAAATTTTCTGTCCACACACTTCACCTAAACTCACTTCTTTCTACTGGTATGAATAAGAATGGCAAACTGAACTGTTCTTTTTTACAATCATACAATGAAAGGCTAGTGGACTTTGAACTTGAAGGTTCAGAATCATTGTTACAGTGTTTATCGAATTCACTGCAGCATTTCAGTTCCTCACTGGTGAGTGAGGATAAGATTATTATGAAGTGCCACAATGCTTTGTGTTGCAGTTTGTGTTTTGATTGAGAACCATGAGATTGTTATTCTTACTTGAAAAGAATAAAGAAGATCATTCATCTCTCTCTCAAGAAAAAAGGGTGTAATCAATGGGGAATCTACCAGTTGCCCAGTTATAAGATTCCTGTTTTTAATGGTAAGAACAACATAAAAATCTTCACAGTCCTTGGCATACCTTCCATGTGAGTCTTGGAACCAGGGGCAATGCCATTTCAGTCAGAAAAGTGTCTGCTCTTTCAGCGTTGTAACAATACTAATTAGCCAGAGATGATTTGGGAGGAAATCCTTACTTCTTCTTTTCCTCTTGTAAAAAACAAAAACAAAGAAAACAAACAAACAAAAACTTTAAAAATGAGATAAATTTTTATTTTGGTAAAATTAAAAAATGAAGGAGACCTACTATTTCACAGTGTAAATTCCTTGAGAAGCACAGAGTTCTAATTGTTGGAGTGGAAAAATCAACTATTTAAGAAATGTAGAAAACCACTTTTTTATTTCAAGGTTAAAGTATATTGGCTCTCTGAGCCAGGACACACAAATTGTAGCTTTACCTTCTAGGCTTTGGCATCTCATGTATCCTGGCAATTAGTTTGGCCCGTACAGCAAAATTCTGGGGCTGAGTTTGATTAAGAGAACATTTATGAATAACATCCTCAGAAAAATTAAAGTCATAGCCAGGACTAGGCCACAGTGGCAGTGAAGTCGGTATGCTCTATGGTAAGCTGTTCCATAAAACAGAAGAACCAAGCAGTTCATAACTCTTTACATTGATAGCAGTCATCACTCCTCTTTCACAACTTGCTAAGCCCAATTGGAAATTCCTGAAATTTTCATTTCACTTCTTTCTAAGTCCATTTGCCAATTGCAGTGGAAAACAGCAGGCATGGTGGTATATTTATGAATATGATGCTGTTAGCAAGGTGGATGAATCATAGTTTGCACAGGATGGGAAACAAAGAACAATATCATTTAATCCTCTTAAAAAATGAGAATTAGAGAGGCTATTACCTCTTTTGGACCTAGATGTGGCAGATAATCTCACTAGTATAACTGAGGAGAAAAGAGAGACAAAAAAAAAAGACCACCAGTCTTGTAAGCATGTAGATCTTTTCAAATTAGATAAACATATTCTGCAAGCCAATTTAAGTAAGCAGTGATCTTTTCAGTACTTCACAGACTTGTGCAGGAATCAGAGTGACAACTGGGTCTGCTAACTGGGAAAAACAGTAAGAACTATAGTTGTTACAGTACAGCAACATTGTAAGATTTTGGAAGAGAACATTTTTTGGAAGAGAAATTATTTTGGTAGAGAAAAAAATGGGGGGATAATCTTTTCAAAGGGGAAAAATCTGGAGGAAAAAAATCAGGAAAATTTGGGGGAGGAAATTTTTTTTTATTGAGGAAATTTTCGGTGGAAAATGTTTTGGGAGGAATTTTCGTAGGGGAACTTTGGAAGACAATTTACTTTTGGAGGAAAATATTTTTGGGGAGGAAAGAGGTTTGAGGGGGATTTTTTTTCAAAATTGAGTTTAAGAAAAAGGTCCTCATGACTGACTATGTAAAGGATAGGATTAGACACCTCACTTACAGTTCAAGCTAGAGTTTGGGGTTGGGGTTAGGGTAAGCATTTAGAGGGTAGAAGCAGTGTTAGGATTAGGTTAGATTTAAGGTTAAATTAGGGTTAGAGTTAGACAAGCTATTTTGAATTATGGTTAGGGTTTAGGGTTCAGAGTGGGGTGAGGTTAAGATTAGACACGCCATTTAGGGTTAGAGTTAGGTCTAGGGTTTAAGGTTAGGTTGCATTACAGTTAGGATTTATGGTTAGGGTTACAGTTGGACTTGAAATTTAGGGTTAGGGTTAGGGTTAGGTTAGCTTTATGGTATTTAGGGTTATGGTTAGAGTTTTGAGTTAAGGTAAGGTTAGGTTTATCATTAGGGTGAGGGTTAGCCTTAGGTTTAGAGTTACCTAGTCCTGTTGGCTACACTATTCCTGACACCATAGTCTCTTAACAGGAATACCACAGAGGAACATTACTTTCAACTAGGCATCTTGTATGTATGAAAGATGGAATGCAGAGATACCAGAAAGTAACATGAAAAAACAAATGGACAAGGCTGTATACTTTTTTTTTGAAGTCTGTTTTTCTGTATTGCACAGAAAGCAAGACGAGAATCTCAGTACACTATTAAGCAGGAGATGGAAGGATCCTCTACCATTTTGATATGCAAAAGCTTTATTTTCATAATCAAGCAATCAAAAAAAGACTAAGAGAGGTTTTACAACCTCACTCATACAAGGAACTCCTTTGCCAGAACCAGCTTTGTTCTCAAGGTTTTCTCTTTTGGATTTCAAAGGAGGGTTCCCAAAATGCTAGGAATGAGGGTAATCTGTCCTTGTCAATCAATAAAAAGACTAGAAATAAATGAATTTGCTAGTTTTCAGCTTGTTGCATCTGAGACGAACAATCATGGCATTGTGATTCTCTTTAACACATTAGTAGCCACCAAAGGAGAGCAAAGAAGAGGACTCTTCTGTGACAGGTGTATGAATTGGCAAAGCTAAGACAGTCTGAAAGGGCAGAGTGTGTCAGAAATTGGAGATTTTCAAGCTGTCTAGAAGACAGATTTGCAGTGTTTGACCAAAGTGCTCTATCTTCAACTCATTACTAGACTGACCACAAGGGTTTCTAAGGAACATCACAGCTCTTGCATGCTACAAAAATGGTTAGAGTGAGTCTCAGAGAGGAGCACAGCATAGTGTTATGAAATCATAATATATGTCAAGGGAAATTGGGGAAGTCTTCCTACAAGTTCCTTCTCATGCTGCAGAGTGCCCAACTGAGCATTGCTGAAAAAATGTTGCAGATGTAGAAGGAATGCTTCAAACATGAAAATGAAGTCTGTATGGCTAAGACTCACACTTTTTCACTTTCATCTGCTGTTAAGTTTTTATTCCCACATAGCTCTTCATACTTCTAACTATGAAGATATGTGCTAAAAGAAAGCTAGACAAAAGAATACCATTCTTTACAGAAAGCTTATATTCCGCATAGTCAGTTGAGTAACCCTGGGAATAATCTAGCTTAATTATTTTCTTTGTCTTGTTTCTAAGAATTTTATGCAAGTACTTTAATAAATATTCACATGTATATTTTACATGAAATTATCCAAAGAAGCAAAGATTGTTTTAAGTATGTGGTACTTTTCAGTAATTATTCTTATATTCTGCTACCTCCTTGTACCCCCAGTCCTTAAGGACATGATACCCACACTGGTATAACTTGCAATGTTCCATATCGAACAATAGGAACTATATCTTAAGGTCTTGAGAAAAAGTCTGAATTTATTCTTTAAATATAACTGGGACATTTAGATGATTGACTTAATTAAAGTAATTGTAAATAGCATGATTAAAATTCACTGCAGCTTGCAAAACTTACACTTAATTTAGGAAAGATTTTTCCAGAAGTTTTTTTCTCATAAAGTATTGCTTCATGTTTCTTTAGTGCAGAAGTGTGGTGTGACATCAAAGATATGAAGTTGTTGCTAACTATAAACTAAGGTCTGTTTGATAATAAACATTACATAAAAAAAAATCACAGAATTAGCATTAACAAGTACATTTAGAACATTTAGAATGTTAATTTTAATATGTTTTGGAAAATAATTGAACATTTTTAAAACTTAAATATCTTTGACCTTCAAAATTTTCAATTTTGAAGAGAATTCTGTTCAAAAAGGTGTATCATGACAAATAAGGTATCTATCTGCCTTGCTTATGTATCATAAATCTTAATGAGTGTGAGGTCAGGCGGTTCTCTCATGATACAGTGTAGTATCTTGTTAACTTACACTTGGAAAGTAGTTCCAGTTTTTAGAGTAATTAAATAGGAATGCTACTTCCACCATCATCCATTCTATTTTTTTTTTTTTTTGGTATATGTATATGAATAAGTAATTATTTAATTTCCATTGTTCAAAAGTTTTTCTAGTTTTCTCGGATGAACGAATATGCCCTTCCTATGGCATGAAGAATTTGAGGTAACTCAGATCTGGTTCATCTCAGGATGTTTTTGATAATAAATGCAATGGCTTACACCTCTAAGAGGCACATACTTAACTGTATCTATTTGGAGACATCTTTGCTAAATCACCTCAAGCTCCATCTTGATATGCAAATAAGTGTACAAATTACAAATGTGTAATACTACATATGAAATACATTCAGATGGCAGACTCCACTATCAACAATTTAGTGCCCTCACTTCTGCTGACAACTCTTCTTGAGAATCATTTACATTAAAGAGAGATCAAAGGAGAGATAAAGGAGTTTAAAATAACTGACATGCAGGAAAAAAATCTTCAATGTTTAAAGGTTGATTAAATTAGTATGACCTGTGATACTTAAAACATTTATCTCCTTGCATATGAGTGAGTTGAATTCTGTCCCAGGCACTGAAAAATTTACTAACACTTTTTCTCATCATCTCTTCCAATTCTGGTCTGGGAAGGAAAAGGAATGGCTAGGAGGGCAGAGCTGATTTTCAGGAATCTAAACTTCCCAAGTTTGCCAGACCTGCATGGGAATGAAGGAATGGGAATCTACTATATGCAAATGCTTTAATTTCTGTGGAATGATAAAATAACTACAAAGAATGTTGAAGCCCTTTTTCCCTGGTATGGAACCAAATTTTTCCTTTTTCCTTCTTTTCTGTGAGAGAAAGACTTCTGAGACTCTCTGGCTGCAGCTTTGCATCCTACAAAAATACTATTTCCCATTCTACCTTGGAAAAAATGAAAGTGCTTTGGAAAGATGGACATTTAGGTGGAAATTTGAGTCACAAAGTCAAACGAAGTAAGCAGGAAAATTTTGGAGTAAGTTTTTTTTCCTGAAATTGGCTCCTATGACTGATTCTTCTACTGGTTCTGCTTTCAGATCGTAGCTGTACTACATGTTCTTTTTATGTATTACCGTCATAATTACAGAACTGTTTAGATTGGAGGGTGCTCAGGAGGTCAACTAATCCAATCTTCTGCTCAAGGAAAGACCAACACAGAGTTTTGAAGAAGTTTTAAAGATTTTGTCCATTTGTATTTTGAAACCCTCCAACAACACCCTCTCTGGGCAGCTGTCTGGCCCAACCAATAACCCCTACAGTGGGAGAAGATTCAGAGGAGATTAGCAAAGGCAAAGTGACCCTGAACTCAGAAATCATGTAGGATATTACTCACTAATCACAGCTGTTGCACACAGTACTGACTCTACCTCAACATAAAGAGTGCAAGAGGATGAACTTTGTGTTAAATAACCAGCTGTAATTGTTGAGTGTATTAATTGATATGAATGTTTCTTACTGAATTGATCAAATAAATGTGAATATCTCCCTGAGATTAGCCAGACCAGCATGGGGAAAGTGTGTACGTGGCTCAACCCAACATAGGGTATAAAACCTGATTAACTAAGAAAGGAATGTTGAAGAGAGCAACAGGCTTGACCTGACTTCAACTCATGTATTCCTTCCCAGCGACTGGGGATGCCCAGTGTTTTGCTGGGGACAATGAGCATATTATAGAGACCAGTAATGGTAATAACATTAGTATTGTGTTTAAACTGTATATATGTACACAATTGTATTGTGTTTTCAGTACATTGCTGAATCACACTGCTAAATCAAAAATGCCATGTAACATCAAATATTTGCAAAATAAACTTTTATATTAAACCTTGTACTCTCTGCATGCCGCGAATATCAGAAGTTCTTTCTAGTCAGAGAGTCCTGGACTCTGACACTGTCCTAGAGGCTAACTGACCTGAGGACAATTCTTTTTACATTCTTTAAGAATATCCTGTAGTAATAGCTACTTATGTTCCATTAAAGGGTGTTTGCTCTCTTTGTATTTATGTAACACACCTTTTATTTTCCCTGAATGTGATTAGGCCATGATCCATGATACCTTCCATGATACTATATACTCTTCTTTTGTGCCTTGCTGTTTATTTCTTCTCTAAAGTAAAGAAATGTTTTCTTTTTCACAGATCTTCCAGATCTGGAAACTGCCTTATATCTTTATGAGGCAGAACTGCATACTACATACTGATTATTGATGAGACCACATCTGATATAAATGGCGTTATATCATTTTCTGCATTATTTATTCCATGTGTTCTAGTGTTCTAGGGTTGCCCAGATCTCTTGTCTAACTGCTAAACAATACCCTCTCTTGCTCTGAGGAAAGAAAAAAAAAAAAAAAGGAGACAGCGTATTTCACAAGTAGTCATTTAAAAACAGAGAAAAGCAGATGGAATATTTGAATAGCCCCAACCAATATGCTTCAGTGTCAAACTTTGGCTGGTCTTTCATGGGGTGCACCCTTGGCAAATCCCAAACCATCAGCCTGCCGGCTCATGCCAACCCATAAAGAATGTGAAACACTGCTTTTTGAATTTAATTTATGTTTCTTTGTTTACAAAGAGATTTTTGTTCCTCAACTTCAGGCAGAGTTTGAAGCTGCTTCCATGCTTACAGCAGTCTGATTCTCCTCCAGAAGATAGGAATACAGAAAAAATATATATGTTCTAAATATGCTAATCTGTTTTTTGTTTGTTTGTTTTTATTTTTTTGACTTGTAATTGCTGGATCTCATTAGAGAAGCTCATTAGAGTTTCTTTTAAACAGAAGCGGCTAGGAAGGGGAAAGAGAGAGAATAGTTTAAATGATGATAGCGTAAGCGGTATTAGGGGGATTTAAAGTCACTTCAGTATGCATGTAAGTCTAGAGAATATAGAGCACAGGACTGAAAGATTGTACAAATCAAATTGAAATCTTTCCTTTCTTTAATTCCCCTTCTCTATATATTTGTAATTGGTTTTACCATGAACTAATTACGTTATAGGTCATTATGATATGGATGGAAGAGGAAATAACTAGGACATTAATCTCTGTTTCAAAACTACTCTTTTCTCCCTCCTCATCCACAAACTTCTGGTAAGTCCTTGAGTGAGGTTGGTGTTCCCAATTTTGCAAATGTACTTAACTAACAATCTTGAAAACCACAAGAACTGCAGACTTTAGAGGATCCTCGTATTTGATGGTCTTCAGCTCTTCACCTGCAATGTGGAAATAAAATCACTTTCCTATTACAAAATAAAGGTTTTGTTACCTACTACAAAACAGGTTTATAGAAAATATCTGAAAATGGTGATGAGCTCAAAATCTGCAAAAATGTAAGAGTCTGACTTAGAAACCCGCATGGCCTGTGTGCGTGTATGTATGTTCGTTTTTTAGATAGAAAACCCAGAGGAATCTAAAAACTTCACTGATTGTACTGACAGCTAGCTGATTTCCTAAATAAGTGGTATTTAAGTGAGCATGTAGCCTGTCCATCCATACTTCCTTGTAATCTTTCAACACTGATCCATTTTACATAAATTTGGCTGTGAGAAAGAAGTGAACAAAAAAACTCCTACAAATTGCATGATAAGGGGCAATTGACTAGAGCAAAAAGACTGGAATTATTACTTTAACTTAGCAAAAGGCAATTATAGTTTAGTTTCTTATCTCCGAGAAGGCTGCAAAGAACTGAGGAGGCAGCACATATATAGCCCTTTGCAGGTATGGCATCTGCCACTGTTCCAACCAACCAATATGGACAGGAGAGATGCTGTGAGTATGATAATGGAGATGAGAATATGGGAATGGGACATGAGGCAAAAATCTATAGGAAACCAGACAAATGAGAGTCATTTTGCTCTCATAATTTTTTTGTTTTACTTTGTAGGAGAGAGAGGGTTGATGCTATCAAAACACCTTTCTGCAAAGGTAAAGAGGAATAGAAATGTGGAAGGCACTACTTTAAACCTTATAAATCAGGGAAGTGGAGTCAGGAGTGGCACCTGTGCCACTAAAAGTTCTGAACAGAAAGCAAGCAGCTGCAGTGCTGCCCTGCAGGCATGAGAGATAAAGGCCTTGATGCATGGGAATGTGAGAGAGGATATGGTTGCAAACCTCGTGTTTAATTTATTAAGCTTAATAGTTCTGCTATGTGTTTGGGGCCCACCAAAAAAGAAGCCAATATTATCTATACACTCTACTCTTTTTCCTTGGGGTGAAGTAAGGACAGCCTTTCAGTCAGACTTTACCATGTTTCCCAGCTTTTGTGGGTTTCAGTCAGTCCCTTGTAGTTTAGCAGAGAGGATTTTTTTTCACTGTGGTTTGAATACTTAAGGAATGTACTCTAACGTACCATTGTAATTTCAATTGGTTTGCATGTTAGCCTGATTATATAAAGCCCTTGTTTTTGCCTTCTAAATGCAAGGAAGTCCGTTAGACAGCATGCAAGATTCACCCCCCCAGTCTCATTTGTAGCCCTAGGGAGGATGGGGGAAAAAAATGCTATTGTGCAAAGAAATAACTGATTCTCAGTGAAATGTAGTGATGCGTGTCACATTGTTGGAGGGAAGCAGTGGGAACCCTGGTATAAAGCACATTAAAATCTTTGGATCTCTTCCTGAGACCCTTATGCTCTCTTTGTTCATGCAGAAAAGCCTGCAGTGGTAGTTTCTCCTTCTAAGATTTGGGACTCTATGGGGCAGTTAGGCCAGGATATTTTTGAATACCCATCACATAATACCACCTCTTTATCTAACTGGGAACAATATCAGTCAGCTCCTCAAGTGAAGCTCACTCTTCTCTGGAGCTAGCACTCATTTCCAACAACTGTGCACACACAGTCAAAACAGAAGAGGTTTTTGCAGGTCTGCATTGTTCGCAGACTCCGTGGTGTAAATATGTTTGGGGACAGGATTTATCCGTGAAACTTCAAGACTCCTGTCAAATGGGTGCAGCTCTAGTCTAGTTCTTCCATGGATTTGTGCAAATACACAACAGCTGAAGACTTTTCCTACCTCTCCCTGTGGAAACACCCAGAATGCTTTTTTTTTACTATTCATTTATTTTTTATTTTAAGATGTTTTTCTAGGTCTCCTTTCTTAAAAAAAAAAATGAAACAGTCATTTTTTCCATTATGCTGACATTTTTTCTCTGTGTGAACTGAATGAAAAATCTCTGCCAAATATATCATGCTTTTACTTCTAAATGTATGTTGTCTTGAATCACTGACAGGTCTCCTATGCCCAAACATGATTAAAAACCATATAAGTTAAGTCTTTTAGAGATGAATGCATGTTATAAAAGCCACTGTGAGGCAACAGCAATTTTACAGTCTTAGTTTTGTGTGGTCCTTGCTTGGAGAGTATTAGGCATAAAGTTGTCATACTGGAGCTCAAATGGGTGCACTCAGTAGGTGTGATTTATGGAACTTTTTGCTGTATGAGAATGAACTCATGTGGTGTATCAGTACGGTCCTGCACATGAGGCAATAAAACTTTGTCATCTTTCTTCCAAAGGTGTCCAGAGTAGGGGTAAGAGCAAGCATGAGGGAATGTAAAATGGGGTTAGGAGAGAGAGGTGATTAGATTTCTTCTGTTGATGAATGCTTGCAACACTTTCTAAAGTATTTAATTGAATTTCATTTGCTGAAGCCTAGTGCCACGTCTGGAGGCAAACAGCATATCTGTTACTTGCCAGTTCTATTTATATGTCTGTGAAGTAGAACATGGTAATGAACACAGATGGGCAATAACTACAAAGTTATTGCATAATTTTTCAAAATTTTATGATTGCCTTGCCTACTTCCTCTTAGAATAATGGCTCCACTGTACAGCCTGCAGACCATTCACTATATCTTTCGTACATTTTACCACCTCAGCAAATTTTAATTTATTGGAGACACACTAGAAGTGGTAGGTAAATAATCTACAGAACGAATCCAATTTATAAGACAAGGAAGACTTGAATCAGTATTAAAAGTTGCTTTGGAGATCACTTGGTGAATGCAAGTATATGGGATTTTGCATCTCTCAGACTTGGCAACAGTGGGGAATGAGAGTGTGTGTGGGGAGGAAGTCAACAGAAAGCCACCCACCGCCAGCCCTACAGAATACAGAACAGATTTGTGATAGGATGTCTAGTGAGATGGAAAGTGTTTATGTACAATTTTGAGCTTTAAACTTGCCTCAGGGAAAGTTTCAGACCTGCTCTAAGAAATCCAATCCCCTTTCCACAGGGATGAAACGTGCTTAGAGTTGCCACCCTGGCGCTAGCTAGGAGTTACTCCTGACTAGGAATAACCTAGACCTGTGACTATTATTCTCTTTTCTCTTCCCTCCAGTCCAGTCCGTTCTAGTTCCACTTCTAAAATAATGAAGTAAAATACCTTTTCCTGAGCTGTGAATATGACTAAACTAACTTCAGAGAGTATGGTCCATCTCCTGTGCCAGTAAATGGATGAGCTGGAGCTAGACATGTCCCTTACACAACTGGTTTAAAATCCTGTCCACTGAAGCTTACAGCAAAGGAAAACGAATTTCACCCTGGTGTCTACACATGATCTAGTAGACTGGCAAAGATTATCAGAAGAAATGCTTCCTCTTGAAGGCAGAGCTAATTGCTTTGTAGAACCATATGCAGCTTTTCTTAGTATGCCTTCTGAGACCCATTCCAAGTAAAGTCTGCAATCATCAAGACCCAGTAATGAAATATGAGTCAAGCTGGTCTTTAACTCCTAATCAAGGCTGTCTTATGCTTACATATTTGACTCTCAAAAACAAAAACCTTCAGCTTACATATACAGAAATGTATTGCACTTTAAGTGCCCAAATATTAATTTCTCAAAGACATTTGTGTTTCAGAAGCATCATAGCATCTAAAAATCCTTTTTTCAAACTGCTTCATGGTGTATAACGGAAAGTTGGGGTACCTCAAGCACCTTGGGTAACTGAAACATTTTTTCAACTCTGAAGCTGTTGCAGCATAGAGCACCAATGAGAACCTGCATTGCAGATGTATTCTTTGGGGTTGAATTTCCATTCATTTTTCTTCGCTTGACTTTTAAATAAAATGACGAAGACTGGTAACTGATTATAGTGGCAAAAACTGTGGGAGTGGTCTTGTTAGCATAGAGAATGCTATATTCCTATCAAACAGCAATAAATATTTCTACTTGTTGGCTATTTTCTTTTTAAATTTGGGAGATGAAAGACCATTCTCATTGCTTGTTCTGTGGTTTCATGCTAGCTCATTTATTGTCTAATATTATAACTAATTTCACCCATTGCTACTTTGAATAAAGGACTTCTGTTGGATTTTGTTCGCCTTCCCCTGAAGCATAAGGACTCGGTTTGATGGATGAACTGTCTCTGCAGACTCAAAACACATATTCAGTACCACCCCAGCGACTTCACAAAACCATTGTGAACAGAGCTAAAGAATCTGATTTTTATTTCTTTTCCTTCTAATCATTGTAAAACTGAAAGGATAACTGAATTCAGCTCTTTATTGGCCTTTCAGAGGCCTCCTATTCCCTAGAATTCTCTCTGCCTTCTACCCAAAAACTCTAAAGAACAAAGGAAAGTAAATTTTTCTCATCTTCATTTCTGCTCCAAACATTGTAACTCATATTATCGACATTTCAAATCACAGTTTCGCTTTCATATGCAGATAGGTTTTTCCTTCATATGAGGTCAAAAGTGTTTTAAATTCCCAATCTTTTCAAAATATTTTATGCTTGCTTTTTCCTCTTTCTGTATTTTTAATGCTTTGGCATACTCAATTCTTTCATCATAAGGAACCACTTCTACCTCCTTATTCCCTATACACACTTTCCCACTCAACATGATGACATGTGACCACTCAACTCATAAACAGGAGTTAGGGAAACAGAGGTTAAACCACGGGCACCAAAAGTGGTTTTGAGAATGCAAATGTGGAAAAAGTGGGATAATCCACAAGCATGTGGTTTGTTACCATCTGCTTCATGCTCTGAATGTATAAGCACATTCATGCAGAGTTTACAATTGAAGGGATACAATGTTTTTTTTCCTGGTAAAATACTGTGCATTTTGGCTTGAGAAGCATGCTTGCTTCCTTTCCCGTGGTGAGATTACAGGTGCTGTTCACTGCTATTATGGTTGAGCTTTTTCAATAAAGATTCCACATAGGCCAGGATATGGAACAAGTAGCTCTGCCTAATTGTCTATAATCCCACATGAATCTTCTTCCTCCTGTAGCCCCATCTAGTGGCTCAGATCATCTGCACATCTGCCATATCTCTATCTTTGATGATCTTTGAATAACTTTATATATCTACACAGAAAATTCATCAGCAAATGTATATCTTCAACTGCATGTATACTGCAACTGCAATAGGGAGCAGATTTTGGAAAGTGGTTATCATCATTTAGCCATTATTTAGGTGTCTGACAATTGATTTGCACACATGAAACAATCTCCCTTTGCAGCAGTAATGTTTTATCTGAGCTGCACATCTTCTTTTAAAAGGAATAAGAGTAGCTATGTACCAAAATGGAATAACAGACATCAGAAGGGGAAGAGAGGGGGACTGCTTAGCAACCTTTCCACATTTCTTGCTGTACATGTCCATCCAAAAGTGGAGATAAACAACACAAACTTAAGATTTTATAAAATGAACCCCCCAGTTATACCTCCTCCCACCCTCTGGCTCTTTCTCATAGACTTCTCCTGACTTATATTAGGTACATAAATCCTAGGCCTCAGCGCCATTACAATTCACAATTTACCTGAAGTGATTCTTTTTTTTTTCATCATTCATTCATTAATTCAGTGTTGTCATGGTAACTGAGAATAGAGTTAAGGTGATTTTAAAAAAAGGAGACCTTTTAAGTCAAAAGGAACATAAGAACAGCAGAACATACAATGAGAGATGTGGTGTTTAGAGTTGGAGAACTCCAGGCAAGACTTAAAAACAAGATTGAAACAAAGATGTAGTGAAGAGTTGATAAAACCATCCCACTGTAGGGCAATCGACAGAGCAGAGGCCAGTGGTCTTCAGTCAAAGGCATATATTAAGTCCAAGGTTTGGGTATTGATTCAACCTTCACATATCTTAACCCACCAATCCTAGAGCATCAGCAGTTGACCAGTCCTGAATTTAAGCTCTCAGGCTTGTTGTTGCCAGACTTCATCCAGGTCATTTCAACCTTTATGTCATAGTCTCCCATCTGCAGAAAACAGTGTTCATAATTGTAGCTACTTCTTAGAAATATAGAATCATTATGTTTAGAAAAGACTTTCAAGATTATTGAGTCCAACAGTAAGCCCTTCAACACTATGCCTGCTAAACCATGTCCTTAAGTGCATCATCTAAATTTTTCTTGAACAGTATCAAGGATGATGACTCCACCACTTCCTTGGGCAGTCTGTTTGAATGCCTGCCTATTCTTTCTATGTAGAAATTTTTCCGAATATGCATAACCTGAAAATCCCCTCATGCAACTTGAGGCCATTTCCTCTTGTCCTTTCGGTAGTTATTTTGGAGAAGAGATCGATGCCCCCTGCTCTCTCACTACAATCTGCTTTCAGTTACTTGCAACAAGTGATAAGGTCTTCCCCAAGCCACCTCTTCTCCAGACTAAATAATCCAAACTCCCTCAGCCACTCCTCATAAAGGCTGTGCTCCAGATCCTTCAGCAGCTTCATTGCTCTTCTTTGGACATGCTCCAGTTCCTCAATGTCTTTCTTGTAGTAAGGGGTCCAAATTGAACACCTTATTCGAGATGAGGCTCGCCAGCGCCAAATACCAGGGAATGATCACTTCCATAGTCCTACCTGCTCATAGTAATAAATTGCATCTTAGTTAATGGTTTGCAAAGCACTTTCAAATGCTCACTTGAAATAGGTAAAGGATAATTACCATCCTGTATTTATCTAGTGAACTTTCCTTGCCAGGTACAATCTTTCTAAAATTTCCCCTGCAATAACTGTTTGCACTGCTCTATGAAAAACAAAGCGATTCAACCGGTATGTTTTCTGTGGAGAAACTTTTAACAGCATGAATCAAATGGTTGAGACTTTAACAGTGTGGCTGCCAAGACCAGGAGCAGACATGCTCCTGAAGAGTGAAGTGAACAGACACAGAAGCGTGTTCAACAGAAGTGTGTGCATCGTAACAAGCCACATTAATAATACCCCTACTACAATGCTGTTGTTGATTCCTGACCTTGTCCCAAACCATTTTTTTTCTAGGATATAGAGAGGGATGTAGGACCTACATGGCTGAATGCAGGCATCAGTTAGACAGTGTGGTCTTTAGAACTGATCTGTATTTTCCAAGTTTGGCTAAACATGAGACAGTGGCTTCAAGACTAGAAGAGAAAAAATCATAAAATATGAATGGCTCTTGTCACAGTGAGGTTTGTATCTTTAAACAGGAAAAACATAACTGATTCAGCTGCAATAATAAACTGCAATCTTCCTTTGTGTAATAGGCACTCATGATGCAAAATGAGATGCAGTCCTCAAGAATAAATGAAGTGGCAACCAAGAAAATCCAGCCTAATTGTGAAAGATAGCCTACTTTCAATTTTCAGGCACTCCTGAAGTGTTTAAGTCTTGTGTTTAGCTTGAATGGCAAATAATTTCCAATACAATGGTGTTTCTTTTCGGATAGGCCTGGAAACTTCCTTGTAAAACATGAATTCCCGCCTTTTCTCATAGTATGGCATGCCTTACCCAAGGATCCGCTTTAAAGATCAAAGAGGCTGCCTGCAGAATAGGTTATTAATCTGTGTAAGGCTGGAGCAGAGATCAGAAGACCCCTGAATGCCAGCACAATTCAACTGGTAAGGTCAGGCTTTTCACTTGCTTTGCCTTAAGGCTGTCACAAGGCAGAACTGCCCTCTGATGTTGTTCATGAAATAGAGGACCTGCTAGGCTTCTGATAGCTGCAGGTGTATTTTTCTTGGGAAGCTAAATTGCTAGAGAAACAAAAGTTTTGGTTAGTTTAATTTGGCAAAACAAAAATGCCGTCCTAGGGGAAGGTTTTATTTAGTAACTTCATTTTTCCCCGTTAACTTCGATATTTTGTAGAAAAAAAAAATAAAGTTCAACAGTTCACGGGAGACTTTGTTTGGTATAGTTTAAAAATAAAAAAACAATTCCCCAGCTGGATAGGATACTTCATAAGTTAATTTGATGTTATAGAACTGTTGAACCTGAAGGAGACATTTCATTAGTTTTTGTGCTACAGTTTTAAATCACCTCAATATAACTTATTTGCCTAATATAAGAGTTTATAGCCCCGATGTAAAATGAAGGGGGTCAGGGCAGCTTTCAGTAGAAATCCTGACTTTGCTAGCAAGAACTGTGCAACATATAATTCTACCAGTGATTCATTTTCCTTAGTGGAATGCAGTCTCATGACTTCAGTTACTGACATTTCCTTATTTAATTAAGCAATACTCTTCGCCATTGGAAGCCCGACCACAACATGAGCCACTCTTTTCCAGACAAAGCCAGGAATGTTCAGTGAGCCCTGAAGTCAGTTACTAGGTGACAGTTGGCACTTGAATGTAGCATACATTTTTCATTCATGTCCAATGGGCAATGCATCTGCAGCATGTTTTTTTTGGTGACGGAGATGCGGAGGTCACTGTGGAGTCAAATATTAGTCTGACTCTTTCTTACACAGCCTGAGTCCACAAAAACAAAATGGTTGCTGTATGTGGCAACTTTTAATATCATACTAAAAATAGGATTACCTTATCTAACACAGTATACCTTGTTCTGTTTACTTCAACTTTAGGAATACTAAAACAAAGGCCTTGATAACTGAGAGAAAGCACAGAAAGAGTAAAAATGAGGTTCTCTATGCTCCTAGAAAATGACAGAATCTGGAAAGGAGACATTTAACTACATGGTACAGACCTAAAGGAAGAAAGAGTCTGGAGAGAAGATGTTAAGAACTTAACACAGGTTATATTGCAAAGACCTTCTAGCAAAACCCACTGCTCAAAGAGAATTGCATTGTGCACTGTATGCTGAAGGTACAATGTTAGAACAAAAAGCCTTTCAGTCATAGAGGCTTCTCCACCAGATTTACATTTGATGCTTCTGACCTTTAAATGACAATCTCCAGGAGCAGATTCACTGCAAGGATATTCATCACAGTACCTAAAATTAAATGTGTGCATAGAAAGGTAGCGAGAGATTCAAAGGGTCATTTTCAAAAGTGTAGAATGAAACCTTCTATCTCATTACATGAAGGACAGAACCTATTTAAGCAGCATCGCCTTGCACTCATGATACTTACTGATATTGGTCAATACTGATATCATTTGCCCTGCTTGATCAGCGATGGAGGCATATCAGCCAGCAACAAATCATGAGCCATGTTTCCCAGGGGTGAGTGTTGGGGCTGGTCCTCTTTAATACCTTTATAGATGATCTGGATGAGGGGATTGCGCACACCCTCAGCACATCTGCAGATGACACCAAGCTGAGAGGAAGAGTTGTTGTACTTGAGGTTAGGAAGGCTCTGCAGAGGAATCTGGACAGGCTGGATCCAGCTGAGTCCAGCTGTATGAGTTTCAAGAAGACCACAACTCCATGCAGCGCTACAGACTTGGGGCAGAGTGACTGGAGAGTTGCATGGCAGAAAAGGATCAGGGGGTGTTGGTCAACAGCTGACTGAACATGAGCCAGTAGTGTGCCCAGGTGGCAAAGGCCAACGGCCTCCTGACTTGTATCAGGAATAGAGTAGCCAGCAGGGTCAAGAAAGTGATTGCACCTCTGTACTCAGTGCGGGTGAGGCCGCACCTCAAATTACGTGCAGTTTTGGGCCCCTCACTGCGAGAAAGACATTGAGGAACTGGAGGATGTCCAAAGAAGGACAATGAAGCTGGTGAAGAGTCTGGAGCACAGACATTATGAGGAGCAGCTGAGGAAGCTGGAGTTTTTTAGTCTGGAGAAGAGGAGGCTCAGGGGAGACCTTATCACTCTCTACAACTACCTGAAAGGAGGTTGTAGTGAGGCAGGGGTCAATCTCTTCTCCAAAGTAACTACCGAAATGACAAGAGGAAACAGCCTCAAGTTGCACCAGGGAAGATTCAGGTTAGAGACATTAGGAAGAATTTCTCCATGGAAAGAGTGATGAAGCATTGGAACAGGCTGCCCAGCAAAGTGGTGGAGTTCTTGGCAGTTTTTGGCATTCAAGAAATGTACAGCTGAGGCGCTTAGGAACATGGGCATGGTTTTGAAGGGCTTTATGGTTGGACTCGAAGGTCTTGAAGGTCCTTTCCAACCACAATGATTCTATGATTCTGTGATTCTGTATTTACATCTTGAATAGGTCATAGAGCCTAGAGCTGTCTCATAAAATATCCTGACCTTTGGAGGGCATCCGGGAGGTGTTACTGTGGGTGGTTTCTTAGTTTATTTTTTCTCAGAGGATCATCAGACACTTGAAGCAACTACAATCAGATTATATGACCAGTCAGTCTTTGCAATTCCCACTGTATAGCAGGTGAAACAATAAAAAAAAGTATTGAGTAATGAACATTAATCTGTATTCAGAGCTTTTTAATAAATGATAAATAAATATATCTGCCTCAGTCCTTTGAATTCTATCCGCTCATGTTTAGCTATGTGTTTTTAGTGGCAACACAATCTCCATGAGCTTTAGGCTCAACGAAGTCATGAGCAATAGCTCATTAAAAAAAATAAAAATAATCAGAGCTGAGATTTAAAATAGGGTGTGGTGAAACTGTGAGGGTGAAAAGTTTCACTCGATATCAATAGGCACTTGGGACCTCCTGGCAATTCCTTCACTTCCTCTTCAAAGAAGATAAGATTATTGTAGAATTAGCTATGCCATACTTTTGCATACAGCCAGCTTCCCGTTTTGAACCTAGCTTATGCGTTCCACAGCAAGAAACCAAAAACTACCACGTTACCTTTCATCATCAGGACAAGCCTTTTCTTCCAGTCATTTTGGCTCCACTAGGCTGAATAACATACACTTTTAAGCTTAAAATTGAAATAGTTTTAAGTTTAACTCTTTGTGGGAGAGGATTGGATGAATATTTACCAAGGAGTTTTTGGCCTGCCTGAAGCACCAGCAGCAGGATACAAATCTTGATAAACCTGTTAGAAGACATACTCTTAGGAAGGCAGAAAAGGGAGAAAGGCAATATAAAAGAACAGAGAAAATGGGAGATCTAGGCACATTGTAGAGCAGGTGGAAAAAATGGAATAAGGATATTGAACTGAAGCTTAAATAAGAAAAAGGAATCTGCATATTGTATGTAGTCACCTGATTCCTTGCTGTCGTTCAACTGGAAAAAGAGAAGAATGAATATTGGAAGAGAAAAGCAGTTTAAGCAAACTTGAGTATTTTTTCACTGCTTTGCTTTAGGGTGCTCTATGTTCAAGTTTAAAGACCTATATCTACCCTGTATTTTTGAGTATTAAATTGGTGTTTCGGGTTTGTTTAGTGAGCTCAGTAAAAATTAGCAGATTTGTGTAATTTATTTCCTTGTAGTCTGTCTGAAATTCCCATGTCATTGATTTCTTTGTGTGTGTGTGTGTGTGTGAATTTGTTATCCTTGTAGCCTTTGAAAAGAGAGATAGTGGTTCCAGACAGCTTCTTTTTCTCTCTTTCTCTCTTTCTCTGAATTCCCTGTAGAAGATTCTTTTTCTCTAGGCAGGAAACTCTAACAACTCTGGCTAAATGGGCCAAAGCAAAGCATTGGTTTTGTACACTTCCCTAACATTTATGTGGCTTGGGCTTGGAAGTCTTGCTTGGGGACTTTGAAACTTGCATTTTCAGAGTATTCAACAGACATTTTGGATAGATGACAAATGTTTCTTTTCCATTAAATGTTTTTTTCTACCTTTTATTTTCCATTAATGTTTACTTTTTCTAGTCACTGTACTTCTTAGATGGATTGGAGTTTTCATTCATGTTTCTTCTCCTTCTCGTGCTAAGCTAAAGCTGTCAGTCAAAATCACTTGAGTTGTTTTTGCTCTTTTTTTTTCCCTCAGATGGTCTCTAAAGTTCTTACACAGAATTAAAGCTGATTAAAGGTTTCATGTCATTCAAACACTGTATCCTCCTTCAGTGCAGTTTCTCTCATATTAACATCTCCCCTCATATGAAGCATTTCATAAACCGAACTGCTGAAACTTCGATCAGCCATCAGATCTTCATATTTCTTCATAGCTTCTTACCTTCCGCATCTGAGATCTTTTTCTTCTTCATACTCCTGTGGCAGGTAAGTGGTGGCCTACTTGAATCTGAGGTGAAGTGGTAAAGACATATAGCCGGTTGCTCCCTTAGAAGGAAGGTTCTGGATTAGTAGAGCAGATCAAAACAAACAGGAATTCTTGGATACTCTTTTTTAATATGTTTGAGAGCAGTTCAAGATCTCCCTCTCTTAATATAAAGATTCTCATTTCCTCTGTCTTCCAAGCAAAATTCCTGGTAATTTAAAGAAGATATATTTCGAGAATTTACATTTTAAAGTCATAAGCCCTTTCAGAATACCTTCAAACTTCCGCTAGCTTTGCTTTTCAGCTACGACAGCCTAAAAAGAATGTTACTTTGCTTCACTCAGCCCTTCCTATGGGTGTTAGTTGGAATGGTGTGAGTTACCTGGACTATATTTCATACCATGTTAGACATAATAGTCAAGTGTGTCTAGCAGGTGACCCCACCTTTGATAAATAAGTTAATCCCTGAAAGGGTGTAATATAAAATAGAGAAAAGTCAAGGATCACCTTAAAACCAGCTGTCAGAAGTTAAATATGTATTGTCCAGGGAAGGAGTTATCTTCTCTCTGCAAATTATTCTAATGCAGATGTGTGGGAATACTTAAGCCACATGTGGCATCTTGTGAAAATAAAGATTTGTTTTGGCTGAGCTAGCTGTATGAGTGATAGAGATACTGCTTTGAACTAGATCTTAGTTCATAACCTGCTGCTACCTTGGGATTAATTTCAGAATTTCTGTTTGTTTTTAGTATGTAGAAATTATTTCCAGCTGATTTTTAAAGGTCTTTGTATTCTTCAAACAGGCAAGCTACTGAAAAGACATGAGAAAGCCAGGAAGGACAGAAAATGACAGTAATTTTAGATAACATCCATTGTTTCTTTTTTCCTTCTCAGTTCTGAAGAAGCATCACCCTAATTCTATAGAAGCCAATGGTGATCTTGCCAGCAGTTGGAGTTTGATGCATTTATTCTTACTATGCCTTGTCTTTGCTGAAAAATCCTCTGTTACTTTGTGGAAAGATTTAGACTGCACAACTACCCTTTGCTCTGAAGCATTGCTGTGAGACATCTGGCTTCTGTCATTTTATGCTGAGATTCTTCCTTCCTAGAACACTGTTTAGGCTGTTAGACTATCTTTGGCCTGTTTTAGTCCAGGAGGTAATGGGAATGCTTGCAAAAACAGACAGATGTACAGACAAATATCTAGTAGAGATTATTGATTCCTGTTACATTCTTCTGTTTTGAGGGTGTCAGCTTCCCACAGTGAAATGGAAAGTATAGGGGATGGGGGAGTCTAGGATGGGGGAGAGATATCAAGAGAAAAATGGCATGCTGGAGGAGAGGAGCAGAGCTATTTCCCTAGCAAAGTTCAGACTGGTCACAATTGACTTGTGATTATAAGGCAAGAAAATTATCCCAGAGAGGAGCTGGGCATGCCAAACTCAAGGAAGTCTTAATAAAAGTTACAAATTTCCAAGCACAGTATAGCCCATCCCTACATGAAAGGACCCTGAAACTTGCATTTTCAGAGCATTTGACAGACATTTTGAATAGATGACAAATGCATCTTTTCCATTAAATGTTTCTTTCTAACTTAAATTTTCCATTAATGTTTACTTAGCATTACTTGTGCAGCAAGATCTTAACCTGATGGATGGGCTCAGCTGCAAAAGATTTGTCTGCACCTTTTTAGCACACATTTGATGAGGAGCCAGAAAAGGTAAAAGAAGGAAAAGAGGATTTATGTGGAGAAGGGTAAGAAGAGGGATATCTACTCAAGATATTAATTCAGAGAATCACCTTGAAATCCAAAAACTATATTTGGTATATTTGACTAGAAAACTGGCCTATGTAGTTGGTTCATATGTTGATTAGTCTTGAGTTGGCATTTCTCATCAAAAGACACTAACAGTACTTTAAATCTAAAAAGACATCAAAAGAATGGACACTAATAGAAAACAAATCTTTGTTTTGTATAGTACTTACATAGCACTTCAGAGACAGGCAAGGTGAAGAACTTTGGGGAAGGTCAAACAATAGGAGATGTGGGAACAGTGGGTATTATTTTGCTGCTTTGGATTTTTGGCTGCTTTGTCGCCCACAACTTACTTCTAAAAGTGTGTCAGTAAACCTGAAATGGGAGAGATATGTCTTACTTTACTTTGTATTTTAATCTAAATACATAAAACACGATGTTTGCCGTGGTTTTCTTCCTATTGAAAGAAAACTTACTGGCAAATATTCAGAATAATTGAATAGGCAAAATAGTCTGACTCTCAGACTAAAAATCATAGTAGCTTATAATTTCTAAAATCAAAGACAAAACAGCTAGTGGACTTAACAATTTACATTTTTATTTTCACTCCTAAACTGCTGAATCCATTTTAATCACAGTTGGGACAGGGACAGCCAACAACAACATATTGTTCCTAGTGTGAGACCTTTTTATGTCCTCTTTTGGGATGCAATAAATGTTGATGACCATATTGTGACCCTTTCCACCTCCACCTCTAGAAAAAATAGCATTTTGCCTATGACCATGAACCAAGCTTTTCAAAAATTTGAATGATTCATTAGAATTAGGCCTTAAAAAATAAGTCTTTTCCATATGACCAAATATGAACTGATTCCTAAACATCTCCATTTGACCTCAAAAGTTTTCAAGTACTTTGCACCTTAAAGATGAGAAGGAAAGGGGTTAGGTATTGGTATAGTCTGTGTACTTCAAAATGAGGTTGTTTTTCTTTGAAGGCTGGTAGCCTTAACAATTGACCTTCCATACCGAGAATACTCTTCCATATTTTTTTAGTAAGTACTCCTTGTTTTCAACATCGCTAATTGTGTAGAGGAGGTGAAAAGTTAAATTTTAAAGTTCTTGAGGTACAGAGAAAATGTGGAGCTGTCCTGTGTGCTTTTCTAAATCATGGTGTATCTGTGGTTTATCCAACAATACACTCAATATTCCCTCAAGCAGAATGATACAGAACATATTACTTAGGTCCAGGTGCTTATGACTGAGCCATCGGGACCTATTCTCATAAATTCTCTATAGACTATTCTCTTAAATGATCAGGCGATGATAATGAATGAATGACTTAACAAAGATTTAGAGGCAGAGCTTAAAGGTTCACTGAAACACTTGTAACAAGTGCAACATAGGAAATCTTCCAGTTGTTTGGGGACAAACAGAGAATTTAGTGAATTATGATTTTTTTCGGTTGGAAAAGATAGCAGCTTGATATAAATAAATGCAATCTGCATATTTATATGTAACTATATATTTACTTTTTATGGACTTCAGCTTGTCAGAATGTGAGTGGTTTGAAAAGATTTTCACAAATTTCTTGAAGGAGAGAACAAGTTTTGGAGAGAACAAGTTTTATAGAGAGTATTGTTATCTTGAATTTTGAAGAAAATTTTTTATTAATTTCAAGTGGAAAATTTAAAAAAGGTGAAATATTCTAGAATGTGTGCTTAAAAATATTTTGCCTTGGTAAAAAAAACTTTAGAAAAAAAATTTCAAGGAAACAGAATGAGTTTGGAGAATTTTTTGGAATAGTCAAATAACACTTCTACTGTCTCTGCACAGGAAACCTGCTAAAAATAAAACACTAGAATTCACTTACATTGTTACTATGTAAGCTTCTTCAGTGGTATCTGTATTTGGGCACATAACACACAAACACATAAAGCAATTTAAAATATACTTAGTTGGTGAAAACATGCATCAACTCCGATTTTTTCATGCCATTATTTAATAGCAAAACCAGCTCCTAAAAGATATGTTGTTTGGAACAGTGTTACTGCCCATTATTAGAAGATAAAACTAACACCATAGAATTCTTGTCCTGAAAGAGTAATTAAGGAGCTACTTCTCTGCCATCATTGCATTCAAGCCATCACTAAATACGAGGAAATCCTAGCAGCATTTTGGCTATTTTTACTCATTAATGATGTATAGAATCATTCCAAGATTTTTTGATTTATTCTTGATGAAATTGTTAATGATTTTTCCCCACTCTCAGATATTTTAAAACAGCCCTTGGGAATCCTGAAACCTCCAAATTTGCCTTTTCTAATTTTTTTTTTTTTCCCCAGGGGATACATGTTAGTCTGTCATTGAAGCGTTGCTCAGTCATTCACAGCCAGCAGGCTCTTTAAGGGCTTTGTATGCTGACTGGCTGCATAACATTCTTCATGTGTGCTAGAGTGTGAAGATAGATTTGTTTTAGGGAGTGGTTATATGCGCTGAGCTATATGACACATTGGCTGGCACTGGTTTTGATTTAAGAATCATAAGAGAAAAAACACTAACAAGCTTTAAGCAATGCCTCAACAATTTAGAGTACATAATAAGAAATTAAGAAAGTTTGTAAACTACACAAAAGCTTTTTAGAATGTCAAAATTTTTAACAGCTGTGCAAGTTGCTAGGAGTTGAACCAGAACCACTTAAATTAACACCTTTTAATTAAATTCAGATAAACTAATAACTTGAAAACATCTATCTACAATTGCTGTCCAGTAAGCTATTTGGAATATATGTTGGCACATAAGATAGGCTTCTTCTTTAGCCCTTACATCATTAGCAAAATAGTTTGCCCTGTCATAAGAAGTCTAAAGAGAATGTGCAAGAATAAACAGGCAGAAATCTTAGCTACTGTCTCACTGTTGGAGGTAGTTTCTGGTGCTTAAAGAGGAGGTAATTTCCCAATAGTGTCCCTTATGATCCAGTTGAAAGATCTGATGTCTCTGATACCTTACTCTGTATATCACATGGCCACTTAATTAATTTGATACTTCCTATCTGCTACCCTCCATTTGAACATGATGTATAGCACTGCTTTGCATGCCTGGGCACACCTACTTCTTAGTACATTCAGAGAGTATAGAATCCGTTTTGTGTTACTTCAGTAGCAATGACAGGATTAAATAGGACAACAGAAATAGGAAGAACTACCACCATCTCCACTTCGGCGTCAGAACAAGCAAGTATCAAATGCATCTATGAACATACATCAGATTAAAGGAAACTTAATAAAAAGACCATGTCCTTAGACCAGCATAATGTAGCCAGAAGGAAAAGGCAGCATGGAACATGAACCAATCCTCTATTTGGACTATTTTTATAGAAAACTATGGCACATTCCATTCCTTTCCATAGGAGCTCACACTCACACAGACATGAGAAATAAATGGCTTTAGGGAAAATTTTGGACAGCTAGACTATCTGACTCACTAAGTAAAAATGTCATCTTATCCTGCCTAACCTCCTTCCCTCTTCTACTCTGCTCCCCTGTTTTAAAAATGACATGCCTAACCATCTTCTAAAAAGAAAGACTACTTCTGATTAAGATGCCACAAAAGTGGACAAGGACTCAGGCTGCTGTTGCCCTCTTTGGTTTTTTTTGCTTAGGTGGTGCAAAGATTTTAAGTTCTTCAGATGAAAACAGAAAGAAAATGACTATTCACTGAACATCCAATTAAGGATATAAAGTCATCCAGCCATCCCACGCAAGTTTGACTCAGCCTAGTCTGTAAAATTGAGCTTAAGGAAACTGCGGACTTGCTAACAGCCTTGTCTAAAATCTTTAAAGTAAATGTGGTTTGATTATTTCAAAACAGTTTCACCTTTCTTCCCATTCCCTGTGCGATATGAATTTTAGAGATGAAGGTGCTTTAGTGTAAGTACTTGATCTAAAGGCCAGATCTAAAAGACACTTAGCCTCCATTTAAATGTTTTGCTATTCATGGAAAATTACTATGATATAAAATCAGTGGGAATTATAGTAGGAGAATGTCAAGCTGCTTTTGCGTAGAGAATTCGGTCCTTATTTTATTGTTTGTCATTTTTTTCTGCTAAGCCAAGCTTCAATAGTCAGCTTCCTTTTCTACTAATCTGCAGCTGCTTCACGGACTATCCATCATCTTTATTATAGTGTCATTTCTTTATGTCATTCTCTTACTGTCATACAGTAATCAGAAGCAGATCAAGTGGGAGAGAAATTGCTCCAAAGGGACGAGATCTGTTGCTGTAAATGATATGCTGAATAAGAGTGGAATTCAGTGCAAGATGCACGATACTTGTTTGCATATGTTGAGCTAGTGACTTGTATCTGTAAGGCACATTACAGATCTTTATTGCAGTCAATAATCCAACAATGATCGGAAGAAAGATTTTAGTGGCAAAATAGTTCCATTGATTTTACTATCATTACTAATTTGCATAAAGCTGAGCATTGTATAACTAAGCATAGCACTGTAGTGCTGTGCTAAAGTGGGGCCCAACAGCTTGAAACCAGAAATTCTGCCATTTCTTGCTGCCAGAGCAACAAGACTGATGAAGATTAGTTTCTGATGAAAACATATGCTGCATACCTTGAATGTATATTCTCATGCTATAATAATCCCAACCTTTCCCAATATCCTAAAAGACTTTTTGAAATATGACAGTCATTTTTTCCACCTTGCATTATCCTGCTCTCACTATGGCCCCTTCAGCACTCTTCATATCCCCTCTCTATCTTCAGCAATCTTGCTAGCTCAACAGAGTCAATATTGTAAGAGTCTGGAATTTTTTCTTTCATTAATGCTCATTGTTGTGTGCTTCTTGCTTGCCATTAAACGAAAGAAAAAAAGTCTGTGCCCTTGCTTTGATGAGGTTCCCCTGCCTCTCCACCCTTTTGTGCCCTGAGACTTCAGTTTTCAAAAGAAGTAATATCTTACTGTCTTGGACAGTAAGACCACTGACACAATCTGACAGACTACTATACTTCTGTCAGATTTGGATAGTGGATTAAACCACTAAACTGAAAAGTTATTGAATGATACGTATGGACAAGCTAGAAGCATGACCAGAAAAAGTCCCATCTTCTTAGAAAAGCAGCCTAATTTGTATTCTCTGGGCAAGACAACAATCACTGCAGTTTTTCTGTCACTTTCACCTGCAGAACTAGGGACTCCAGGTCCTGTCCTGGATTAGGGACTACATTTTGTCTCTTTCAAGTCATGGTATAGGTAAAATCATCACCAGATTAAACGTCCATGTGGAACCAGAAAGAAAAATGATTAAAGAAATCAAAAATATTTTTAAAATAATACACATAAGCATAAAGTCAATTAAAGATGCTGTATCTTGTATTTTACTCCTTGGGACTATTGCTGGTCACTTATTGCTTTGACCAGTTTTAGCTATTAACAAGAATCTTAATGAAAGCCTTAATAAGAAGCAGAAGCTGAATAGATGTGCATTTTCTTCCCGATTTTTATGAAATTGTCCACTACACACTTACACTAATGTTAAGGGATTAAACAGGTACCTCTGATGCTTAAATGAAGGATATTTTTATAAAATTTTATGTGGTATTGGAGATTTTATACCTTTACCATACTGCGTGTGACTTCAAGAGTATAATCATTTTGTGGGAAACTCTCCATCATATGTGTAAACAAAAGTATGCAATATACATAATCATATTTAATTTATATAGTTATAAATACACTTGTAAACAGCCTGCTGTGATCTATGAATTAACTACACACACTCTTGATGCCAAGCATTTGGAGTCTTTTCCTTACAGTCTAAGGCTTTAATTTCTCAGTAGCTACACAACTGTTAAATGTCAATCTTTCATTCAGCTAGGTTCACTGGAAATTTGGATTGTTAACCCAGTTTAGTGACTTTAGCTCTTAAGAGCTGGTTATGTTGAAGGTGATATCACTGGGATATTCTCCTATATTTGCAAGGCTATGACTCTGTATGTTGATCACCTAGGACAACTGTAGCTAAGTGAGAAGACAGTGGAACAGCAACAGAGGATAACAACTGAAAAACTATCACTTTTTTTGGTTGTCTGAGGTCATAGTCATTCTTTGGTGAGTAGGGTGGACCATGATCATGTTGGTCATCTTGAGAAAAGCTGTAAAGACAGACATAGAATTCCATTCTCTCCTGAGAGCAAAGTAAGAACAGAGGGTAGAAATTAAGATAGACCAATATCATATTTACCTAAGTAAGCATATCTTTCCTTAACTCTGAGAAATACCACATCCTGAGGCTGGGGAGGCATGACATCAGGCTTCTAAAAGGGAAGACACAGAAAGTTTACACACATGAAGCAAAGTAGCATAAACAAAAAGGGAAGTGAGAGAGGCTTTCCTTCCTTTTTTTTGAGATAATTGGATATAGTTTACCTCAGAATTCACAAATATTTCTAGACATTTCCAAAACTTTGATTCCTAAATAAATTTGGCTTGTAAACAATGTCATTCTATAACATCTTTTCCTATGAGTAGTGCAAAAATATATTGTTCTTCTAGGTTCTCTCAAATATAGTGAA
Organism: Crypturellus tataupa; assembly: GCA_034781795.1. Classification (NCBI taxonomy): domain Eukaryota; kingdom Metazoa; phylum Chordata; class Aves; order Tinamiformes; family Tinamidae; genus Crypturellus; species Crypturellus tataupa. Next base: position 1,069,128 of record JAWLRI010000879.1, read on the forward strand.
AAAAAAGGAAGCTCAAAGCAAATCCCAGGATGCCTCAGGCCTATTTGTGTAGTTTTGTTTGGAGCTCTTCTTTCTTCTGCAATAGTATTCACTCCAAAGCTCCTGAATCCATGGCACACTCTTCTGAGGAATAGACCAACTCACTGGGTTCCAATACTTGACAGATGCCAGGCAGACAATTGTTGAGGTTGAATCTTTTCTAATAGAGAAAATATTGCTTTACTAGCAGTAGGACAAACTCATTCCCTTCTCTTCCCCATTTCTATCCCTAATTTATACCAAATAACTCTCCTAAATGGGTAAGAGCGCACGTTAGTTCTTGTGCTATAGCAGCCAAGGAAGACTGAAAATTTTCCTTGTGGTTTCCATAACGAGTACATTTACCCTTTAAGGTCTGACCTGAGACCACCAGCTAATTCTGTGCTGGCCACCTGACAATAACTTTCAGACACTCATTTTCCTTTTAAAGTGTCAGCATGTGTGTGAGTGTGTGTGTGTTGGCGGGGTATTTTTCTCCTCCTTTATTAGCCTTTTTCTCACCTGCTGCCAGATAAACACCATGGAATAAGAATCTGCTTCATGCCAGACATAATTTTGAATTTATTAAGTTGCCATTCTTTTTACTCTTGATAGAACTTGACAGGCAAGCAGACAAGCACCTAAATTAACTTAGCTCCTAACCAGGAGGCCAAGAATAACAACACGGAGATAAATTGGAGGGGTAGAATATAGCAATGGTGTTGTGAAGGAGGCGGGGGAAACATGAGAGAAGGGAAAAAAAATGAACTTTAGGCTAGAGAAGATTTTTTTAAAAATTGTTCAAAACATAACAACGTGATACAAGCCTGCCAGAAAAACCTCGTCTGTGTGAGGAGGGCAGCACATACGCAGCGGGAAAAACCCAGACACACATTTGCCTCAGGGACAACATGGATTTAAACACAAGACAACTTCGTAAATGGAAACGAATGCAATGACCTCAGCTCAGGTCACAAGAGAGTAGAAGCCCACCGTGTTATGGAACTACTGCTGAATTAAGCATATTTGGCAGCATGAGTGTTTGGGAGACTCCCAAGGATGCGCAAGTTCTGAAGATTTAATTTCATTTCAAAGGAGGGTGGTCTTTCCATTCCAGGGTCAGCAACAGGACAGTGTGGTGGGTGTAGAGGTGGAAAGGGAAGCACACAATTTGGCTGACTGTCATGACCTCTGGATAATTGGAGATTTAACTTTCCATGTCTCAACACTCCCTAAATCTTCCCACACTAGCCAAGCCACCAAAAAAATAGATGAAGGAAAATCTTCCTACGTGGAGGAAGGTACATAATTGCTATGTTATAATATTCTTTCTCATGAGGTGTCTTGTCACAACAGACACCAGTTATTAAAGGGTATAATATAAGGGCTTTTTGTTGTTCACAACTGAAACTATAATAGATAACGTGTTAAACTGGAAGTACTTGGAATGTGTGGGAAGAGAACGCAGTGAGCATTGAGTAGACTTGTAAAGAACAGTGAGTTATGTCTGGAGCAAAGGGGTGTGTGCACATACACACATACTCAACTGCAAGTTGTGTCGCAGATACATTTTATTTAGAATGATTTTTTGTGATTTCATCCCATGCCCCTTCATGATACATGGTAAAGCAAAATTAATTGCTCAGAGATAATTATGGGGTGCATGCACCTACAACTAAAGCATAAAGAAAGAAAAGTTTGTTATGTGGATGAGAAGCAAAACTCCCCAAACTTCGCAGAAGTCTGAAAATCAAGTTAAAATTTGGGATGAAAAGAGGGTTTCAGAATTGCTCTCTTTGCTATACAAAAAAAATATATTTTGGTAAGGTGGATAGTAAAAAGCAATAAACTTAAAAAATATATGTATGTCAAGTGAGGGGTGGAACTTTCTTTTATGAAGGGCGAGAGAAAAATATCCCAGGCAAGTCTGTGCGTTTGCATTTGCAGGAATCGTATAAAGTACTGCCACTTTAAATGTTTTCTCAGGAGAAGTAAATATTTAATATTATACTTAAATATCCTTAGTAATTACCCATGTTCCTCTAAAAATGTGCCCCACAGGGTGTCTCTTTCTGATACACAGTAGCACCGCAGAGAGGCACCTCATCTTGACATCCTGCTTCTGAATCTGCCAGTGAACTGAAGGGTGGAGTGTGATTGCTACAGCAACAGCACGTCCAGCTGGAAATGTACGTGCTCCTGTGAGTTTAAGTGGAGGACACATAGGTAGGCAAAAACATCTGCGGTGATAAATTACGCTTGAAAAAATAAGTGGCCACCTTCCTGCAGATGCTATCAAACTTTGTTCATACGTACCAGCGCATACTGTGGCATGCCAGATATTTAACATGTACAGTGCAAAGAATTGCTAGTGGGAAGCATGGTACTTGGCCTTCACGACTTGTTTAGCTGTAGAAGCAGTCTTGTAAGACTTTGTTGTGCTGTGTCAATGTGTCGTGTCCCTTGAATTGTAAATAGTGGCATGAGCATAAAAATAGAACTTATAAAAACTGGACCTTTTTCCTAAAGAAGATTTAATTTTACCGCAGTTGCATTTTCTAGCTATTTCCTTCCCCTCCCACTTCCTCCTTTCCATACCAAAGAAATAAAGAAGGAAAATCCATGACTAGCTCTACCAAATCCTTTCCAAATTAGTCCAATGTACTGAAGCCCAAGAGAACCATCAATGTTACATGACAGCACAGCTGGAAAGGTAGAAGGTAATCTATATCAGAGTATTTGCTCGCTTATCTTCTGTCTCCCCATTCTCACAATATAATCATGCCTCAGAACTGTGATGCTGGTTAATATTGCAGGGTTATTTCCTATTCTAATAGTAATGCTCACACTATATGCCCTTCTAATTTCTGAATGAGATTTTCAAAGAGTCAAACAAATCTCTCAAGAGCATTCCTCTCAAGTCTTCTACTAATTAAGTACAAAGCCTGCTTGGGCAGGTCTTGGAGAGTTTAAATCAGTGCAATATAAGAAGTAATGCAGGGTAGCCAGGACCGTTTGATGCTTACAGTGAAGTAGCCTGCATCCTTCTCTGGAGATCTTCAAAACCTGCTTGGATGCGGTGCTGTGCCATGAGCCCTAGGTGGCCCTAGGGAGATTGGACTAGATGGACTAGAAGTCCTCTAGAGGTCCCTTCCAACCTTAGGCATTCTGTGATTCTATGACTGAATATTTGAGTTTTGATTTAAAGATCTCTGAATACACTGTACCTCACCCACACACTATAGCAGGAAATCTTAACAATATGTAGAAATATTTGACGGGAGAGTGTAAAGAGGATGAGGCCAGACTCTTCTCAGTTTGAGCCAGTGACAGGACAAGGGATAATGGGTATAAATTAAAATACAGGACGTTTCATCTACTTATGCGGAAGAACAACTTTACTTGCTAGGATGACAAAGCCCTGGAACAGGCTGCCCAGAGAGGTTGTAGAGTCTCCTTCTCTGGAGATGTTCCAAATCTGCCTGGATGTGACCCTAGGTCACATGCTCTAGGTGTCCTTGCTTGAGCAGGGGTGTTGGACTAGATGATCTCTAGAGGTCCCTTCCAACCTCAACCATTCTGTGATTCCATGTGATTATGTGAATATTCTAGAATATATAAACATAGAAGTATCTGTGGTTTCTCAAAATACTACTGACTAGCTTTAATAATGCAGGAAGTGTGGATTTTGCTTTACATTTTAGCATACATCTGGGTATGGGGAAAGACACCATTAAACTACCTGGGCTTAGGTTGGCCAGCATATGTACAAGATGAGAAATAATAGCAGGTCATTGTTTGCTTGCTATATGAATATAATGTTAATAATGTTTCCTCCTTCTTTTCTATATCTGGTGAAATATTTTTATTGATCGAAAACATGTTGCGTAGCAGTTACATGAACAGTTCTTGAAACAAGGTGCTGAATAGATGGCAAACATATCTTTAGGACATCTCTTGGTCTAGATAAGAGATACAGAAGCCTGATTGATTTGTGGTGATATTTCCTATTCTTAACTTCCCTTTTGGAGAAAGATTCCAAGCAAATATTCCCTGTCAGTGAGTGCCACTTAGTGTGTCTGATACAGCTATCACTGCATCATGGCATGTGTGTCCATGTATTGCAAAACAGTGAAAAGGTACTTATAATGATAACTAACTGGTACTGCTCTTTCCTTGAGTAGGAGCTGTGGAAGCAGTCAGCAGACCAGATGCTCACAGAGAGTTTGGCCAATCAGGTAATCAGATCCTTAGGTATTTTATCTAAATAAGCTAAGCAACATTGGACAATAGCAAAGTTTTGTGCAAATTTGTGTTCCTACAACTGCATATTGGAAAATCTTAAGATCTTGTTAAATATTATTTACTTATTGAGTGGTAGAAGCCAAAGTATTCTTGGCACTGCAGGAAGAGTTTCCTCTTGGCACTACAGGAATAGGAAGACCTTTCCCCTTGCCCTTCTTAAACTTACCATCTGGTTCTATTTATGCTCAGTATAAAGTTGCTAAGAAAAAAATGGGTATGGCTGAAGGTTGAATATGCCCTCCTAATGAAACCAGTGTAGATGGAAACAAGTGAAAATATGATTGTTCCTTTTTCTTAATCCAGTAATTAATTTATTAACATTTCAAAACTGATGTTTTCAACAAAGCTGTGTGTTAATTTAAATTCCTTTTTAAGCCCAGCTCAGCATCCTCGTCTCAAACATTAGCTTTTCTTCTGTTTACCTTGATAAAACTTTTGTCCCAGGCTTGAAAGCTACGTTCTCAGTCAGGCTCTGGTATACTGATCACTTTTGGTTGAAGACAGAGCAGTCTCTCTCAGTCACTGCTTTATCTTGTATCACTCATTTTCAAGTTGCTTTTAGTGGAAATTACCTCCACATCAAGAATATCAATAAAACAATATCTAGTTTTCTTCATCAGGTATAATCCATTACTTCTTACTTAAAATAAAGGCTCTATGTAGTGTATAGTAAGGGGCAGACTAAAACATTTGCTAGTGTCTCTTCTGGTCTTTCTAGACAGGCCTGACTGAACTTTTGAGCTTAGTCCATAGTGTACTAATAAAACAAATGGATAAGCCCCAGAGACCTATGTTAAAAGGACTGTCAGCATTTATCAGGTATTTGTGTCTATTTATATTAATTTTCTTATTATCTTATTAATTAAGTTTTCTTGTTATTAAGTTTTCTTCCAAATACAGACTTTTCTGTATGAATATAGACATGCAGCAACTGCAACCTGGGACATAAATGATTCTTCTCATTGAATTGGTGAGTCAGATTTTTGCCCTGTATCACTCACGCAATCTGGATAAAACCTTGATTTGAAATTTTGCTTGACTGTTCTTGTTACACCTGGAACCAAGCGTTTGCAGTTAAAAAGGGCTCAAACTTATGCAGAATTCCATGTTATAATTCTAATGAGGGACTCTTTACTTATCTGTGGTTAAATCTTCACACAGGTTTATTGTATTATTCTTTAAAAAATAGTATTTTTTTCTTACTGTTTGGTAACATTGTAAAATAGAGGGAAAATGTGCGGATAGATCAGTGGAAGAATAAAGCATAAGTCTCATATTCTTAAAAGATGTAGGAATACTTCTTTCAATGTGTGAAGGTACATGAAAGACATTATAAAATCCATAATAGGTACAAGAAAGGATAATAACTGTATGTGTAAGTATGCTAAAATTTTAAACATTCAGTGGTAGAAAGAATAGATGTAAACTTGAACTACCATTTCTTACATATTTTTCCCTTGTTTTCTCACCCCAAATTTATTTCATTTTATTTTGTGTATTGTAGGAAAAGCATCTGTTTTCATTTTTTTACTTCACAGAGTTCTCATTGCCTCCAGAATGCCTGGGGAGTTGTGGTGCACCACTGTCACTTCTGCTAGCAGTCTCTCCCAGACAAGTTGTGAGCTCCCCACTGCCTCTGGCCCAGGAAGCCCCTGAGCCACAAATCCCTGGAGAATGGGAGAGTATTCTGGGGAAGTATCACTGCCTGTGTGCCTTATTCTTCTTTAGATATCTAGTTTGACCGCTGGTGAAGACAGGATCCTTGGTCAGATAGCCTGAGCAGCTGCGCCTGCTCTTATGTTCTCTAGGAGATTTTAATCTCCTCCAGTAACTCACGGTTTATTTTGATATTGCATGTGCTACTGACCCCCCCGGCCACCAAGATATTCATCATTACATGAAACTGGAAGCACATGTATTTGGATTGTACCCTGACACCCTTACTCTTCTCTTCCAGAATAGCTAATAAAAAGAGACAGAAGCAGATATGAAAGCACAGAGCACACCCATCTAGCTGAGAAAAGGCTGTGTCAGAGCTATGCAGATTACAAGAACCTTGTGCAAGGCAGGGGTAAGCAGTAGAGCAATAAGTTAGGCAGACTACTCTATGCGTCATGTATATTTGAAAACTTCTAGTCCACAGAGCCTTTTTGTGCAAGGCAGGGGATGGATGCTAGCTGGTGTTTTTCCATAGCATGGACTGACAGGCAAATGTGCCATGTGTAACGGCTAGATGATGAAGCAAGTCTGGATGATGTAGCAATTGCACAACTGCAGGACTGTAGCTTCACTGTGAGAAAGAGGCCTCGAATTCCTTGATTTCAGCATAACTTTAACTACCAATTAATCCTAATTTCTCATTATTTTTTCCCAACTAGATTTAAGTCTACAGTGTGAAGTCTTTAAATAATCCTTTTCACTCCTCATGTTTATATTCTCCAAGCTTCTGTAGTTTCCTACCTTGTTTCCCCCTCTGTCCCCCTCCTTCCTCCCTCTCAGTTGTTACTAAACCAGGCAGCAGAAAAATGGTTGGTTGAATCCCCAAAGCAAGTTAGGACAGACATGCATAAAACAAATATATCTATACACACCCTCAACCGCCCAGAGCATACACAGGATGCATTTAAGGCAAAGCAATTACTGCGCCTTGCTACTTCAGACTTTCATACATAATAACACGCTCTGACCTAGCTGGGAGTGTCCCTCTAATCCTGGAGATTTTTTAGTCTTTAAAAGACACAAATGCAAGAAGTTGACACATATCCAAACACTGTTATAATATGGAGAAATCTTTAAAATCCACCATAAAATATATATTTTTGAAGCTTACTTAGATAGATTAATTCCTTGTGCAACCTCTGTCAGATCCATAGAATATAGTAGGATGCGTTTGCTTAATTATTTTTTTGGACAAAATTTAATAAATCTAGGAGTTAGCAGCTTAGAGAGATACATAGATGTGTCTACACATGGCAATAAGCATTTAGATATTTCACTTTTCTGTCAGATATAATATAGAAAAAATGCCAGGGGAGAAGAGCTATTGCCCAGCTGATTGGGACATGGGAGTTTCATTGTTCTTTGTCTTGTCCTTGAAAGATTCAATTCAAAATTTAGTCCTGATCTCTTTTGGAGGGTTTCTCCTTTCTCCCAGCTAGAAAACAGAGATCATAAACTCTTCCTTCAACATGCTGGAAAGGAGATGCAGTAAACTGCACAAGGAATTAAGATAATTTTGAGATCCTATTAAAATACAAATATCTAAGAGATTCCGTGGAGAAAGCTCACTGAGACTTGAGTCAAAGAAGGGCAGTTTGTAATACTGGGTTGGGAAAGATATTATAGCAAGAGCAGTCCTTTAGATCCTCCTTAGGCGGACCCATCCAAACAGGCACAGTGGATCCATCATAGAGTGCTTTTATTCTGTATTTAGTTTATTTCAGCTCTATGTGCTCACTTCTGCTTAATTGAAAAGTTTCTTGCTTCTTCAGCTGCTGGACTGGAAATATAAATAATTTATGAAAGTTATTAAAAATAACTTATAAAAAATATAAATTCATAAAACAAATATAAATTTAGTGAGGGCCACCCTTGAAAATTAATGATAATGTACATGATGTGGTGCTTTTTGGTGAGAATGGCATGGAGAATTGCTTCTGGGGTTGTGTTGGTGGCAGCAGAAAGTGATTCTCACTGTGATCATTCTTTCCATTTGAATTAGTAATCTCACATTGAACAATTCCCTGCTTATCTCTTGTCTTTTCCTGGGAATATTCCTCTTTCCAAAGTTCCACCTCCTTAGAGATGTTAGATGGGTATGTTTGATTACAAAACCAGATTCATCTCTGACTATTTATGCCTGTTGCAAATGGATCACTAATGAATTACACCATATTAAAATTCCTATACTCTACCCCTTGGTGGGCTGTCCTGCTGGCTATACTGCTAATAATATTAACTACTAATAATATTAACAAATTAACAGGAAATGCATCTTTGAGCTATTTCATCAAGAACCTTTAATAAGCAGTATTAATCTAAAATGTATAAAGCAGATTTCAAGCAAGTTCGTATATCAAATATAGGCAAAACCTGAGAAAAAAAATGAGTAAACACTATTGTTGGATTAATTTCCCTCTGAAAAATTATAAAATTCTTCACGGAGAAGCTGTATATAAAGAAACCTCTGAATTCTTTCCTTGAAACTATCTGCAGTTTGTGGGGAGGAGCAGGGTCACTGTGATGGTGAACCAAAGACCTTTATTTAGAGTTGAACACCACTTACAGGGCTTCCGACGCAGAGACAGCCCCCCACCCTGCCCGGCAGCACACAGAGCCCAGCAACCCAGCCAAACAAACCAGGCAATCACACACCAACCATGCCCAAGGCCGTCCAACTAGCTGCTTGGTCATGAGCGCTCCATGTGGCTGCAGCTCCCACCTCTCCTGCTCAGATCATCTGTTGAGGAGACACACCCTCTCACCGGCCCCAGGCTGGCCCCAACATCTCCCTCTTTTTTGTTTTTTGTGACACTTAGCCCCAGTGGGGGGCTCCACGACTTAGCCATAGTAAGGGATCCAGGGCACTGCCATTATGGTTCTGGAGAGGATAATGAAGAAAGGGAGGAGGAGGCTGCCACTAGTGCCAGTCAGACTCATCACACAGGAATCCGCTGCAGGCCTTGATATGTGGAGACACAAGCATACCTTGTCCCCATGTTATCAGTGGTACTGCTATTCCTCACTGACCTGTCCCCAGGTCCCATACCTCCACCATGGCTTTACTAGGTTGGGTTGGTTTCTTTTCCACCAAAATGCCGCAGCATTGGCGGGGCCTTGTCCACTTCATGATTTGAAAAAATAAGCAGATAAAGAGCTTTCCGCAACCTCTCTTATGGAGAGTATCCCTCACTCTCCCATTTTTGTTTGTTTAGCATAGTCTTGAGAGTGCTGTGAGCATGCTCGATAATTGCCTGGCCTGTGGATGAGTGAGGTATCCCTGTGTAGTGTCGAATCCCCCATTACTAAAAAAAATGTGAAAATATTTGAAGTGTAGGCAGGTCCATTATCTGTTTTAATTCTAGCTGGCACTCCTAGGGTAGCAAATGAAGTGACGGTGAACATCTCAAGCCTTCTTGCCACAATGTGTCAATGCATAGATGCAGGAGGAGAACATATCTATGGAGATGTGCACGTATTTTAATCAACTGAATTCCAGAATGTGTGATGTCTGTTTGCCTGAGTTGAAGCGCTTCCAGTCCCCGAGGGCTGACTCCCATCATGGGTGGTACAAGTGGCTTGGCACTCTTGAAAGGCTTGCACTATCTGCTGCGCTTGATCCAAAGAGACAGCGATCATTCAGCCGCTTCACACTTCGATGAAAGAAGGAGTGGGACAGTCATGCTTGTTGATACGTGCCCAGAAGGACAAAGGTCCCCGCTAAGGCATCTGCATGGTGATTCCCCTTCAGTTATCAGACCTGGTAATCCAGCGTAGGATTGGGTGTGAACTATAAAACAAGGGGCTGTACTGTGGTTTAGTAGGTATAGGAGTTCCTTCAAGAAAGCATACAATAACGGGTTAGCAGCCTCCTTCAGGTAGGAGCACTCCAGGTGCTCAATGAGTCCAGTCACATAAGCAGAATCTGAGACTATTGATCGCTGCCTTAAAGCGACGAAAACAGCGTACCACCGCTGCGAGTTCCAAGATTTGAGGGGAGCAGGTGACCTTTTCCACGTCGCTTGCCCAATCTCCGTTGGGGTTTTGCCATACTATAACTGAATTCCCAGTTTTCACAGAGCCATTTATAAAAAGCATCAAGGCTTCTGGTATAGGAACTTTGGTTAATCTGCGGGACCAGTCCTGTTGAACTGAGGACTGTGAATCGTGGATGACAGGGGAAGTGTACAGAGATGTTACCTCCAGTCAGCCAGGGCAACCTGCATGGATTGATTGGACTGATGCAACCACTTGAGTCATTGTGTGGACATGGGTAATGTGATCATCTGGGGGTCTTCACTGTTAAGTATGTTAAATGGGCCCGCCTCTTTTGCACCACTGTGGCTAGCATCTCATGCCACTGGACTACCATTTTTGAGAAAGTTGTATGGGCACTTCTTACACACTCAATGGCTCTGCCTTTGGGAGATGGCCTCGGCAGTAAGGCACCATGAAGACACAAGATCGGGTCTCCCTTCAATAACTGGAATAAGGGGTGCAGCTCCTCTGTAGTTATGCCAAGGAGTGACTGGATCCAGTTCAGCGCTCCCAGTAACTGTTGCAGATCATTTAAAGTCCCCACTTGTGCTGGGAGCTTGACCTTCTGTGGTGTTATGGATCTGTCATCTACGCACTATCCCAAGTATTGCCATGGCACAGTGTTCAAGGGTGGGCCAGACAAACAGGCACCAAGGCACAGGCCACATACCACTGACAGTTAGTTGGACTATTACACATTCCTTGCGGGAGGACTATCCAGTGGTAGTGTTCATGAGGCTCATGTTCAAAGACGGGACAGAGAAAGCAAAACTGGAGGCGTCGGCCAGATTGAGAGGAATAGAGAAAAAATAGTCCTTTAAGTTGATTACTATAAGACGCCAACCTTGGGGCAACATGGCTGGTGATGACATCCCTAGTTTCAGATCTCCCATGGGCTCAATGACTGCGTTAATTCGGTGGAGGTTGTGAAGGAGCTGCCATTTACCACTCCTTTTGTGGATGACAAAAACCGGGCTGTTCCAGGGACTGGTTGACAGTACTATATGATCTGCTTGCAGTTGCTCAGCCACAAGGTGTTGCGGCTTCTCCCTTTGGAGGGGCCACCGATCGACCCACACCAGGCAATCAGTTGTCCGGGTAAGGGCAGGAGTTAGTCGCTTGTCAGTGGCCCTTACTGTAAATTTGTTCCTATCTTTAGGCCCCACTGCCCCAAACCATATCGACCCCATAACGTCGATGGCAGTAGTAAAACGACAGGTCTCACCATAGATGTTCACCCTTCCAGTCCACAAAGGACCACAGAATGCAAACTCTTCTGAGGGGCAGTTATGCCTCCCACCCCTGTCAGTGCTGAATCCACGTGAATGAGTGGCCACGAAGGTGGCCACACCGCAGCTGCTAGGACCATGACATTGGCCCCGCTATCCAATATCCCTTTAATTTGCCTAGTTTCCCCAGAGGTGGAGTGCGTAACGTCACAAGTTAGCATAGGTCTAGGTTGATGCAATGGTTGTGCCCAGAAAATCAGTGGGGCCCCCATGGAGCCAAAGGTCCCCCTACCGGGAACTTGGTCCACTGCCACAGGCAGGGACGGTCAAAAGTAAATCAACTGTGCTCCCCTTGCTTCCTGTGGGATTCGGCATGGTGGATTTGGTGTCCACATCATTATTTTGATTTCTCCCTCATAATCCACATCTATTACCTCCGGCAGCACAAAAAGGCCTTGCCTTGACAGCTGACTGAGGAACACCCTATAAGAAGCGTGTTTTTTCCTCCTCCAATGGCCCATGAACCCCTGTGGCTGCAGTTATGTACCTTTGTGTCAAATAGTTCAGTGTTGTCGAGGGTGGCCAGTCCATCCCAGCACTTCCTGCGATACTGGCACAGATGTCATTTGCACAGCCAGAGGGTTTTGAAATTGAACTTGTGTCTGCGCGCAGACCCTCACCACGCTCCGATAGTGGTTTCCTGTCCCATCTGCAAGGGGTTTCCCGTCCTTACCAAATTTTGAGTGGCACTGGTTCATGTAGTGTCACCCCTTATGACAACAGGGACATATCCCCAGAGTGGCGGAATCTTTTGCCCACTCCAGCAACCCTTTTTCAGTCCTTCCTTCCCTGCCACAGAGGAAGCAACAAACTTCCCCCAAGTTTTACTGCCATGAAAGCTTGAGCTAATGCTGCAATGTTTTGTGTGTTTGTTCCCACATTTTGGCATGCTGTGATCATTTCTGATATAGATGCGTTCAGTAGTCCCTTCAAAATCCGTTGACAAACCTCATTTGTGTTAACGACTGCCAATTGTCTAAACAGCGGTGGTTGCATTCTCGACTTATCTAACCCATCACGTAATCTGTCTAGGAACTGCATAAACAACTCTGTGGTCCCTTGATGAATGCTGACAAAAGGCTTTTCCTCCTGATCGCTCTCTGGAACCTTCTTATGAGTTCTCAATAATACTCCACGGAGCTGTGTTAAACCCTTCTACAGGAATTGCTGCTTGCGCTTGAGGGGTTTGGAACCTCCCTTCTCCCATTAAGGTGTCAAGATCCACCCCTCTCAACAGTCCCTGCTGTTGTAAATTCTCTAGGGACAGCGCACTGGCTCTGTGTTGCCATTTGGCCATGAACACAGACATGCGCATCAACAATCTCCAATCATGACAGGGGAACAAATGGGTTTCTGCAAGGATCTCCAACAGATTTAACATGAACGGGGCAGTCCGGCCATTCTCATTTACTGCCTTGCAGAGTTCCTTGATTATACTGTTCCTGTTCAGTGGCTAGTATCAAGGACCAATGACCCTGCGAGATAATGACCAGGAAGGCTGCCAATATTCCTGTATCCCTCATCTTCTGTGCCTTCCTATGAACTTCCGTCCAGCGGTCCCTCGCCCCCAGAACCTCCATATCCCCTGAGATGCTTTCCGGGCCCTCCCCCGCATTGGCCAATTCTACCACAGCCTCCGGGGGTGCCGATGGCTCCAGAGCAGCGGCCAGGGTCCCCTGTGTGACCCCCACTCCTGCATATGCCTTAAGGGCTTCAAAAAGCATCCACCATGGCCCTGAGAGTGAAGCCACCTCCCTGTCACTTTTTGTTGCCCTATCCCATAGTACCACTCCAACCTTATCCCATGTGGCTATCTCAACACTGTATCAGTATCTAGATGCGGTTCTTGCTCATGCACCCATATCAAGAGGTGTTTTAAATCAGTCTCTTCTAAAGTCCGCCTCTCTGATGCAAAATGTGCTTCAGCACTTCCACTGCATTCTTCTGCTCCTGTTTCCCATTGTCCTCAACTGCTTATCTCCATCTCGCAGGAGGCAATTGTGTGCACACAGCTTCCTTTCAGCATTTCTTCAGTCGATATACTCCCTGGTGCAACAAGTGCGTGTGACGCGTTCCTCTGTCCCTGTTCAGGCGCCATCTGTGGTGTATGGAGGAGCAAGGTCTCTGTGATGGTGAGTCAAAGACCCTTATTTAAACACCACTTACACAGCTTCCAACCCCGGAGCAGCCCCTGCCCTGCCCGACGGCACGCGAAGACCAGCAACCCAGTCAACCAGATGGTCAAACACTGACCGTGCCTGAGGCCATCCTGAGCTGCTGGGTCATGAGTAGGCCATGTGGCTGCAGCTCCCACCTCTCCTACTCAACCCCCATCTGCCAAGGAGATGTTCCCTGTCACTGGCTCCAGGCTGACCCCAACAGCAGTTAATTCTTATTTACTTCCAATTTTTGGGTAGATTTCACTACGTTGCAACTAGAGAGATGCTGTTGCTGTTGAGCTGTTAATTTTCATTTCACTGAGCATTCCGTTTACAGCATCTGAGCACATTTTTTTAAACAATCCAGTAAGTAAATAAATAAATAGATAAATAAATAGAAGCAATGCACTTGGATCACCAGTCAAAATCTATATTAGAGAGAAGTCTGTGTCTGCGATAACCATCTGCTTCTAGGCATCCCAGAGGAAGCTGCATAGCATTGATAATATTTATCAGCAAAAGTGTCATCCAACACCAGTGGATGACATCTGAATTTATCAACAATCTTGCTCTGCTGCACTACCAAATGCTCTGTGCATTCTTGTGGCCCGTGATATGAATGTGTAAAAGGCGCATATTCATATATACATAGTCATATACACACATTCAGATACAGCCCAAGGCTATATCTGCCTGTGCCTGCCAAACGTACGTGCTTGAGATGTACACCACTGTAGTGGTGTACTTTCTATGAGAGAAGACTCTTCTTGTGCAAAATGGACATAAAATTTTCTTTCTTTCTTTGAAGATTTTAAGATTTTTCAGCAAATATCCCTGATTTCATTTCTTGCAGTACTACTTCAAAAAATATATATTTACAAAACAAAAGATCTTTAATTTTTGTTTTATGAATGCTGTCATTTTAATAATTTTTTTTCCTGAAAGCCCAAGCCTGAATTGTTCGGGTGGAAATTTTGTTATTGATTCAATATGCTAGAAATAGAGCCCTATGAAAATATTAACTGATCATCTCCCAGTTGCCAAGAAAAAAGATCTTGTGATTGGAATTCTCCTTTTTTAACTCTTTCCTTCTATGCACCCATGTTACTGTCCTCAATAATACCTGGAATATTGATGAAAATACAGCTTTTAGTCAGGCCTTTTAGAAAGTGAGCTTCTTGTGTGAAAATGTTGATAAAAAGAAGTGGGATCTTTTTTCATCTGGGACTTAATGTGTTCCAGCAAATAGTTTCCTCTGTCTCTGCATCCATCTCAACAATAATTGAATGTTGTAAAAACTAGAACTATGACCTTGCTATATAGGTAGGGTGTTCGCTTGCACAAAGTCTACAACACATTTTCAAAATTACCAAACCAAACTTGAGTTAGGGTTATGCTGAAAATCTGAGACCTGAACAGAACTGTTGACTAAAAAGAGTGAAGTCATTTTTCCATCAATTTGAACAGGAATTTTCCCATTGACTTCAGCAGAGTTAGGATTTAAAACAGCAATCTTAAAAAATTCTACCCAGCAGCAGTAGGCAGTAAATTGTTCTAGATGTGATTTTCATTTGTTTTGTTTTTCAAGAATTATCTTGAATTAGATGCTCATCTAATTTTAATCACATTTGCAATGTTAGTGTTCCATATTTCACTTTTTATATTATGTCCTACATTTATAGGAACCCAGAATAATCTCTAAATAGAAGCAACAAGTAACACAAATTCTTTATTGTTTAAAGTAAATTTTATTTTGTGAAATTTAGCAGCTGAAGTAAACACTGCTCTAGTTAAGCTCCATCCTAATATTGTTTTTCAGATGCTCATAAATTTCTCTTTTGACACTATAATTTTCAAAGCTTAAACTCATACCAAGAATGAAATGTATTTTCTGTGAAAAACAAATATGGCTGAGACCAAAAAAAACTTCCAGGTATGTTTCATAAAGCATAGTTCTGCAAATTATACTAAGTTTGAAGAAAACGATTCATTTATTACCAGTTTAAGAGCACTAAAGATGATCACAGAACCAGAGAATGGTTAAGGTTGGAAGAGACCTCTAGAGGTCATCTACAATCCCCCTCAAGTAGGGACACCTAGAGACCTAGAGCATATGGCACAGGGTCGCATCCAGGCAGATCTGAAGATCTCCAGAGAAGGAGACCCCCAGGACAAGAAGGAGACCCCCTGGTCAGCCTGCTCCAGTGCTCTGTCACCCTCACAGTAAAGAAGTTCTTTCTCACATGAAGGTGGTACTTCCTATGTTTCAGCTTGCACCCATTAACCCTTGTCTTGTCATTGACCACCAGAAGAAGAGTTTGACCCCATTCTCCCTACGTTAACTCCTAAGGTACTTGCACATTTCAATGAGATCTTCTCTCAATCTTCTCTTTTCTAGGTTAAACAGACCCAGCTCTCTTAGTCTTTCCTCATATAAGATAGATGCTCCAGTCCCTTAATCATCTCCGTGACCCTATACTGGACCCTCTCTAGAAGCTCCACATCCCTCTCATACTGGGGAGCCCAGAACTATGGCCTCAGCAGAGCTAAGAAGAGGAGCAGCATCCCCTCCCTCAACCTGCTGGCAACGCTCCTCCTCATGCAGACCAGGATCCCAATGGCCTTCTTGTCCACAATACTGCCTTAAGGTTAACTTGTTGTACACCAGGACTCGCAAATCCCTTGTCCACTGAGCTACTTTCCAGCAGGTCACCCCCTATTCTGTACTGGGATCTGGGATTATTCCTCCCCGATTGCAGGACTCTGCGCCTGTCCATGTTGAAATTCATGACATTCCTCTCTGCCCAACTCTCCATCCTGTCTAGGTCACTCTGAATGGTAGCACAACCCTCTGGAGTGTTGGTCACCTCACCCAGTTTTGTATCATCTGCACTCTGTGTCCAAGTCATTGATGAAGTTGAACAGCACCTGGCCCAGTACTGACACCTGCAGGACACTACTGGCCTCAGGCCTCCAACTGGACTTGTTCTGGATGCACCTTCTTAGGATGTTAATTAAGGGATATAAGTGTTAAAGATTTGTTGATTTTTTTTTCACATATTTGTTTAGCAATTGAGGCTGCTTTCTTCAAATAATCTGTCTTTAAGATTTCACTAATGATGAAATGGATCGTTTTTTAAGTTCTTGAGTTCAGTTATGAGTTTACAACTCTAAATTAGCTAGTGACAGCTACAGCTAAGAAACTCAGCATGTGACAAGCAAATATATGTAAAGTAAACATAGGCTCAGAGTCTCATTCAAGTGTCTTAGTAGTAGTTGTTCTTCTGCACTAGGATTCTCTCATAGCTAGTTCCAAAAACAGTTGATGCCAAAGCTCTGTAAAGTTGCAATGTCTTCACATACACCTTTCCCAGACAAACACAATAAAAGTAATTGAAAATGAAATAATTAAAAAATAAAACATGATATTAATTTTAAAATATTTATATTCAACTAAGTAGTCAGCCAGCATCATTTAATAAAGTTCCTGCAGTACTTTGTGTTCTTATGTAGACCTTCAGGTCTCCCCAGAAACAATACATCTTTGTCAGACAAGAGAAATTAGTAAATCTATTAATTCTAATTGTACTACTTGGCTTTGGAAATTTTCATAGGCAGTTCTGGTTTCATATTTATTGACACAATATCTCAAGAATTCATTCTCAATGAATCCAGTTCTTGTTTCTCTATGGCAAGACTTCCATCAGCATTCACAGGACTTGAATAGAATCATAGAATCATAGAATCATAGAATGCCTAAAGTTGGAAGGGACCTCTAGAGGTCATCTAGTCCAAC
Organism: Crypturellus tataupa; assembly: GCA_034781795.1. NCBI lineage: Eukaryota > Metazoa > Chordata > Aves > Tinamiformes > Tinamidae > Crypturellus > Crypturellus tataupa. The sequence continues at coordinate 1,086,452 of JAWLRI010000879.1, forward strand.
CTCCTTGCACACGCAGAGCCAGTTCCTACCACGAATGATTTCTGATGAATGTGAATCTTTTATACTCAAATTTCTTAGTCTTCTATTTTCTTTCGAATACTCATGTCTATCTTCTTTGACAGCATCTGAAGTGGTCAATTAAAGGGACTCAAAATAAGATATAAACCCCCTGAATGAACGTACCAAAGCATGTGATGTTGTTCATAATTTCTATAAAGAACTAAAAAACAAGCCTTAATCTTACTGACTTTCTCTCTCCAAGAGAGAAGGTAAGGCTTCATGCAAGCATTTAGAAGGCTCTAGGAAGACTTTTTTTTATAGTGGGGAGAAGAAGGGGGAATGAGGACAGTAAAGTTTAAATATATAATTTAAAGAGCTTCCAAGAAGAAAAGGAGCCTTTCAATGATGTTTGAGATGGTAACTGCTTTTCTAATGCTGTATTGGCATGGTAGAAATGGAAAATACGCCTCAGAAGAAAGCAAGAAAAAAGAGATTTCATCTTTAAAGGTGTGGCAAAAAGTTTTGTAAATTAAAACATAAATCAGTCAACTTTTACTTCAATTAGCCTTGCCAAAAATACTTCTGTTAAAAAAGTCACTTAAGAGTTTAAGGTAAGCCATAAATCATTGCCTAATCAAAGATTTTAGTACCTTAGAATAAAGTACCCTCCCAATACTGCCCACTATGCTGGCATGTGAGTGGAGGTAATAGGGGACCTTGGCAATAAATGTTGAAAGGAAAGCCATAGGGGTATTACTCCTTCACTCAGAAAAGACATTAGAAACCTTGTCAATAAATCTTGCCATGCACCTGTGACACTCTTTAATCAATTTATTTCATACCCTCAAGGGAGATAGCGTATGTGTTAGTCTATGGTTCCTTTTTGAACATACATACTAGGCCCTACCACCTTCCTGACAAATGTAGCTGTTAATTATTGAACAAGTTCACTGTAGTGATTTAATTACAACAGTTTGTTGTAGTGACATGGTATCAGATTACTTAGGGCTCTAGGTACACAGTGGAGAATGTATGGAATCAGTCAAGAAATTATGGCAGTCAGTAGGCCCTGGGAAATATAATTTTGATTTCCTTTACAATTTGCAGCACTTTTATGTATTATGGGCACCAGCCTTGTACATTTGCTTCAGGATAAAGCTAACATCCCACTTTTCAGAGAAAAATCATCCACACCTGAGATGTCTTCTTGGAACTGGAAAATGGATGTGTGCCAGATAACACAAAATATTTTGTTTCTGGATTCAGCTGGTTCAGAGTCTGGAAAGTCATGGTAACAGACCAGAAAAATCAAACCTGATGTGTACCTTTGATTAGTGACAGGGATGAGAGCATTTCAAACTCTTACTAATTGTGAATGTCAACACCTCATTTGAGGAAGTAAATTTCCCCTGGTTATGCCTGCTTCCCATCCTCCGGAGCACCCCACATTCAACCATTGGTCATTTTTCGCCAGTGTGTTGGCCTAGTGTTCGGCAAATAAAGTGCAGGCCACCTTAACCATGGCTGTTTACACCATCTTCAGCTCCCTGCTGGCTGCACCCTTAGCCCTTTGCCTCTAGCATAGCAAAGAAAGAGTGGCAATGAGAAGGGCCAGGGCTCAGAGCCACACCACAATGTCTTATGTTTCTGAGACTCTCCTCAGCATTTCATGCAGGACTTCTGCTGTCCTATTTCTGAGGAGAAAGTTTTGATTATGTTGAGAAAGCTGATTATCTTTCAGTCTTGTCCCAAATATGAGATGAAACTCTCTTCTTGAATGCTATATGTACTATATGTAATCCCATTACCTTGTTCTATAGTTTTTGGTGAGATCTTGATGGCTACATGAAACAGTTGTGCAAAGAATACACTATTCCTTACTACTTTCACAGCAGACATGATTAATTAGCAATCTGTAAGCTATTTGAAGATTAACTTCATAACCAGATAAGCTCAGGAGCTAGCTGAGGTGAATATGTCTTATATTTGTGACTCAAAAAACAAACAAACAAAATGAAACAACAAAAAAAATCCTTTCACTTTGCAATTGGGGAATAAAGTTCAAGACTAGCTCACTGGATTCAGAATTAGTCATTATGATTCACTTCATAAATAGCACTCCCAGTTATTATAAATTCCATATGTCTAGTTATGAATGAGCTGACCTTAAGGGAACATACAGCTAGTTGAAAATAGAACAAATTTAAAGTATTTACATTTTAAGTTTAGTGCTGAGAGTCTGGCTGAGGATGCATGACATTTTCTGAAGAAAGTCTGAAAAGTCCCTTCTGCCTTTGACAACTATTAGTCTTCCAAGCCCTCCTTTGTTCTGATGCACTCTGTCTTCTCACTAGGCACAGAGCACTGTGGTCAGGACAAACTCTGTGCTAGTACAGAAGACTGCTAAGTTATTGTTTTGTTTTTTATTAATTCCTCTTTTAACATGTACAGTTTTCATCATTCAGCTTCCTTTTTTTTCTAGGGTTGCTTTAGGGTTGGTGAAGGGTTTTTTTGTTTGTTTGTTTTTGCTTTTGTTTTTGTTTTTTAATTACTGGATTTAGTTTTCAACATTTTTCTTTAATGTTTTTCTCTTCCGATGCAGTTGCCTACTTCAAAGTGGTTTGGATTTCTTTCATGGTATGTTTCTAAAGCTGGCTTTCATAGTATATTTTAAATTGTTTATAGACTTTGACTTTTGATTCTTAGTAGTAGCTTAAAGGATATATTTGGTGCTAATGAAAAGTACCAGACCATGACAACACTGGAGACAGAAATCTTCCCTTTCTGCTCTCCTGAGTGTATCTATTTAATAGTACAGCACATGGCACTTATATGAAGCTTTCAATCTTCAGTCTTCAAAACTACCTCAAATATTGTGCAGTATTTGTGCTTGCAAAAGGATACCTTCTTCTCCTTTAATGGAAGGAGTGTTACAATTAATCATGAAGAATCACCTGAAGTCTATGCATGATCCTTAGCGTTTACTGATGTCCTCCCAGGCAAGGTGATGAGGCACAAAAGAAGGAACTTAAATAGGGAGACTTTAGCTTGGATTATCCAAGCAATAAGAGAGGTGTTTTAGCAACAAGCAGCAATGTGGCTTGGTGGGTATTTGCACACTGTTATTACTGGTTATTAATATGGTGTAACAATCTCCAGAAAATTGAATTTAATAGTCAGTAGAAACAACCTATGCTTATGAATTGACTACCAGAGAGAGACAGAAAAAAAAAAAAAAAGTAGATTAGCAAACAAAATTTATGTCTGTGAGAGATTCTTTGGATGCACACTTAAGTACCAATAAGGGAAGAATCAGGAGATCATAATAATGTTGTAGTTATATTGACTGAGATACACAAAGAGAAGTTGCCAGTCTGAGTGAAACCACACCAGCATTTTCCATTTCTTTTTTTTTGTGTGTGTGCGCTTGTGGCAAAATGTGGTGTTTCTTTCTTCTTCTCTTCTTGAAGCTGTTCTTATTTTCCCTTCTTCTTTCCTCTTCTTTTCCTTTTCCTCTTTTGTTTTTCTTTCTTTCAATGTACTTCAATAGAAAAATAGCCATAATTTATCTTTAGAGGACACACAGGTTTGCTGCTTCTATCACAGAAGAAAAACAAACACAATTTCATTGATTCAGATGGTAGAAATAGAGAACAAGACTAAATGCCCATCACCTAGAAAATACAGTGCGTAGCTTGGAACAAAGTCCCCATTTTCCCTGACTCTGAGAAGCCTTAAAGCCTCTGTTATAGAGCTCTGAGAATAGGCTGAGGGAACCGGTGAAGAAAACAGAATAAAGAACCATGATCAGCATAACACAGTGCACGTATTTTGGAGAACTTAAATTATTATACTGACCAATCTGCATTCCACCTCCATAGTGTGTTATTTCTCAGCAGAAAGACTCTTATTTTCAGATGAGACCACCCAGGTCAATGGGAAAGTACCTTGGGTATATGGTCACCTCAGGTGGGCCAGCTGAGCATGAGTTGCCCTACTTCTGCTGAGAATTGCATTCATGCCCATGAAAGGGCAGCTGATCCTGACACAAGCTGGAGAGACATCTTTTCCAGGATTTTCTTAGGACTCTGTTGCATAATTCAAGTTTCTGCTTACACACCACCAGTGAGAGTAAAGAGCAGTTGTTAAGCTCTTTTTTCCCTGTGTGTAATAAAAAGTTCTGCTTTACCTTGAAGTCCCTCTAACTGACTCCCTAATAATCCTGCAGGCTGCCTACTTGCAAGTCAGCAGCAGAGTCAAGCATCACAGAGCTCTCCAAGTCTGTGCGGTCACCCCATTCATTACTCATGAAAGAGACAGAGAGACCCAAATCTCAGTGGACTCACTCTTCTTTACTTTTCTCTGTTTATTTGTTTGTTTATTTTGCCACAACAGAAGCCGTAGGCCAGGGAGTCTCAGAGGAGACCACTGCTCTTAAAATCAAGTTTTCTGGAAAGAGCATTCAAATTTTGGGTTACCATGAGCCCTGGTTTTGAACTAGTTAAGTCAGAATTTTTCTTCGCTCCACCCTATCTCCTTTCCTAATGTGAAATCTAGTAGAAACAAAGTTAAAGTATTTCTATTTATTTTTTAATACATAAAAATAACAATAATTCTGTACATAAATAAAAAAGGAAAGGTACTTCCTGTAAATTTCTGAAAGCTTCTGAATACAGTCTTAGGACTCAGCCAAAATTAATATTGTTATGTAGTCAAAGTTTCCATGAAAGCATCTGTACCTGGGTGTCTGTACAAGTAAAATTGTGCAAATAACTACAGCCACTTTTCTGGCCAATATTCTGCTACCTCACAACAAATGTACTCTTTTTTTTTTTTTTTTTACTGGAAAGACAGCAATAACCTTTTCTTTTTAAAATAATTCAAAACAGTTCTAAAATAAAGAAAAGAACATTGTTTCGTTAAAAGTTGTTTTACTGTGATGGTGTATTCAGTGTAGTATTCAGCTGCCACCACCCGGCTATTCAAGGCACAATCTTACATGCAGTGATGGCTTCAGCATATATAAGACATGAACCACTTTTGCCTGCCATGTCTGTCTCATAGAGTTTGCTGCAGGGTGCAGGATGTGATGGCATTGGAGTTATGCCCATGGCTGAGACTCTTCATTCCAGGACCCAATATATTAGTGAAAACCTTTCTTCTAATGTAGTAGAAGAGATTATGACTGAAGGTTATGGGAGGCATCTCATCCTCTAGACCATGTGACCATCTCTGCTTCAGGACAGGAATGTTCCACACCAGGATGGACCATCCATGGGAGAAGTAACATATCAAATTCACAGATAGGACTCCAGGAGGACTAGAGAAAAATGGATTTTTAAACACTGCAGCATTAAGTGAATTGTCCAAACTCACAAATGCAGTTTGCAGCACACAGAATCTTGGAAAAGATGAGTAGGTGGCACAGCACTGTAAGCGCTTTATACCCAGAGATACCTGGCCAGAAGCTCATTCTGTGGCCACCTCACCTAGCATCTCCATTCTGATTTTCCTCACTAACATGTGCACTCCCCATCAAATGGCTTGACTTCAGATATAGCTTTCTGCTTGTAGAGAGACTGTGTACTTAATCTTGCTTCTTGTTTTCCCCACTATCCTGTTTATGAGCATCCCTAAGCAAAGCTTAACTTTTGTTCCGAGGAAAAGATACACTTTTCCTCTGTCCTCAGAGAAGAGGGGGCACGAAGGACCAGGAGAAAGTACAGTTTGTAAAGATCATGCCCCGGTAGCTAAAAGCGGTAGATGATGTTTTGCTGCAAGTTCTTTGTGGTGTCACTGTCATTACTGCTACTACACAGTGCTCTTTGAAAGATGCCTAACCTCTGTGAACAGGAAGAAAACTCATCAAAATAAGTACATCATTTGTACTTATTTTTATAAATAGGAGCAAATAAATAAATAAACTCTGACATTGAACTGAATCTCTTCCTACTGTTTTCATAAAAAATTAAGCAGATGGGCTTCCCAGTATGTTTGAAGCGTGTCATATCATCCTGACAGGATTCACATCTTTGATGTATGGAAGACATACATCTTTGAGTCAATCCTCTAGGTAGCCCTGAAATCACACACCGTCAGCTCAGAAATAAAGGCTAGGCTAACTATTTCCGCTCATGATGTACTTCTTGGTTTACTTTAAAGAGCCCATCTGTTCCTCTATACATTGTCCAGGCTAAGCACATCTGGCAATACTCATTCTCCAGGAATAAGCAGCCACAACCATGATGATCAAAGAAGTTACTCTTTCTTCCCAGCTGTGAGATCAACAGCTTCTTGTGCAATGCTATCTTCCTCTTTACCATACAAGAAGCAAAAAATCTAACGCTATAACCGTATCTTTTCAAAACTTTTCTGGAAATCAAGGATATGATTCATCCTTGAGAGAAGGTAAGAGTCATTTCCTTAAGAGTAAATGCAGGAAAGCATAATGTCACAGCATGTCATTGCAATTTTTAATTTGATAGTAGAAGAGTAGACAGAGATACTGGTAACATTTTCTCGTCTAATAAATTAAAAATATATATAATATTTTTGAGGCTATTTTTGCTGTAAAATATTGTTCCACAGGTCAGAAGCTGAGAAAAAATGGAACAAAGCAGAATAAAATAAAATGGTTTCTATATATATTATGTATATATTTAAAAAAGAGGAAAGTAAACGGAGATGGGCTTTGTGTACTAGATGGGTGGTTTATTTGTTTGCAACTTTTTGTTTATGAGCACAGGATAGTCTTTCTTGATGTATACCTTTAAGATGGAGTGATTGGGCAACAGAAGAGAGAACTGCTTCATTTCTTCGGCCTAAATGCTGAACAAAATGAGAAAGGTGAAGAATGATCTTTCCCTGAGAAGATTTGAGCAGATACCATGGTGTTGGAAGGGAGTTTTTGAAATGCAGAGAGAGGGGAAACTGCAAGCACTGACTCTGAATTTAGGGAGGAGATAGTAGACTTCTGAAAAGAGCAGGGTACAGATATAGGGCCAGACCTCCCAGGTAATGGAAGGGAAGATATTTTTCCTGGAAGACTGTGTACAGTTACTACCACCCAGGAAGTCTCAGAGGGATGTTATACTGAGAGAAAACCCAAAGGAAATGGTCCCCTTGCAAGCATACAATGGACGAGGAGAAGAATTGTTATCAAATCTTTTATTTTTGCTCATGTTAACATCCAGAGCTTAGTCTTCTGCATTTTAAAAATATCACTCTTTTAGTTTATGTTCTCATAAAACCCAGGTGCAAAGTTTCATAACTCCTTCTGGTGTTTTTTGGAATGGCTGCTCAGGGAAAATACACAAGCAGCTCTGCCCCCAAATTCTGTCTGACTCAAGGTCCTGTCGCAAAAAGTTTGATTCTAACTTTGATTAAGTCTATGTCCAAAGCAAAAACTTCTGGTATTTGTTACTAAAGGAGTGATAATAGATTTTTATCTTCCAAAAATATATTCAATATATTCAATTATCTTCATATATATTCAGTTATCTTCAATATATGGAAGATAAATGTGGACCACTATATAATTCTATCTCAGCTTTAATTCCTCCTGATTTTATTCAAATTCTGTCAGACTTACATGAAAAATTGTTTCTCTGCTTTCATATCCAAAAAAACCAACAACCTGCAGCGTAGCCCGCTGCTGAACTTGGTAAAACATATGCTCCAGCAAGCGTACCTAGAAGCTGACAAAGCAGATCTGAAGAACTTGAAAGTGGTATGGATGAAAGACATGCTTAGTGATTGAAAAACTTACAACTTGCAAAAGTACGTTGTGGATAACTGAAGAAAAATCATGAAACCCACAAGAATTTTATAGCTTTGACAATAAGAAAATGAGGATGACCAAAAGAGTCCATCAAAACCCAGCATCTTATCTTCGGTCATGCACAAGAAACAGGTGCATATTTCCTTTAAATGTAATTCTTTCCTTGGTGTGTTGTCCCATCCTCTGGCAATGAACAGTTCAGAAATTTCATAACCAGAGAGTGAAAAGATTCTGAATATCAGATTCATACCAGGGCTTTCTTCCATAGCCTACTCTATTTACCTAATATCCATCATGTTGCCACATGATGCCACATAAAGAAATATTATCAACCATTGCTGCCTACTGAGTTATTCAGATACTGAAATAATTTAGAAGAAGAGGACAGCATCAAAAAATAGTGACTGAGAAAGCTGTCATGCAAGGTTGACCTTCAAAAATGCCCTTACCTTGGCATAAGCTCCGAATGTCCCTTACTAATGTCTTAGTTATTATTCTAATCTCAGTTTGCAACAACAATAACAAAAAAAAAATCTGAAATGCATATATTGAATATTCAATTAAAGATAACTATCTGCTGAGGGGAAATATTTATCTGACATGTAAATTCATGACAACTGGAAAAGATTTTAGGAACTGGTGAAATAACTTGGGAAGTATCCTGGGAATGGGGAAATATGCTTTGAACAGAGGAACTGCAGCCATTGGGCAAGAGTAATTAAGTTAACAGTGACTGGTGGATTTTCTTCAGAAAATAGTGGAATATCCGCATAATGAAACTGTAATTTTCTTGCTTGCAGTGAGAAGGAAGAAATAATGGACAATTTCTTATGCAGTTTCCCCTCATTACCACCTAAGGCATGAGTTTGCTCTGTGAGGCATAATGAGACCCCCAGTCCATCTAAAAATTTTCTTTATGATTTAACATAATTAAACTACTATTTTCCTTAATTGAATCAGAATAATGTAAGAATATCAGAAGAAAGATACTGAAAAGATTTTAGCTTACTACTCCACTCTATGCCTGAAATTAAGCAGTAATAATCTTCATTATTACTGAGCTTATGTTTTTAAATGTGTCTTCTTCATATTACCTTTGAAACTAGGAAAAAGAGCATTGTAGGCTGTGCCAGACAGCACATAGAAAGAGAATAGATAAATACTGAGTGGAGAAGTGCACACTCACAGTTATAATCAGGAAAGACATCCTCTTTTTTTCTGTTTCTTTAAATTGTAGTACTACTCATGAGTTGTAGATTAATAAGCCCAGAATCTTGGGTCTCCTGCTTAGACACAGAAACATTATACTACAAGTTAGCTTTCTGCTTTTCCAAATAGCCAGGGCACTAGAAATTGTATTATACTTTAACAGGGGAGGGGAGAAGAGGATGTTGTACTGAAAGATTAACCAAATGGTGCAAAACAATTAGAACAAAAAGAAGTTAGAGAAGATTTGTGAAGATTTCCCAGCAGAAAATTTAAGTGGCCAGAGTATGCTTATCAAATCTGAGTACAGATAAGAGGGCAAAGCACAGAGCAAATTCCTGGTTGGAGTGACTGAAAGGGCTGCACAGCAGCCTAGGGACTTCTGTGAGCATAGGGCCAAGCAGCTTGCTTTGGAAAGTCACTGAAGAAAATATGTAGAGAGAGGCAGTGAGGCTTTGCAAGACTCAGCGTGATTTCACCCAGGGTTACTGGGGATAGAGAGAGGCAAAGAAAGCAGAATTTCACTCTGACCTCCTTGGGTACTGTACTTTCTCAGCTTCTTTGATGGAAAGGAACAGTTACATGCAAGACAGCCTGTTTTTTAGAGCAAACTACAAGTGATTAATTGTATCAAGACAAAGAAACAGTTTCTCCTGAGCTGAGCTTTGTAACGGGCTTCATATAAATTTGCGTGAAATATTATGTGGGATTACTGCAGCCAGCCAGGAGTTCAGCCACAGGAGCCAAGGAAAGGGTGGGAGCCTGGCCAACAGGAGAAGCAGGAGATGAAGTGGATTGTGTTTGCCAAGGCCAGGAGGAGAGCCAAACCATAGCTACAGTAGCGTAATAATGAGAAATGGGAATTACATTCATCATTGGTTCTTCTTCTTTTCATTATTATTGTTGTCAATCTAATTCTCTGTCTTTTCCTCATCCCAAACCTTGCCACCGATCTCAGCAGGATGTAGGATAACAATAAAGATAGTAGAGTGTATGGGTTCAAATACAATCCTGCTACAGCTTGCAGCTGATGTTGCATGAAACCACTTAATCACCACTACTGCAGACTAGACTGTTGTAACCACTGTCTTCTTACCCAGCAGGGATGCAGGGGCTAGGGGGAGAGATGGGTGACCCTAAGTCTCATTTTCCAGGTATTTCACTTGCAGAAGTGGTAGCAGAACATTAAGAGAGAACTAGAGAGAACTGGAAATTCAGATCATCATCTGTGGGAGTCTCCTCGCTCTCTCCTGCAGTAAAGGTTCACTTTAGTTTCCAATTTACTCCTCTCAGAGCAAGTGTGTCCATCTTCAAAGCAAATTGTGCCTTCAAGGGTGCAGAAGGCTATGCAAGCAGCTAGTCAATTGATCCTCCTTCACTCCTAGCACCTGGGAAGTTCCTGATTGCTTTAAGCAGAAAAGTTTGAACTGGGACCTCAAAGCTAAGGATACATAAGGTTCTCTGTGATTTGAACTGCATGACTCGTTCTTACTTCCGTCAGGAAACAGATTACTATCCCAGACCTGAGCACCCTTTCCCAGAAAGTTTGATCTGGATCTAGCCTTGGCATCTTTCCTCTCTAATGACCTGAACTAAGCTGCTTCCCCCAGAAATAGTTCAGATTTTGAACCTCTTGCACCATGGGACTCTTTCTTTTATTAAGTCTTGGAATGCAAATTCTATGCAAAACCACTTTGGACTTCATCAAAACTAGTAACTGCTGATTGAATGAACCTTTTGAATATACACGTTATCACGACTGAACTGTCCACTGAAGATGCTCTGCAGGTAACGGCAACTTTTGTCAAGCTAGAATGGAACTTTATGCTGTAACTTTAACTATGCCAAATGGAAGTACACTGAGCTTGCCTTCACCAAAAGTCAATTTTTGTCTATCCTTTGCACCATAGGATGTGCTAATTTCTCCAGTGATTAGGCCTTTTTTGGCAATGGGGTTCACACAATTGTTTAAAACAGAACAAAAAAATACGCCTTTCCTACAGTGTCAGATGCGGGACCACATCTGCATGTACAGAGAACCTCCAGTACAGTTTAAAAAAGGGTGTTTTTTTCCTCTTTTTTCCTCCAGCTGGAATGAAAGGTGAAATCTTCTCATAAACACAAACTGAGAAATTCTTGTTTTCTCGAAGGAGACAGGCTAAAGACCTGCATTTCTTTGCCTGGCCAAAGTTGAGGGAGTTTCCCTTCTGCCAGGATAGTGTTTGCCAGGCCTCACTGGGTGTCAGAGTGCCTGGAAAAGGTCAGTGCCAACCAAAAACTTCATTTGTAGATTCAACCATTTGCTCTCTCCAGTGAAATCTCTGCAGCATCACTCCTGTCTCCTACCATATCTCCTGTTGAATACAATTTCTCTCCTGCCCTTGCCTTGCTCGTGAAGAAAGACAGTTTTTTTCCCTGTGTACTGTATAGCTAGTGCTAGTTGTTTGGTTTGTTTGAGATTTCCACTGTCCAAAGAAGCTTACCTTTAAGTATGAGCTTACCTCATACTTAACTTTTATTAAGTTTCAAGGATTGTTATGTTTTCATATATATAGAAACACATTAAATTTTGGCCTGCATCACAAATGTAGTCCCACTGGGGACATAAGTTAAATTTTGTATATTTAGAATGTAGAGGAGCTAATGTAGCTCCTCTTCAAAAAAATGAAAATATCTGAAAATGAATGATTTTTATGTTAATAAAAATGTTTCCCTGTAGAAGTAGACATCTGAAAGAGTAGAATATACACAGACAAGGTACCATTCCTGTTTTGTTTTTGTTACGTTCTGCAGTCTCTTTTCATATTAAGTGGATTTGTATTCAGTCAAAACCAGCTGTATATCTACGTTCACTAGACAGCCTGAGGCTCTTCCCTTGCAGAAGTCACATCAATACTCTGAGTTCCGAGCAGAAACCCTCAGACTCCAGTAGTGTGTTTTTAGTTTTACTTTGTCATATTCTGCCCTTCTCATAGGAAGGAATTTCTTAACTTAATCAGAATTGGGGCAGTTTGGAAAGTAAATTGTTTGCTCTATCCCTTGAGACTGGAGCTAGATTTTTGTTTTCTTCAGATGTACAAATAAGGTCCAGATTTTATGATGTTGCTAAATATTACGATCTGTATTTCTCTTTTAACAAAGGCAGTTTCCTCCACTCCTTATATCTCTTGCCCCTACACTAAAAAGAATAGATGCATTTCTGTTTATCAGTTAGAAAATGGTAAATTTTGTTTCCTTGTCTGTGAATGCTTTCTAGCTAGCTTTTTATCTTTTCTCCTTAGCTTTTCAGATTTTACTACTCTTAAATACCATTAGCAAAGATTGCCTTCTATGAAACAGTAGCTCCTTGTCCTTCTATCTCTCACCTAAAAGCAAGTTTTCTTTCCCTTTCCCCAATTAGACTATCTTTCCATTTACCTAAAAAAACCCAAAAGTTTCAATGAAGCAATCCTGTATTTTTTTTTCCTGCTTCCTCTTTTGTAGACTATCCTGAAATATGCACAGATGTGTACAAACTATAGTAGAGTCTCTTTACTCCTGACAGACAACAATGTGTTAGAAGAGGAGATCATGCAACAGTAGGGATCATAACAGAGCTATGATCCAGGCTATAGAGCAGTGTATCTGAAAGTCCTGTAATAAGCCAGTTTATTTGGCTTCCTCCCTAAAAGAGCTCCTGCTGTGTCACATATGCAACCTAATGACAGTTGAAGGGGTTAATACACCTGGAAAGTGAGTTTCCAAATGAATTCCTTTTCTTCTTGGCCGCAGAATAAGGCAGTGCTCTATTAGACTTAACCTTTCCTAATATGAATTAGCAACTCAGTGGAACAGAATCCGGAACTCAAAGCCCCTTCCCTCTTCACATCCATGCGTTAATGTAACAAAAGCAAAAAGGTGTCAGCCAGGCTAAGAATAACTGAACAGATCTTCTGCCAATTTGGAATAAAATATAGGACCCTCCAGAAGTGGAAGTAATTTGGTTAGTTCTGAACTCTAGGTAAAGCAGGCATTTTATTTCACCCCCCACTCCAAACCACAAAATGAAACATAGACACATTCAGGCCCCGAATAAAAAGTAAAAAATAAAATAAAATAAAATAAAATAAAATAAAATAAAATAAAATAAAATAAAATAAAATAAAATAAAATAAA